>CM027867.1:12404419-12951919 GCA_016097605.1 Eucalyptus guilfoylei | reverse complement strand
CCTCAAGCCGTGACACTTGGATGGCTAAGCAATCTTTCTCAATGGTCATGTACATCCATTAGAAGTTCCATCTATTTTTAGCGAGTTTTAAAGCTATGTCTAGTAAGGATTAACCAATTAAAACAAAGCTATTTTTTTTAATGATCCGTTTGTTTCATGGAAGATGAATAATTTGGATAATATTTTCTCAAAAAATAATTTTTTATATCGTTAGGAATAATTAGCCATCAAAAATATTTTCATTATTGACGCCTAAATATTTTTATAGATGATGAATTTGTGTTCATTAATTTTTGCAAGCAGTACAAAAAATCATTTTTGGGAAAATATTTTCCAAAATGTAAGCTTTTCACAAAACAAATGGAACCCAAGATTTTTGGTGAGTTATATGATGGAATAAAGCTTATGTTATGCACGGTATTCAGTTGACCTATGCACAATCTGCTTCCATTTGGGGTTTCTGGCTAAATTGTGACAATTTGAAAGAATAAATCCTCCTGGACTCTCCATCTAAGATTTAAAGAACATTGCTGGACATTTAGTATATGCAGTTCGTAGCCCATTCGTCGAAGAAATTCTCTAATAGAATGACAAACTATTTAACTCGTTTGCTTTTAACTCAAAAGTGGTCATATTGCATAGAGTATATATCAACAAGCCTATTGCCATAGGATCAAGTATGCATACATGCAACATTTGACGGGCATGCAAGGGGCATCAAATAGCTCAAGCAAGGAGCATCAGACGAGCATCAAACGGGCATGCAACCCGGCCTAGGGATGATTTAGGTCGGGCTTGGCACAGCCCATTTATTAGTGGGCTGTGCTTGGCATATAATTTTTTTAAGGGTTAATATCCTGAAAAATCACAAACTGGTAAGTGACAAATTTACCCCAAACTAATTTTCTGACCATAAAAAATCCTAAACTAGTACACATGTGACAAATTTACCCCAACTGATCATAAAAAACCCTAAACTAGTATATTTATGATAAATTTACCCCAAACTAATTTATTTGACTGCCAAAAACCCCAAGCCGATACATTTGTGACAAATCATCCGTTAAATTAGATAATACCACAAAAATTGTATAACTATAACAAATGAAGAATAAAATCCCAAATTGGTACACCAGTCAACTGTCACATGTCATTCAATTTAGTAATTTGACGGTAAAATTTAATGGAAACTAATAAAGGGTAAATTTATCACAAATATATCAGTTTGGGATTTTTGGTAATCAAAAAATTAGTTTGGACTAAATTTGTTATAAGTGTACCAGTTTAGAGTTTTTCAAGATATTAACCCCTTTTTAAATTATTTTTGGGCAAAAAGGCTACTAATTTGGTCAATAGCCGCTAAGCTACTAAGGATCAATAGCCTAAGAAACAGTAACTCAACTAATTGGTGGTCGCTGGCTACCCCCTAAAAAGTTGATTTGGGGCAGCCACCATTGCACACAAGCCCAGGTACGGCCCGGTTCGTGCTCTTATCGAGCCGGGCCGGCACAAAGAATGAGGAAGCGATGTGATATACGTATTTTATGCGAGCTGCCAAGCTGAGTCAAAAAGATATATACTCTTGAAAAGCTTACTTTCGTCCGTACACTTGCAAAAAAAAATTCTATTCGAGTCGTAATTTTAATTTGTCTAATTAAGTCTTTCTAGTTTCACAAATCTTTTAATCTAAGTCCCTCAAATATCAAATGCAGACAAATCAAGTTGACGTGGCCGTTGTAGTTTCAGCTAACATTTCCCATCGAGTCACTGCACTTTTAAGTTGGTCGAGTGTTGGCCCGACACTTCCCTCTCATTTAGAGTTTGCCTTTGGGTCCTTGAACGAGATGGTAACAATTAGCTTTTGCTGAAGTGATGACTCTCTACGGGCAATTGAGAATAGCTATGTGACTCGCTTGAAGTCCCGTGAATTGTTCAGTCTCGTGGAGATGGGAATAGTGATTTTGAGTTAATATTGAGTAGTGTTTTCTATTGGGCACGTCGGTCGTTGAATTGGGAAGGCAGGTGCGACGTGATGATGGCCTTGAATGATTGAGTTGTTGATATGGGCACGTGACGCACGCGGCACTCCCTCTACTTCTTTGGAACTGCTAGTAATAAAACTTACTGAATTACCCAAGAAAATTACACAATTAAACCCTAATGGGGAGAGACGTTGCAGATTAAGCTTTTGACTGATTAACATCGCCATCGAAGCAAGTAGCAGATAAAGTAACATAAAGTCAGGGCTTGCAATTTTCAGTTCCACCTACCCCAGGAATCACCTCCCCCAAATTTTGGATCCCCGCAGCTTTAACTCCTATATTAAATATTTTAGGTTTCAAGAGATGAGGCGAAAAATTGAATTTTCTTTGTTTCCCCACGAGAGATTATATAAATTTATGTGCCTCACTAAACAACATTAAGACCAGCTTCTTCTTCTTTTATATTTTATGTTCTATTCTATAGCCACTTTTGGGAGAAATAATAACGTGACAATTTTTAATCTACAATTAGAATAATAGTCTATTTTAGATCACTAAAAATCAAATAATAAATAATTATAAATTATTGTGAGGCCCTTTTTTCATGATAACCAAAAGACTATTATGGTAGCAAAGCCTCACTTTCACCCATTGAGGACTAAATGGATCAGTGCAATATATTTCTGTGAGTATTACATCATGCTCGTGCATAAAAAAGTTTGCTTCGTGGGCGCGGTTGCTTATTTCTTAGGCTTACGCGATTCCTTTGGAAGGGAATCTCACGATATCATATCTGATTACAGCAAGACAACTGATTTAAAAATGTTCCTCGTATTCCAGCATCACATGTTCCCTAGGAAGGACCAGATCTTCTGCCCCCATATGTTACTCTAAACTGAGGTTATTGGTTGAGGATAGGAATGAATTAACAAACAATAGGCAACCTTATCTCAGTCTAGCCAGCTATCTCTGCATGCATTGATCTCCACCATTACCATGCAATTACTAAACACAAGTTTTGTAATCCATTTTGTTGCTTCCCACGATCTATCCAAGATATATTAAACTTGTGCCATTGGCAAGATTAACACCATATGAGGAACAGCATGCTTGGGAAGTTTCGTGGAAGACACTAAGAGCTCGACTTTTCAACATATTAGGGTTTTGTTCTTCATTTTGAGTGAGTGAAGGGAAAAAAAGGAATAGATAATAATGATCGTGATGACAAGTGAGCCATATTCATTATTTTTAGGGTGTGTTCTAGGGTTTCTTGTGTTACTAGGAGGTTGTCATGGGGGAGTCTCGAGGAATTTCCACGGGAAAAAGCTGTACTTTGGCGGAGGAGATAGTGAGGAACGTAACGTGGAGGCACGTCTTGAGGACCTTATTAACTGATGGAGAGGTTCACTTGTAGCATTTATAAGCAATTGGTAATCTACCATTGGATTTGAGAATGGTAAAACTGTTGTTGACCAAACTAATAAGTTGGCAATCAATTTATATTTATCAACGATATTTCAAACTCAGTGGATTATTCAAATAAACCATGTACGGAACAGATTTCCATTCCTAGCAATTGTACAAAATATATGGAAGGGGAGGAATGATATATAGTGGTTCATGGGCAAGAACCTCCTCAAGGTGGTCGAGTTTTGGCTGAAATTTCTTTCTCATTGAGAGTCGCCTGTGAGTCCTTGAACAAGATGGGAAGACGTAGAGGTAATCAGTTTCAAGATAAGTAGGTCCCAAATCAAAAACCTGAAACCTATCCTATCAAAGTCGATTCCAGATTTTTTTTTACACTGGGAACCCACCTAGTTCCAAGTCGCCCCAGCAACAGAGCCTGACTTCAAGTTTTTTTAGATGAAAATACCACGTAAACAACCTGCGGCATAGT
This sequence comes from Eucalyptus guilfoylei, assembly GCA_016097605.1. Classification (NCBI taxonomy): domain Eukaryota; kingdom Viridiplantae; phylum Streptophyta; class Magnoliopsida; order Myrtales; family Myrtaceae; genus Eucalyptus; species Eucalyptus guilfoylei. The sequence continues at coordinate 12,948,040 of CM027867.1, read as the reverse complement.
AGATGGGACATTGATGGGTTTCCTGGACTTCCTAGGTTCATAACCCATCTTCAACATATACAACTTTGAAAGTTCACAGTATCAAACCGGGAACGTACGTTTCCTAATTTATCACGCAGGAACTTCTCCAATCCTTATGTGAACCAGTCAAGCAAGGCCGGTTCACATTTGATTCTTCGACTGAACCAGACCCGTTGCTCATCCCTAAAAAGAAGCAGCTCTCTGCTCAAGTAATGACTATATGCGAGCAGTTGAGAATACGCTGCATGACTCGCTTGATGTGTAGGAATTAGTTCAATTTCATGAAGATAGGAATGGTCATTCGACTTAAAATTAAGTAGTCTTTTCTTTTGGGCATGGGGAGTTCACGTTGACTGTTGAGTTGGGCAGGTGCGCGCGTGATGACCTCATATAAATTGAGCCGGATTGATTTGTCTCTTCTTCTTTGGTAATGCTAGCAATGGATTTTTATTAAATTACTAAAAGGAAGACACGATTATCCCCTAAATGAAAGGGATGTACACTAGAGCCTCCATCGCAATTATCGCTCAAAAGCTTTGAGGAAGGTGATGAGCAAGCTCATCATCACGTGATACCCGATGGAGTGTTTGTGTTCACTTTAATTAACATCCTCAACGAAGCGACTGATTTAAGCAACGCGAAATTAAGGACCGCATTGTTCAGATCCATCTTGCCAAAGAATCACCTCCCACAAATTATGGAGTCACGCTGGTTTAACTCCTACATTAAGTATATTAGGTTTCAAGAGATAAGGCGGAAAATCGCTTTTTTTTGTTTCTCAATAAATAATATGAAACCACACTGCACCTCACTAAAGAGACGTAAAGATCACCGTAGTTTGTTGTTATATGCTTGATTCTATGGCCACATTTGCCGGTCTAGGACTTCATGAGTCTATGTGATTCTTGATGTCGTTGTTACGTTACGCACATACGAAAGCTTGCTTCGTGGGCACGATTGCTTAGCACCCTCTGGTAGAGGCTACGTATTATTCCTTTGGAAGGGAGATCTCGCGATTTCAAATCTGGCCAATGGTAAAACAAGCTCATAAAAGAACAGATCCCTCGTATACCAGCATCCCATGTTGACTCCAAAGGAACAAATCCTCTGCCCTCATATTTTACTCCAAATGAGGTTAATGGTGGAAGATTGGAATGAATTAACAAAAACAATAGGCAACCTTATGTCGGTCTATCTGGCTTATCTCTGCAGGCATTAATCTCCACCATTGTCGGTCAATTTAATAATCAAATGTCGGTAATCTATCTCGTTGCTTAGGTGATTCTGGTGAAGCTAGCTTGGATTTTTTTTCAACGTGTAGAGTATGTGGACAATTCTGAATCAAACAATTTGTCTTGCGGATTCATTTGCGTAGCTGTCCACCTGAACCAGAGAGGGAAAACGAAACAGTGTGCCACTAACTATATAGTAAACATGTAACACTATTAGCAAAATATGGATCCTATTAGTAAATTGCGCAACTAGCAACCCATGATTACATATTTTAATGCAATTTCCATTAATGAAAACAATACTTTCAAAAGTGAGGAAAACGATTTCCTCTTCCTTCCTCTTCACGTTCTCCTTACACTATTTTTAATTAAATTTTATTTTTCTGTCCTTTTTCTTTTTTTCTTTTTTTTCTTTTTTCTAAAAATTTGAATCTTTAATTATGTTCTTTTCTTTTCTTTTTTTCTTTTTCTTTTCTCTCTCTTATTTTCTTTCTTCTTCGGTCGATAACCAATTGGCAACCCACCACAACCTCATTAGATCTAGTGAGGTGAAACCTCACTCGAGGCTAGCTAGGCTCGGCTTGCCGAAATCAAGTGAGCTCCAACCTCACCGGCCTGTGACAAGGCTCACACTTGTCAACCTCAGGCACCCTCAACCTCACTAGATCTAGAGAGTTGGGGCCTCGCCTAAGGCTAGAAAGATGGGCGAGGCTCGGTTCGCCAATCAAGGAAGAAGAAAAAAGAAAAGAAAAAGAAAAAAATTTAAAAATTTGAATATTTTGGTAATTATCTTCAAGAAAATCAAATCAAATTTTCCATACTAGGAAATTATTTTCTAGTTACTAAACACCAAAAAATATTATCATTTTCCTTGAAAATTAGTTTCTGAAAAACATTTTCCAAAAATGTCAAATTTTCTACAAAATAAGCAAAGCCTTAAATGCAATTGTTAAAGAAGTAACCATCAACATAGTAGAACAAAGCAATCGTCAAGATAATGGAATCAAAGAAACCGTCAAGATAATGGAATCAAAGAAACCATCAAGATAGTGGAGTTGATGTAACCATTCAATAACCGTTTAAAACTCAATCTGTAACCTCCGTTGATAATCACCGATTATAGAATTTAAATAGCCACATCATACTCTTTAGAGACCCCCAAGCGCACAAAAATGTTATCTTTCTATTCCTACAATGTAGTTATAGCTTCTAAATTTGCGTCGTCAATTAAATTTCAGCATGCTTCTTAGCCATAATTTCCAAATCCACGTCTTTGACTAAATTCTAGCACATATCTTTGTTGTAATTCTTAGGTGCCTCGTCGTCAATTAAATTCCAACGTTGTATCTTTATATTCTCAAGATTTCTTGTCAATTAAATTCTAGCGTAGTTAGTGTACGTTTGATTCTATTTGAAGTAAAGTTATCGATTCCTATTTACCTATGTTATCTCTTGTACAAAATCACCATAAAACCTATCTCCTCGAATAAGATTCAAAAAATGACTTTCACTTAAAGGTATTTCATCACGAAGTCAAATTTTGACGAAACATCTTATTGACATGCCTAGTTGACTAGTGTAGCTGATTTGTAGAAGTACAAGGTTGAGAACAAGGAATCATCTAGAGACTGATCACGCTGTGAGTAACAATCCAGATGATACCTAAACCACTCTAGTAGAAAAGCCAAGCCAAGGGGGCTATGTCGAAATTCGGTGACACTTTACGAAGAAGCATATGAGAGAATAGCACAAACCCCACTTCGGTGACTAAAATGAAGAGGCTATTCGAGAAATAGCATAATAAGATGACGAATCACATAGTGAAACACATCTCTGATGTAATCTGGCCAATTGTCGTCAGTGCCATCAATTATGTCATCTCCAAGCTCAGGACATCAAATCAATCCATACCAATCCAACCCAATATGGCTGTTTCTGAGTATGTGCCTCCAACTCTTAGTCAATTGAACGATGGAAATAATTTAGGCCAAGTGATCCAATCACCAATGAAGATTTGACAAGGCCTAAAAATCCCATTTACCCTAAACCTAAGGAGTAGGAAGGTCAAGTTTATCCACTTATCCTTAAACTTAGTGGGTAGGAAGGGCAAGTTTATCAACCTGCGAATCCTAATTAAGTGGCTGAACTTGTATTACAACAATTAAGTGCCAGTATCTAGGAACAGTGATTTCAGTTATATTTAGTAGTCTTTTTACCTTGGGCTTGGGAAATTGATGTTGGCTGTTGAGTTGGGCAGGTTCGTGCGTTGTATGACCTTGAGAAATCGAGCTGGGTTGATTTGGGCTTGTAAAGGACGCGGCACTGTCTCTTCTTCTTCTTCTTTGGTATTGCTAGCTGCAAGATTTTATTGAATTGCCCAGAAGAAGACATGATCATCCCCTAAAAGGGAAGAGACGTACACAAGAGCCTCCACCACAATAATCACTCAAGAGTTTTTGAGGAAAATGATGACCTCATCATCAGGTGATGCCTGATGGAGCGCTTGTGTTCACTTTAATTAACATACTCAACGAAGCAAGTCAACAGATCTAAGTAACTTTAAATAAGGACTGCATTTTTCAGTTCCACCTACCCCAAGTATCACCTCCCACTAATCATGGAGCCCCGCTGGTCTAACTCCTATACTAAGCATATTAGGTTTCAAGAGATGAATTGATCTCTTTTCTCGAGAAACACGATACGAAACTACACTACGTATCTCCCTGAAGAGACGTAAAGACCGCATATTTTCTTGTTTTGTGATCGATTCTATGGCCTTCTTCCGGCGCTCTGGGACTAAAATGAGCGTATGCGATTTTTTGTCTGCCGTCAATATACAAAAGATCACTCCACGGGCGCGATTGCTTATTACTCTCTGGTGAAGGAGGCTACATCTTGACTCCTTTGGAAGGCAAATCCTATGTTGTTGAATCTGACCAAGCAACAAGGGAAATAAAAAAGACAAGTCCCTTGAAAGTCAGCATCCCATGTTCACTCCATAGGACCACATCCTCTACCCTTATAATTTACTCTAAATGAGGATGATGAGGGAGGATAAGAATGAATTAACAAATAATAGACAACCTTATTTAAGTTAGCTGGCTTATCTCTGCATGCATTAACAATCTCCACCATTGCCGGGCAATAAATCGTCACGAGCTTGGAATCTATTGTTCTGTATCTGACCAAGAAAATTCAACTCGTGACATTGACAAGATTAACGCTATATAAGGAAGAGCTTCCTCGGCGAATATCATAGCATGCAAGACACAAAGAGCTAGGCTTCCATCACATTAGGGTTTTGTTCTTCATTTTGATGATGGTGATGAGGAGTGATCGACACTCATTGATTTTAGGGTGTGTTTTAGGGTTCCTTGTGTTGTTAGGAGGCTGCCATGGGGGGAGCCTGAAGAAGAACTTCTACAGGAAAAGCTGTCCCTTGGCGGAGGAGATCGTGAGGAACGTGACTTGGAGGCATGTCGCGGCGAACAACACACTGCCGGCGAAGTTCTTGAGGATGCATTTCCATGACTGCTTTGTTAGGGTAAACTTCCTTGTTAATTACTCTTGACTCGTGTGATGACATAGATGCTTCGTTAGACTGCTCAGTTAGAGCAAGCGCAGTACATGTAACAACATAACCTTGGTCGATATTCGCCAAGGACTCGGACGTCATGGTAGACCAATAGAGTTAAATCATGTATATCACATATCATACAAGAGCATACCCTAGAGCGTCATTTAGGATTCGTGTTCTAATAATCATTAGTACCCAAGGTTCACAATGCACTCATAACAATACTAAAATTAGTCTCTCTCTTCCTCTCGATAGTCTTAATTTATAGATTAAAAATCATGTGAATTTGACATTGCGAGCCACGTGTAAACACCAAAGGAAAAAAAAAAAAAAAGGAGCAATTCTTAGCAATGTGACCTGCATTGTTAGTGAATTTTTCTCGCAAAACGAGGAGATGAGGCCAACATGCATTCGATGTCCACTAAATTGTAATTACCCTGTCACGAAATCGAAATCACATATCCATTTAATTTTATCAATCCGTACATGAACGTGAGAGTTAGAAAGTATACTAAGGTCATCACCATCATTTATCGGACATGAGCCAAATAGTATTCTTTACGTAAAATTATCAACACTACCTCTTTTAGCCCAACCCATTTGTAATGTCACTCATAAGGTCAAGACTGGTTGTTCATTATCATTATTTAACCAAAGATCAGTAAATGAGAGCATGTTGTCATGTACCTGCGTTGACCAATTTCTCAAAAGTGCACATTAGATCTACAAGAATGAATCGAGAAAAGGTAAATGAACAACGGCAATTTCATGGTTCCATGCAATTTCCAGGGATGTGACGGCTCAGTCTTGCTGAACTCGACCAAGAATAATACGGCGGAGAAGGAGGCAATCCCGAACCTCACGTTGGCGGGGTTTGAAATTATCGACGACATCAAAGCGGAGGTCGAGAAGAAGTGCCCGGGCGTCGTATCCTGCGCCGACATTGTGGCTCTGGCTGCAAGGGACTCCGTTTCGTTCCAAGTAAGTGCAAAAACATGTGAAGAAATGAGCAAAGACAAATTCTTCTTTTCTAATCTGGAAGGATATGTCAGAATTGACCATGCTAGGCACATATGAACACTTCCTTTTTTTACACTTGGTATATATAATGAACATAGATGAACATATGCATATCGATATAAGGATCGATTTTATCGTTCAGTTTGGGATCTGGATCCTCTCCGATAATTAACTAATGAGTGAATCATCTCCAGTCTCTTACATAATACCCTGACACATAGCAAAGAAGAGATCCAATGGCCAAAAAACTTGCTTTCCCATCTTCTCTCTTTCTTTTCCCTGATTTCACACCGAGCAACCTCTGACCACCGCCATCCACCATGGCGTCAGCGCCACTCTGTTGCCTCCATGGCCCTCCACCTCCCTCCGTTTTCTCTGATTTTGTACTCGATTTTTCATAAGAAGGGGGGCATTTCGGTACTCCTAAAGCAAATAGACATGGCCGAGTTATGGACATAATTGACAGGAGCCTAATCATAGTACCGGACATACATGCACCTGTCCGACAACGCCATGCAACGTCGAAAACTTACATCTTTCTTGATCACGAGAGAAGCCACTTAAGCATATAAACTCCATATCACAAATATCTCCCGCCAAACTCATTAGACTTTTTCTTCATTCTCTTGTTTCATACTTTTGCAGTTCAAAAGGTCAATGTGGGAAGTGCTGACCGGAAGAAGAGACGGCACGGTGTCGCTAGCCTCCGAGGCCTTGGCCAACATCCCATCCCCTTTCCTCAACTTCACCGCCCTCCAACAGAATTTCGCCAGTAAAGGGCTAAGCGTGCGTGACCTTGTTGTTTTATCAGGTAACGTATTTCCTTACTAGCTCTCATGGGAAAAAGTTGCTCTCAAAAAAATTCCCTATCGAACCCGAAAGTTGGGCTTTACACATGGATCGCGATAGCTGTAAGCAAATAGTTGCATCGAATGAACAACCAGATCGGAGAACAAAGACACGATAACGAGAAAAGAGAGAACCTCTCACATCGGAGCTCATCAATTGACTCTGCCACTATGTTAGAAAGCCGCTAGCTTATGCCGAGAGCTTAAATTGCCCCGAAAAACAGACTAATCACGTGCATATTGAGCGTATTTGCGCGTTCTCTTCGTTTTTTGTTCTGGACGAAAAATAATGCTTTTCGAGTGGTGTTTAAAGGCGCGCACTCAATAGGAGTAGGGCACTGCAACGCCTTCAGCGTAAGGCTCTACAACTTCACCGGAAAAGGCGACCAAGACCCATCCTTGAACTCCGCCTACGCCGCCTTATTGAAGACCCAGTGCAAAAACCTTACCGACAGCACCACATTTGTGCCGATGGACCCAATCACCCCTCTCAGCTTCGACACTCGCTACTTCACCGTCCTCAGACAGCGCAGGGGCCTCTTCGAATCCGACGCCGCGCTGCTCACGAACTCCACCTCGGCCAGGATCACGCGGGAGATGCTCAGCTCGCGCAGGTTCTTCAGAAATTTCAGGACGTCCATCAAGAGGATGGGGGCGATCTCCGTCCTCACAGGGAACTCCGGGGAGATTAGGAAGGTCTGTGGTAAGATCAACTAAGTCCTCAATGTTCAAGGAAGCAATCCTTCATGAATCAATAAGGGTTAAGTCTGTCATGAAGTGATTCCTCAGTCGTTGCTAATTGAAGTTGTTGTAGCTAAGGTAGTGATCAAGACAATAAAGGGAATGTACTCTAATTCCTACGTCGTAGGTGATGTTGCGAACGTGGAGAAGGCGCAACTGGGTTGCCTCGTCGTTGTGACGGCTTAATAATTTCCAGTAGTTCCATTCGTTCAATTCGCTAAATAGATCAGTTCTTGTTAAAAGTAAAGAACGTCGGATTCGCGGCGCATATGCATCAAACACCCCAATCAAGGGGAAAAAAACCTAGCTTCTCCGATCTGCCTCCTCTCCTCTCTCGACTGCACGAACAGCACACGTACAGACCCGACCAGATCACCCAGCCCACCTATGCTTTTCGAATGAAACTTCGTAAAAGCAGGAGAGAAACAAACTCGAGCTCATATGCAAAATTTGTGAAACAATTGAGGGTAATCCACCCTTGTTTTTTTCTCACTTGCTTAGCAGAAATTAGACAGATACATGCCACGTCAAGAGCTCTCAACTATACGAATTTTCCAGCACGGAAAGCTACTATAGTGTTACAAAAAGCTTCTATAAATTCCATATTATGAGACAATCAAAACCTATTAAACAAAAATATCGACATCAAATACCAGAAGACAATCGTCATTTAAAGAATACAAATATATACATAAATATAAGATATATATATATATATGGAGGGGAAATGGGTAAATTGAAATTACGATGCTAGGCAGGCCTCCCAAAACAACCTGCTCTTCTCCATCTCACTTAGATGCACTTCGCTTGACGCAATCCCACTAGGCTTCTTGTTAATCTCCTTGCCGTCGTCGAAACTATTGACTTCCTCTGAAACGCACGGCTCCTCGGCTTCCGACCACCATTGCTGCTCGACACGTTCACTATTCCCCGTTTCGCGCTTCCACCGCTGTCGATCGCTCCAGTCCGCTCCGTCGCATGCTTCGGCGTCGCCGCCGTCTAAATCTCGAACATCTTGGTCATTATACGACTTGCAAGAAGACCACTCGCTGCAGCAAGATTCCGCGTCCTCGTCCTCGTCGCCGCCGCCATCGCCATCACCTCCGTCGTATGCCTCGCTACCAGTGAGGCTGGGATCTCGCATTATGGCGGGATCGGAGACGTCCTCCTCCGAATCGCCGGTGGCTTCCATGAGCAAGAAAGGCGAGACGTCAACGGCCCCGTTCTTTCTCTCCATTCTGCGGTGCCTCTCCTCTCTCTCTCTCTCTCTCTCTCTTTTGAAAGTGGTCTTGTGGACAAGTTTTTATTGACTTGGCTTTTTACTTTGGACGGGAAAGTCTCGTCTTTGTCAAATGGAAGTTCGTATTTGTAGTGTCGGATTTTTAGCGTGTCTATAAAACGTGGGCTGTCTTCGTTTTCTTGTTTTACACTTCGCATTACGTGGTCGGCAGCCTACAATGCAAAGAACAAACTGCCTATTCTAACCTCCAATCCTTTCTAGAAAAATCACCAACTATGTCGCTTATGCAAGTGTGACAATCGAAATTTTTTTATGATATAAGAGATCGAACCCTGTAAAATATATTCGCAGACCGTTGAATTTCCGTGAAGATAAAAGGACTCTTGTGACATGAATTTTTAACTCAATTTATCCGCACAGACCGGCATGAACTGGGATAAGACTCTATCCACGAAATGGCCAGCACAAATTCCAAATGGTCGAACATAGAATCGGCCCTCCAAATCGAACGCTTGGCGACAGCCAACTCGAGGGTCAAGGAACAATTTCGTTCGTGATTTTCCATGTACTTCATTACGAGAATCAGATGTTGGCGGAGAGAGAGAGAGAGAGAGAGAGAGAGATCATGCAAGGTTGAGCCCACCAACCTTCTAGATGAAAACATCCAACTGGAGGCTTCTGATGAATGCGTACGCGAGAAGGATTTCGACGCACGAAGCCAAAGTCTTCTAGAAGAGAAAGAGGGGCAGAGCTATCGATGCGACGTGACCCTAGCCTGCCTTCACTGTACGTGGACACTTAGGACGTCCTTTTTCCTTTTTTATCCTTCTTGGCCCTCCCACTCTTTTCTCCTTTTCCCCAACATCTGTCCTGCAAAGTCCCAAAGTTGTCATTATGGACCCTCCATTTTATTAATCGACAAATTCCAAAAACATCCCATTTCCCGAACTTTTCCCACCCTTCAAAATTTTTCCCATCGTTTCCTTCCTTTTTTTGGTCTAGCGTCAGAGCCACTCCGATTGACCTTTTGACTCGAATTTTCCCCCTTCTATCTTCTCTAATTCTTACCTCTTTTTTTTCTCTGTAGGATTTCTCTCACTCACAGCAAGTAGATGGGAGCACTGTTGTAGATGAGGATGTGCACTGTAGACGTTTGAGTGGATGCTGGTGTGGCCAATCCCATTATAGATTTTGAACTAAAGTCAACAGTGTAAGTGAAGAGGAGGATGGTCCTCATACTCTCTAAAGCAAAAACATCTAGGCCATAAGATAAAAAGACGAGCCATGGCTACAAATGTGAGATTCGATTCTTGACCTTTGTATAGTCTTATTCCTACCTCTCTTTCTTTCGATATCCTTCATCGACACCAAATTTTCTAGGGTGAGATTATCTAGATATCTATTGTGAGTAAATCTTACTGCATTAAGTCCATGTATATCACATAATGGGAAAAACAGTGATCCATCTATTCAACTTCCGTCAGGATGTTACAGAACTAGGGACTTCGAGTATAAAGAGCATAGAGGTTAATTTCACCAAATTGGAAGTACCGGGTACCCGCTTTTTTCCTGAGATAAGATACAAATTCTTTTGGGGCCAAAAGAGAGAAGGAAAAAATTAAGATTTGGTATGGAAGTAAAACTGTGGGTGCTGTGAAGTTGCAGGCTTTGGGATTAAGATATACAGGTGTAGTAAACGTGCACGGAAATCAGGGCAGGACCCACCTTTGGCTCGGGGATTAGATTGGATTAGATTGCTTTTTTTATTTTTTTGCCTTTTAATTGCCGGAGCGTGCCATGATCGACCACGTCTCTATCTGAAATATGCCAGAATTTCTCAGGCACATCTGGTCCGTTCATTGACGAGATCGTTGTTTTTTATTTTTTTTATTTTTTGCCCTTCTAGAAGAGAAGCCCACCGTATCCAGGTGTTAGCCTGATTTCATTCGTCATTTGATCTTTTGCTTTGCCAATAGGATTGGCACTGATCTCACAAGCAGCCCTCCGTCCTCATCAGTGTTTGTTCGATGCCTTGAAGCCTTGTATAAGTGAGCAATGACCTCATTTGAGGCACTGACTAGCGATGAAACGAATCGGGTCATCGAAGATAATATCAAAACAAACATCTTTTTAAATTGAAAAATTGTCAAAATAGTTATAAATCTATTACAATTTTTTCAATTTGATCAATTCTCTGTCCTCACTAGTGTTTGCTCGACGCCTTGACGCCTTGTATAAGTAAGCAATGACCTCATTTGAGGCATCGACTGGAGACAAAACGAATCGGGTTGTCGAAGATGATATCGAAACAAACATCTTTTTAAATGGAAAAATTACCAAAACAGTCATGAACTTATTGTAATTTTTTTTAATTTAGTTCTAAATTTTTTTGAGCCAATTCAAATATAAATCTTTTATAATTGTATTAATTCAATCCATTTTGCTAAATTTGGTTAAGCAACACTAACGTGGACACCAGACAGCACACCGATGTGTCAATTTTTTAATATTTTTTTTATTTTTCCGATTATACTCTCTCTCTCTCTCTCTCTCTCTCTCTCTCTCTCTCTCTCTCGCTCCCTCCCTCCCTCCCTCCCTCTGATCACGAGGTTCGGCCTCTCTCTCTCTCTCTCTCTCTCTCTCTCTCTCTCTCTCTCTCTCCCTCTCTCCTCCCTCCCTCCGATCGATCACTGAGGTTCTAGCCGATCACTGAGGTTCGGCAATTGGCATGGGGAAGAAGGAAGCTGAAAAAATTAAAAATTATAAAATCGACACATCAATGCTGGCTGGTCAAATTAGGTCAAATAGACTAAATTGGCACAATCGCAAAATATTTTAAAACTAAATTAGAAAAAAAAAAAATATATATATATATATTTATGATTAAATTGAAAAAATTGCAATAGATTTAAAATTGTTTTAGTAATTTTCCCTTTTTTAAATAGATGCGCAATGAGAGCAAACGAGACTCTTATCAGATCAAACATGGGCGAGGAGCAATGCCTACAATGAGAGGGCTCAGGCAAAGTGTGGCTTCCGTTAACCTTCTAGAATGGCTTCTAGATTGGCGAGGAGAGTAAAGATGGATCGGATCACCTATTAAATAGGAGGACTATCGCTGAGCATACAACCCAAAAGCAACGGTGGAGCCAATTCTTTTGAGCAAGAGAGTTCGTTTCATCCAGTAATTTCACATCGAATGGAAGAGACTTTTCCACGTAAATGATATCGAACTCTAACAACAAGATTTGCTACATAGCAATTCGGCCTGAAACAACCGGCTTTTCGAAGAGATACCTGAGCTGGTCCATGCGCGCAAGAAGCAGTCTGGACTCCCTCAACAACAAAGCAATTTCTCATACTAAAAGAAAAGAGATTGTTCCAGACTAAGTGAGCCTATTCCACCCACCTACCTCATAGAAAAGGGGTTTGATTCAATAAAATAAAGCTCCCGACCGAATAAGGTGTGAAGATAAACTCCGAGTGGGTAACTCAAACATGAAAATCTTTATACCGGGCAACATAATAAATGAAACGACAACCTATCAGCCACTAAGCTAGTCCGAAGGTCTGCCACACGTACTCGGCGCTTAACATACAGAACGGACAAAGGAAATGGCGTACATCAAACCACATGCAGTAACCCAAAACGAAATGATCCTCTTTGACCAACCTATCGGGTAGCCAATCCCATTTTTCCCCATTTTTCCCCATTTCGTCTCCAATACCCACCAACACATGGCTTGTGTTTTCCAATTTGTGGACGAACGTCAATAGCTTGTGCTTAAGGGCTATCAAACAACCTAAGATGCCTACACCTGTCGACGCGAATTAAGATAAAGTCTCATTTCAACAAACATGATGGGGTCCTTCGAGATGTGACGATGCATTGCTGTTCGGACCTACTCAGTACTCATGTCGATTTTCTCACGCTTTCACGCGTGCTCCGACTCCCGGAACCAGAACATTGAATCTCAAACAAGAAAGACATGACACGCCACGGTGCTCCGACTCCTAGAACCGGAATGAGATCTCTTGTAAACCAAGGGAGGTGGGTACACGCCATGAGAACAATCTTTGTCGAGGTGTCCATCGAAGCAATGGACCTCCCATGCGGGCCGATCAATGCTTCTGTTTCCTTCTATTGTCTTCAGACAGGGAGTTGATCCCAGTTTCCTTTCTACCGTACTTCATTCTGGTTGATTTTTAGCAATGGTTGCAGTTATTGATGCAAACAAGGAAAGGCCTCACGGGCTCACAGCAAGGAAATACCACTGTATACAATTTCCGAGAGAGAAACGATGAATATCCACGAGTACGCATCTCAAGCTATTAAGGAAAAGATAAAATACCCAAATCATACTAAACCAAGGTCAACTGAAGACCAACCAGGCTAAGCAAATACGCATGGACCCCAAAGAAGATAACCTCAATCGATACAGATAGCTGATAAAATGACCGGATAAAGAAAATCGACCTAAGACTGACTTTAAGCTTCACCTCCAAGTCCTAGACCTCAATTATATGATGGGCTCATGACTTCAGGTTCATTTGCATATGATGTTCCCGGATTTTATGAGGTACAACAGGCTGATCTTGTAGCTTGGGTTTCGCGTATGAACTGCATGTATCCCACTCAAGAATTGAAATTTTAAAGGCATAAATTAGCAAGTTCCAAAACTGAAAAGTAACAAACACATATGACGAAAGATTCGATGGTTGCCACTTCAATAGGACATGGGGAGCCATTTTACATCCACAACTAGAAATGCCAAAATCAAAAATCAGCGGCTCACAATGTGGAAAAGAATCGATTCCATCCATTTTTTTTCAAGAGGTCAAATTCCCCCATAAAAAGGAAAGAGAAATCTAAAGCTAACTTCACCATTTGTTCATCTAGAATTCTAAAGCAGTAAACAATACACTCTTAACAATATAAAGTAGAACCTTACAAAGACAAAAACTGAATTAGGCTGACAAGTTTCCCATATTTGTGACTACGCAAGGAACTTAGCAGACTAATAAAAGATGCAAAGTCCACACCCTGTCTACATTGATCACCTCCGGAAAACTAGTGAACATGATTATTCTCATCAAATCCTCTTTTTCTTGAAACCTAGTTTTACCAGATGAAGCAGAATCAGTGAATAGAATAATCACAACCTAAGATCAGATTTCCAAAACTGGAGCATCGCAGCAACAGTCCTGCAGGTTGATATACGATTTACGATAAGCACACAGGGAAGAATGATCATTCTACTAAAAGATAACTAACGTACCTGAATAAGAAACCAAATAGGTTGTTCTGGGTATGGCATATGCACTTCCAACAGCTGAAATCAGTGCACTAGCACTAAGAAAAAGATTAATATGTCAATGTATAACATGCATTCAGACAATCAGATATCGTCAAAAAAATCCTCCATCACTGAGTAAAAGTTACTGAAAAAAGGGCAAGAAGATACCAAAAGAAACAGGTTCCCGATGAAGTTCCAATCTTTAACTGAAAGTGGCGTTTAGTCATATTGCTATTAAGCAATTGCCAAAGTAGTCGAGTACAAAATGACCACTTCACTGAGAAGGGCATACCTCAAAAACTAGTAGGTCAGCAATACCTGTCTTCCTTCAAACTTGACGATGGCAAGCACATCGTGTAACTTGGTACCATACTAAATATTTGCCCAAGAGAGAGTAAGTTCACAGGACGGTGAGGATGGATTTGCAAGCATTGTCAAATGCCAGGAGATAATTTGTTGTACAATAAACTCCAGATGCAACGTCACTGCTTACAGTATATTATCCACATGAAAAGCAGAAAATGAAGCAGCGACAAAGAACATAGCAAAAGTTGCAGGGACCAAAAAGGAAAGGCCATTGGAGAGTTGGAAGAAAGTCAATGGTAACAGATGTTTCATTGAACTATACAACTAAAAGTCAAGAGATAAATCAACAAATCAATCATTAATGTCTAAATGAGCTTCCATGATACAAAGGTTTACAAATCATGTTGGCACAGAATATGTACCATGAATTACAAGTTTGTAGTCTAATCCCGCCAGACAATTACAAGTAGGATGGAGAACCGTATGAGATGAAGATTATTCCAATCCATCCCACAAATCTGTACTGCAGAGAACCCCGTGTTATCTAGGTTGGAGCACGTGCACATAAAGGAGAAAATTCAGCTTCCTTGAATGACTCACCTTAATATCAATAAGGTTTACTTTGTCTATTGTCTCTTTTGAGCTGAACTTTCAATTTCTTACCACCTAATTGACGTCCATTCATTGCACTAATAGCAGATTCGGCAGCTTCAGGCGAATCATAACTAACGAAACCTGAAAATAGAATAGCAAGATCAAATTTGCAAACCCTTGACAAAGAATTTAACTCAGAGATATTCTGAGTAGTCTTACCAAAACATTTGCTAATACCGGTTGCTTTATCAACATATACTTTAGCACTCAAAACCCTACCAAATGCCTTAAAAGCATTGGCAAGCTCTTGATCACCAAATTCTTGCGGTATGTGATAAATGAATAAATTAGCACCAGCTGGTCCTACATCACAAAAGAGGTGGAGAAATTAAATTGCCTGCACAACACCAATAGAAATAGCAAGCAGAAGCCGAAAGGTAACAAATTTGGGTGAGAACCTTCAAGTTGACCTCCACCACTAGGACCGGCAACTGAAGATGATGCAGAGTCACCATCCAGAGACACAGGAGCAGCAACACTTGCAGAACCACTTAAAGGTCGGTGACTCATCATTCCTCCAGCGTATGCAAGAGGATACTGAACACCGGGCACTGCATGGTACGGAGAACTCATATAACTTGCAGGAGGCAATGCATAATTTCTGGCTGATACTTCAGGTGAAACTGCACGCAAAGCGTTTCCCCGGTTGGCAGGAGGAATCATGTTATGGAATTGATTCTGCACTGGTGGCAATTGGTATTGCATGAGCCCATAAGTTCCGGGACCCTAAAGAGAATGAGATCACGATCACAATCATCACCCACTGGATCATAAAGTTGATGAAAAAAGTAGGCAGAAAAAGCAAGTGTTGCTAAAAGTCTGTTCCTCATTTGTTATCTCTGTGAAGACAAAACTAAAGGAGCGTAAGAATATCAATACAAATATGAGTTAGACTCATGGCACATATAACAGTGGCAAGGGTGGATAGATGTCTGGTCATAGGTATGATAATGACCAAGATAAAATCTCTAAAAATTACTGGCTTTCAACAAGGCACCGGAAGACAATGAGTTTCGATGAAGAGGTTTAGAAATTACAAGGAGAAAAAAATGCTTGAACTGCTCATGATGGTGTCTAAGCATGGCGAACAAATTTCAGTAGGAAGAGAGAAATGACCATATGAAAGGTGCTGATACAGTGGAAAACCTAAGCCTGCACGCAGTGTAGTTAGCAAAATATGCACTGGGAGGAAAAGAGGTTCCAAAACCAACCTGATAGCCATATCCGTTATATGGAGGCATGTAACCCATAGGCAGTGCCCCAAACAATGATGGATGTTGTGAATCAGTATTTTGCATACTAGCAGCATTCTGAAATTGAGCTTTCTGAGCTCTTCGAGCTTGCCTTTCCTTTTCAGTATCTGCCCATTTGACAACAAGGGGAACACTTGAACCCTAAAAAAGCGAGAAAGAGATGTCAGCAGCTCATTAATTATCTCCCCAGTCTAATGCACATTTAGCACGGATCATCCATAGACAATGAGGAAGATGGATATAGGTGGGCATACAAGTCTTCCATTTGCAGATTGCAAATTCAAGTAACAGTACTCTATAGCAAAGACCTACTAAACTTAAAGATAACAGAAAAAGAAGATCATGCAGACAAATCTACAGCTTCTAGGCTAGGAAGAAAGTAATGTCTAACTGAAGGTGGTTCTCTTCAGCCGGTACACATATTAGTCTGAATTTATTTACTATCAATTCCCCCACATCTTGATGTTTTTGGCCACAGTCCTACCCAAGTATACTATTCTACAATGGATTTGATTTAATTGATTGCTCAACCAAAAAAAGAGCTACGCTGAACACATTGCTTGCACCAGAAATCAGCTTTTGCCCAAATAAGCAAAAAGAACCCCACAGACAATGCATGACATATCATATAGCATTCGCATCAGAGTAAGATTAGTCCAGCTAGCATCACATAAACTGATTCCAAAAATCGAATCTCATGCTTACAGTCATAAAAAAACCTGGCTAAAAACATTCTCTTTCCAGGTCAGCACTGTCATTGCAGCAAATGCCATTAGTCTTTATATTCTAAATTCACTCCATCAGCAAAATATGTTGGAGTTCCAAAAGAAACAAAACAAATGATGCTGTAGTTAATTTGCTTTTCCACTTTTCAGCTCCGTTAGTTCGCATAAAGATTGTTACAGCACTGCATCCAGCTGTACTTTACTAGCTATGCATTGACCTAATCGAGGTCAAAAATGCCCGTCAAATCACAGAAGACAAGGCAAAAATCAGAATCCTATTGTTCCAGGAACAAAGTGGAGGAGTTGCCACAGGTGAAGGAAGGGGGTCAATGGATGGTCTGAACTCCTCCAACACTGGTGAAAAACGTGCCCAAGGTCCAAGATGAACGTGACTACCGTGGTCAGAACATTAGTGATGTGAAAAAAAATTTCATTTTTAAAGCGATGTGACAATTCAAAACTCTTGGGCTGGTCAATGACTCAAAGCATCACTTTCGTCAATCTTGATCAAGTCTGGTGACTCCATTTAATTACTTCCAGCAACATTGAGCAGCAGACCACATGACACCAATATGACAAGACATGTTATAAGTAGATAGGAATCCAGATTTCTATCATAAGCTGAAAGGAAGGACAAACCTCCATTTTATGCTTTCCGTTCAGGGCATCTAGGGCTGCAAGTGCTTGTTCCTTCGTCTCATACTTTATAAAAGCACAACCTGCATGGTCGGTGTTAAAAACAGGCCAGTGAGTTTTCCACAACAAACATAGATTAGCACCATTAGTAACAACTTCTTAAAGACTGGGAAAGCAATAGACACTAATTAAGCCCAATTACAGTCCAACATAACATAGAGGTAAAAGAAGCACCTTTGCTGGTTTTTTGAGAACCTCTTAATATATGCAGGTCCTTAATAGTACCATATTTTGAAAAAACTGCAGCTACTTCATCTTCAGGGACATTCTTCGGAAGCATGCCAACAAAGAGTTTGTGTTCTGGTTCAGAATTGCAGTCAAAAACTGATCATTCAAAGCATATTATCATGAATATGATGCAATAACAAGCAGGCTGTCATTATACATGGTGAGACAAACTATAACTGTCCAAGAACTCCAGAAGCAACTCACCAAATTGTCTTAGCATAAAAAGAAGAAGAGAAGAATCGCATATGCATTTACCTAGCCTTTCCAACTCTCCATCTGCATACTTCACTTGTAGCGGACTAGATGCCTGCATTCCAAGAAAACTTTTCCAGTCAGAGTTAAGATAACATCCCTAGGAACTAATGCATAACAGGCTACAATGCCATTGCATAAGGATATCAAATCAGATGTCTAAGGATAAAAAGCATCCTATGTTACTTAAGACTCAGACGTGTGTCATATGGGCAATGTCCCTATGTCCAACTTGTCTCCAAATGTATTTGTCACAGGATTTGGCATTTGAACACAATATTTGACCCCAATGATAGCATATAATAAATAAATATCTCCACTCTAAGGGCAATACATGCACAAAGCTTTTTATATTCTAAAATAATACGGTGCCCTTATTAAACATGGCTCTTATTAAACATGGCTCATGCAAGTTTTGAAGTGCGTGTTTATTCACTCCCCCCCCCCCCCCCCACTTTTCTCTTTTCTTCTCTTCCTTCTTTCAACTTGTCGATTTCAAAACTTTGGATTAATGGGGCAAACAAATTGATAAAGCAACAAGCTATGAAAGCTGTGGAAAAACAACACATCATTAATCTGATCGAAATTTCCAATCTCCAGTAACCGGAGGACTTCATTTGACACTAGACTAGAGCCATGAGACTTGATTGCACGAATTAAGAATTCAAGGATTTGATCGCAAAATTCACCTAAGTCATTGGACTGAAAATGAAATTATCCCCTTTTCACACATTAAATGTGGCGAAATGAATATTAGATTTTTTTAACTTGGTGTTAAGTAAACTTGCTTGCCCCCCCACTTACAAATTCCTGCGTCTGCCACTGACTATACTTCAATCATTTTCTATTGATTCTGCAGAATATAATATGGACAAATATTGCACAGTAGTTTTCAAGATGAAGTGACCATGATTAAATAGTACCAAACAGACGAAATTTGATGGTTTAAAGTTTCTAATTCAGCATGCATCAAATGATAAGATACGAGAATTGTAAAAGACATCAAAAGGTCAATCATTCTAAAGAAAATACTATGTTCTACCCACTCAAACCCATAAGAACCTTACTAATCAGAATGTAGAGTAACAAGAACAAGATTCCAAGATTAAATCTAACGAAAGAAAAGGGGAATGAGAAATGAAGAAATTACAAGCAAATGGGGAATCTGGCAAATAACTCATATAGAAATGAATGACTCCCCTAGAATTTGAAAACATGATGCCATCCTTAGTATACACCAAAAGTAATGTCCAAGAAATCTCAATGCTAAGTCGCAACCAATCAGCAAGGCAAGGCACCAATTGATATGAACATACTCGGAAACAAACGTGCTCGATTTTCTTTTATATTTTTGCCGTGATTGTTGAGTTGCTGAAGGTTTTTTCTCCCAATTTATCATGATAGCATTTTCTTTATATGACAATATACAAACTGTATATACTTACTAGTTACTACTTACCAGTCAAATGGATATAAAATACTAATTAAATACCATTCATGATTGAACTAATTAAACGGTTACTGCTAGGAGTTAAATTGACTCAAATCGACTTCTTCCATTTGAAGACGAGAGTTCCATGCATCAAATCCCCTCCCCTCATGCAGCATGCACGGACTGCTGTAACCGATCTAGAACTTCTATATCCGGAAGACTGATGCAATGCGGTGATTGCATCGCTATCACACGAGCAAACCCAAAGTCACCACACAGTAAAGATGCACAAAAACAGTCGATAGCTCTTCCGACGACATCAGAAAGCAGCTTGTTGCAGAAAGTCCCGAGATGACAATTAGCACACACGCCATTAGGGAAGCATGCAGAAACTAGTGAACTAAATTTACACACTTCAAAAAAAAAAAAAAAAAAAAGATCTGGCCGCACCAGAACCAACACATTCCTAACGAGGCTGGGATCATCATTTCGCAGCCGCAACCGCAACCGCCCGACAGCATCAATGCACAATGCAGGAACATGATTACTCCATAAATGAACAGATCGAGGGGCAAAAAAAAAAAAATAACCGACACTAACCCCCGGTAACGTCCGCTTGTTGTGGCACGCGCCGATCGCCCTGTCGGCCTCCTGCCTCGACGGGCATATCACGAAGCAACAACCTTCGCCCAGAGAAAGAAAGAAGAAGAAGAAGAAGAGAAAAAGAGACGCGCGAATTAGGGCACGAAACAACCAACCGAACCGCACTAAAAGACTTTTCCGAATCTGAAACGCGGGCCGAGCGAATCGCGCGAATCGCGCCGCGTCAGAGATCCGGAAGGGGGAAGAGCGGAAGAAGAAAATGAGGGAGACGCGAAACGAAGTCCAAGCTCGAGAATGCGGGGGCGAGAAAACGAACCGCGGGAGGCCCGCGTGGCCTTGTCCTTGATGACGTTGACCTCGTCCACGAGCGCGAACTCCCGGAACATGGCGAGGAGGTCCGCCTCGGTCATGCTCTTCGGGACCTGGCCGACGAACAGCTTCACGCTCTCCTCCTCGCCGCCGCCGCCGCCGCCCCCTCCGCCGCCTCCGCCGCCGCCGGCCCCTCCACCTCCACCTCCACCTCCACCTCCTCCTCCTCCTCCTTCTCCTTCTCCTTCCTCTCCTCCTCCGCCATTAACGCACTCCGCAGCAAGAATGCTCCCCTCTCTCTCTCCCTCCCTCCGACACTCTCTCTAGAATCCGCCGGAACGACGCCCCTCCCTCTCTCTCTCTCTCTCTAGAGAATGCAGGTTTCTCTCTCTATAGAAGACGCTTTGCTTCGCTGGCTGCGAATTCCCTTTTTTCTCTTTCTTTTCTTCGCGAGTGTTTTTTTTTTTTTTTTTTCTCTCTCTCTCTCTCTCTCTCTTCGAGTAGGAGTCGTCGCTTTTGGTTTTGGATCTTCTCCGCCTTACTTCCGGGCAAGGGGCGAGTTTTTCTTTTTTCTTTTTTTTAATATTACGGTATTGGGTGGGGTGGCAGATTGCCCCCGTTCGTCGCGTTATTCACGGTTCTGCCACCGCCCCGTTCACAGCTGGGTGCCCGGGGGGCGCGCTGACGTGGCGTACGTGCGTGCGCGGCGGGGGACAGCAGGGGCTCCTCCTCCTCCTCCTCCTCCTGCCGCTGCTTGCGAGTTAAGGCAAGAAAAAAAATAGAGAGAGAGAGAGAGAGAGAAACTGAAACGTAAGTTGAGAAAAGACCAGAGGAGACGCAATTGGGCAAAAAGGTCAAGCGGAGCTTGATTTCCTTTCCCAACTTACATAGTTAAAAAGGCTTGGTTTGCTCTTTTTCTTTTTCTTTTTTTTTATAATTTTGACCCACAGCATAACATGCGGACCTAGCCATCTGACACTATACCTTATGAATCTAATGATCTGGTTGAAGCTCGGATGTCTTCACTAACTCCAATGAAGAGTAAAGTCATATATAATTAATGAGATTCGAACGGATGACTTCGACCAATCACGTCGACCATTTGATCTTCATCTGCAAAACCTTGAATTTGAAGCATAACGCGCATGTCACGCGAATTGATTCAACATGTGTTTTGGCTAAATTCCTTTTTTCCTTTTTATGTTCAATGCACAAGTCATATTTTGAGTGCATTTTTATTGTGGGAAATGAATAATCTAAAAAATATTTTTTATTTTCAAAAGAAAATAAGTGCTTATGTAACTTAAAACAATCAGTTGGTCAAAGATTCCTTTTATGTCTAAAAAATTTTCATAAATAATAAAAAATAATTTTCGTCCGTTCATTTTTATGAGTCATAAAAATAATCATCATCCCGAAAAATATGTTACAAAGAATAAAAAAATAGGGCCTCATTTTCCTTCTCGGAAACTTTCGAAACAGAAAAAAGAAACGCCAAGTTGCGGGGAAATTTCCGTACTCCGGCACATGCCAACTTGAGTTTCGCATGATTTTGATGGAGATTATGCGGTCGCCTGGCGGAAGGAAGGGAAGAAGGCAGAGATCTTCTTTAAAAATAATCAAATACGCCACCGGAGTTCGAGCTGGATCTCCTGAAGCACAAAACGCGAAATGACGAAAACGACCTCCGATCGCGTCGTCTTTGACCCGGCCGGGCGGGGAAGGAGGAAAGGGGAGGGGAAATCTGGGGGCCCGATCTGATTTCCAATTTTTTTTAATTTAAAAAAGGGTGGGGGGAGTAGGTGGGACCAGCTGGTTGGAGTTCATTAGGTTGGATTTGAATTATCCAATCGGGAAGCGGTAACGTGACTCTCTCTCCACGGGAGGAGGGGGGGAGCTCATCACATCAGCCCATCCCCATCATAACTCGTGTGGTCTCGACCATCTCTGATTGGTCAGATTCCCGATCGATGAAGTTTTTTTTTTTCGATCGATGAAGTTCGAGGTTACGAACATCGCCCCTGCCCGCAAAGCTCGGTGAAAAATTAGAAACGGGCGGCGTTCGTGTTCTTAAGGCTGCCGGTCGGACACGTTAAAAAAAGGCCCGACCCGACCCGACCCTTCTTGTCGTCAAGAAAATAACGTTCGGGAACAAATATGATAAATCATGTTATGACGAAACATGCGATATGTGTAAAGCTATAATTTATTTGATCTCACATGGAATTCCTCCATTTTTTTTCTGAATGAGTTTGGGCGTTGCGAATTTCATTTATCTAAGCTCCCCTCGGAGTACGTTTCTGCGTCCACCACTCGTAACACGACGCTGTAGAAAAAGATTTAAGAAAAAAAAAAGAACCTCTTTTGCCGGAAGCGGATCTGGAAAGGGGGACGCTTTGGCTTGGTCAATTTTCAGGATGCAAGCGTGCCGTGTTTGTTTATTCACATCTCTTTTAGCTCCTTTTTGCTTAAGAACCCAACAACATCCAAAAAAACCACAAAACATGATATGGTAATGTCGATGACTATTTGGCGATGGAGAGACAGAGATGGGCGAGTCGCTTGTTGTCGCTTTGAAAAGCTCTGTCTCTTCTCCCCTAGTCATGTGCCGAAAACATTGCGGTCTACTTCACGAAAACGACTTGTCTCCCAATTTTCTTTTTGCTTGCTTTTTGGTTCTCCGTTAGCGTTTCTGGTTGCTCTTCCCTCTTTTTTCGACTCGCCCTTCCTTCCGGAGATTACGCTACGGCATTACCCATGTCATGGCTCAAGAAAGCGCTCACTCAAGTACATAAATGTCGTTAAGTAAGGGTGATCAATTTCAAAGACGATTCCACACCAAAAAGTTGAAACTTATCATGTTAGGGAATTGGTTTCCACTTTTGAACCGATTCTCTTAGAAAAGTTGTTCGACGCTCAGGTTGACCTTGGAAAGTGAGTTTGATTTTAAAAGTATAACTATTATTTTATAAACTCGTAATGTGAACCATTTGCAATATAATGATTAAGGTATTGATGGGTTGAAACTCATCCCACTTATCTATATTTTCTCTAAACAAAGTTGGTTCTTCAATCGTTATTCAATCTCCATGTAAATCGGCTTGAAATTAATCGAGTAAGGCCAATTCGATTTTGCTCCCAAATTAAATTGGCATGGATGTTCACCTATAGTTGCAAGAGCAAGCACTTGGCTAGTCCAAAAAAAAAAAAGTAATAGTTCGTTCCATTTTACCATGCGCAAACCTTTTTTTTTTTTTTTTTTTTTTGGAAATATGTGTTATATCCTCACTTTGTTTGCATGCAAATGCAACACACATTAAAATGCATGTTTTGTAGTTATAAGGCGCCAAATCCCCGAAGAAACACTTTTTTGAACTTTTGCCTACAATACAAAAATATCATGATTTTTCCATCCGAGTAACTAAAATAGTATTCAATATGACTAATCTATTGATGTGAGAACTAGATTGGTAGAGAAAAAGAGCAGCGACAATGCCTCGAAACCCATCATAATATCATTATCAGAACTTGAGTTTTCATTAACATCCTCATTTTATAATGGATAATTAGCAATTTCTTGATAATAATAACATTGAGGAAATTAGTGGCGATTTTTGGATACGTAAGTAGATTTCGAGCTATAGTGAAAGTTTGAAATTTCTTATTAGATAAAAAAATTCGAAACAGGATTGAGATTAAACCTAAATTTGAAGATTTTTCATTGAGGGAATCAGCCCCCTAAAAAGAAATCAGCCCCAAAAGATTTGGGCAGTTAAAAAGCGTAACGAGCGAACGGGGCAGCAGCACATTGATTACCAATTGAAAAACCTTAAAAAGAAGAAAACATCATTTTCAGCCGAAAAGGCGAAAAGATGCCGTTCTCTATGGAGCCTTATCCGCGGGGAAGGGGCAAGACGGTAATTGCACGGGGGCAGGGGGCAGAACCGTAGTTAAGCGCGACCCTGGAGGGCCAAATTCCAAGCACGCCAGACTGTCCCGCCTAGGCAGTACTCCTCAGGAGCCGCCACGTGGCGCTCCTCCCTCTCTCTATCTCTGTGCAAGTTGCAACTTGACCCCTCCTCATTTGGACCTCTCTTGTCTCCGTGTAAGCGGGTGCGGAATTGAAGGGGCGCTTGCCGAGTAGCTGCATACGGAAGATACTTTACTTTTTTTTTTTTATACGAACGATCGATACTTTGAAAATAGAATATTTTCTCGTCAAACTGATTGCGCCCGATTGCATGCGAATCTTTTTATATTTTCCGGTGTTCCCGATTATTTTGCGATAATTCCAATCGGACCAATTGCGCCCATTTCACATGAGCCTAGTACGTCATGGATCTTAATTCTCAAGAGGTCTCGCATGAGACCTATTTGAGTTGACAATTATGGTATTTTGGGCTTATGTATAATGGATGTACCTCGATGATAGATTTCGGAGTGTTTGTCAATTATTTATAGAATTTCACACTTGAGCTTGTGGATTTATACTGCTTGACGATTTTTTTTTTATTGATTTGTAGTTTAATTGTGTGATTTGGTTATGTGTTTTGAGCCTATGTTCTTGTTTATATAAACATGTAATCGATTGGGTGAAACCTTGAATTGGACATAAAAATTGGGAAAAAATGTTTTCAATAATTTCTTCAAAAATAATACAAAGTACCGAAAACCTTTTTTTTGGGGGGGAACGAAAACAAAGTATTTCATTCATTCAATAAAACATAAGTGCTTTTAAACAAAGAATATTCTAAAAAGGCCTTGGCGGATTAGTAATCCAATTAGGAGAAAGTGATTTTTGACGATAGACTTTGGCGACCCAATATGCTAGTGAGTTAGCCTCGTGGGTGCAATGAGTAACACTAACTCACTTTAAATGACAGATTGGATTTCAAGTTCTAAAATCTTGAAATTGATGTTCTAAGGCCAAATTCCGAGGGCAAAACAAGTGCCCAATATACTGATCAAGAATTCTCGATGCCAGTATTGTGATTTTTATATCATACGATCTGCGACAATCAATAGATAAGAATGCGCAATTGGTTTAGGACCTCATATCAACATTGCATTAAAGTGATGAAGTAGCATATGGTTTGATTCTATCATTTAATATGTAAAAGTGATGATGCATCCAAATGAATACTATGCACATGACTAAGTTAGAATCAAATTATACTCCGCATCCAAATGACAACTATGTAAATAGTTTAGTTAATATTGAAATATTTAGTACATCTAAATGACTATTATGTACATGGTATAATTAGATCCAACCTTTCAAGGCTCACTCTAACTAGGGAGGACGGCATTGTTGGCAGTGACATTCGTACTAGTGAGTTCTCAGACACCGTGCAGAACTGAAAGAAACAAATTTAAGATTACGTGGAAGAGGAATTGCAAGCACAATTTGCGTATTATATCATATCTCCGATCCAAACAAAAAACATTTGACATACTAGTATCAACTCAACTTGCAGCGCAAGCATATAGATGCAGTGCAACAATAGCAAATGGGGCACCGATACTAATAAGAGGCAAGAACATGGTATACCCATTGGAGCTCTAGATCTCAACCCCCAAAGCTTCCTTTAAAGCCAGTTCCAAGAGCCGCTCAATCCTACATCTCCTCTCGACTAATCAATGCCAATTCATTTAGATTATGAACACAATGAGTGGTGACATTCATATGCCGCAAAGGACTAAGGTCGCAACGGGCTACCCATGCCACGACTGATGCATCGAGCTCAGCCCTCACGAGCTTTCCTTCGAAGCCAATAGTAGTAGCCACTTTATCTCGTGGCGCCTCTAGTCCAATCACTAGCCCTTTTGACTCATGAGCTAGGCCAACGGGAGCAACTAGGCGAAAATGAGGACAAGGCCTCGTTTTTAGAGAGAGAGAGGAGCTTGGTAGAATAGACACGGGAGAGGATATACTGTACTTTTGCATGTGCCATGGGTGTACCCAATTCAAGATGGATTTAGACTCCACTAACCAACTATACGCTGCATCCAAATGACAACTACGTACATAATTTAGTTGATATCAAAATATTTAGCACATCCGAGTGACTACTATGTACATGGTATAATTAGAATCAAACCCTTCAACACTCACTCTAACTAGGGAGGATGGTATTGTTGGTAGTGACCTTTGTACCAGTAAGTTTTCAGACACTGAACATAAGTAAAAAAAGGAAATGTAAGACTGGAAGAGGAATTTGCAAGCACAATTTGCACATTATACTATATTTCTAATCCAAATATAAACATTTGACTTACTAGTATCGAATCACCTTGTGTCGCTAGCATATAAATGTAGTACAACGATAGCAAATGGGGCACTGATAGTAATAGGAAAGTGAGAACATGGTATACTCGTTGGAGCTCTCGATCTCCACCTTCGAAGCTTACTCCAAAGCCAACTCCAAGAGTCGCTCAACCCAATGGCTTCTCTTGACTAATTGCTACCAATTCCTTTGCATTAGGAACATGATGAGTGGTGGAATCATATGGCACAGAGGACCAGGTTCGTAATAAATCACACCTATGCCACGGCTGACACATCAAGTTTAGCCCTCATGGACTTCTTTCAAAGCCTAGAGTTAAATCCCACCTATGCCACGACTGAATCAAGCTTAGCCCTCATGGACTTTCTTCAAAGCCTATAGTAGCAGTCGATTTATCTCATGGTGCCTGTCGTCCAATCACTAGCCCTTTCAACTAACAAGCTAGACCAACGGGAGTAGCCAAGCGACAATGAGGATGAGGGCCTTGGCAATATCCAATGCCTCAACCATAGCCAAATGAATTTGAGAGTTTGAAAGAGCGGGATAGAGAGAAAAACATATTAAGATTTAGGTAGAGAAGCAAATAGTAATGTGAAGTAAATAGGTGGAGAGAGAGGCAGGAGAACATCCTAAAAAATTGGAAAGATTAGCGCATTAAGCCATCCCTTATCCACGCTATATTTGAAAAGCGTACATCCAAAATATGGATGTGAACATGCAATGGATCAAACAAGAGAAAAATTGGAAAAAATTTTGAGTCATTTTCAATGTGTCAACAGAGATCAATATCAATTAAGATAAAATAAGTGAATACTAAGAATGAGTGAATATATGAATAATGGAGCTCTAAAAGGCAAGTCCATTTCAATGTATCCACATTTCTTTCTCCTAAATGGATCTAAGCATTACGAGATATATTACATGTTCAAAGTTGACCAAATCCATCAATTCAACGAACAAGGAATGATGGGCCAAATTCAGAGTTACAAAGCCCATGCAAAACATTGCAAATATCGTTCAAATACATCTCGAATTGGGCACGTGCATAACACATGCAAAACATGTGCGAACGAAAAATCTAGTACTATATTAAGATCTTTACTCATAAATAATTAGTTACACAATCGCACTTTCCACAGGATTGCACGTGCAATTGCTAGCATGCTGGTTTACTTCTAATGTTTATGGAGAGTACTGTTGATAGCAATTGTTACAGCTATGATAAATTGAACTAGGAGGAAGGCTCAACTAAAATGTTAGGTTAGTTACACACGATTTTGCTCTTCTGATAATTTATAACTAGAATCATTGTCGTCATCACCCTAAATGTGTACCTTCTTGTTCCCTCACTACAGTTGTATCGATTGTTTGCAGTTCCCTCGCCGTAGCTATATCGATTGTTTGCAGTTTCCTCGCTGCGATGGATGTACCAAATAATAGTTCGATCTCTTCTGTGGTCTTCCGGCTAGTCTCTAGCATCAACCAATAAAGTACCAACCCCACAACCAATGCAATAAAGGCTAATCATATGGCAATCCCACAGAGGGTGATGGCCTTGGCCAGAGATATGTAACCTAGTGACAACCCTATGTTCATCGTCTACTTCATGCCAACGCCAATTGCGTATCCCTGTGCACGCAATCTTGTGGGGAAGATTTCTGAACAGTAGACTGCTGCTATCGATGCCAGCCCGATGGAGAAGGAGATCCGTACCCAATCCCCGTGACCAAGCAAGTCACCACCACCCACAGGGGCCTCGTGTTGCTGGCCTCAATGAACCTAAGGCACGCTCCAAAGGAGACTAATGAGATGACCACTCCACCAATGCTGCTAAGCAATAGTCGCCGTCGCCCGAGCCAATCGACAAAATAGGCGGCAAAGAGGATGGATGGTATCTTCAGCAAATCAACCATCAAGCTTACAAGGAGTCTTTTGGAGAACGGGATGATGCGTAGCTTCCCGAAAAAGGCAAGTCCATTTCAATGTATCCACATTTCTTTCTCCTAAATGGATCTAAGCGTCATGGAGATATATTACATGTTCAAAGTTGACAAAATCCATCAATTCAATAAACAAGGGATGATGGGCCAAATTCAGAGTTACAAAGCCCATGCAAAACATTGCAAATATCGTTCAAATACATCTCGAATTAGGCACATGCATAACACATGCAAAACATGTGCGAACGAAAAATCTAGTACTATATTAAGATATTTACTCATAAATAACTAATTACACAATCGCACTTTCCACAGGTATTGCACGAGCAATTGCTAGCCTGCTGGTTTACTTCTAATGTTTATGGAGAGTACTGTTGATAGCAATTGTTACTGCTACGATAAATTGAACTAGGAGGAAGACTCAACTGAAATGTTAGGTTAGTTACACACGATTTTGCTTTTTTAATAATTTATAACTGGAATAATTGTCGTCGTCACCCTAAATGTGTACCTTCCTGTTCTCTCACTATAACTGTATCGATTGTTTGCAGTTCCCTCGCTGTGGTGGATGTACCAAACAATAGTTCGATCTCTTCTGTGGTCTTCCTGCTAGTCTCTGGCATCAACAAATAAAGTATCAACCCCACAACCAAGGAGGAGCTCAGTGGAGTAGAGGCAGGAGAGAGTATTCTACACTTTTGCACGTGTTATGCACGTGCCCGATTCAAGATGAATTTGGACTCCACTAACCAATGAATATTGCTTTGGAGAGATATATATCCATGTTTTAACAAAACAAAAAACATTGTTTATACTAAACGAATGTAGTTATAAATTATTAGAAGAGCAAAATCATATGCAACAACTTTGCAATAAAACTAGCATTTCAGTTGATGGATTGTATTTGGTCGTATATTCCTCTCTTTCTCTAGCATAAATAGTGGTAAATGAGCATTTCGGGCTGTATCAATCTACATTGAGTATGAGATACTTATTTAACATATTTTGTGCTTTAGAAACTATTAGTAAAAAGGTTTTTAAGTAAGGTAGGGAAGTTTCGCGGATGTGCCAAACAATTTCCATTTGTTATCTACCGTCATTAGTTATTTGCTAGTATAAAAACACATTTTCCTTCGTCTTATAAATATTCCCAATGATGTTCGAGAAAATCATGTTTTGTTTAGCGAGTTTCGCGGAATCATTCCTCAAGAGGACGAGGCTTTCAGCGATATCGAACGCCTCTCCACCATTGTAGCTTCAGCCTCATGAGTTAGAGAGAGAGAGAGAGAGAGAGAGAGAGAGAGAGAGAGAGAGAGAGAGAGAGAGAGAGCCTAAGATTGAGACAGAGAAGAGAATGAGGTGAAGCAGCTAGAGAGCATGCTCGGTGGAAAGAGCACTTTGACCATGTTTAGTTTTTGTTTTGTAAATGACAGAAAAGAGAAATTCTTTGGCGCAGGAACTGCATTCGTTTCTCACACCATGGCTAATGTGGCCAGTGATGTTACCATACCACCTTTACAATTGGATAAATCGTCCATAAACAGGTCATCAACTGTCTGGGTCAACCCCGGAACTTTTACTTCACTATAGACGGGTAAGGGAGGAATGAATAAGAGAGAAGCAACGCCAAGAAATTGAAAAGTCTGAAGGAGTCATAAACATGATGTGATTCGCCATTGACATTATTCAGACATCAAGTAATACACGATAGTCACAAAGGTGCCAAAGAAAAATATTACAGCAATGTTCATCGCGTTTGTGCCAGATGTTGGCGCAACGTACAATTGTACAAAAAATATCAGTGAGAGGAATGAAATAAATTGACCTTGATCAACAACAATATAGTCTTGAGATGTATGCCATTCTGATTGGGAACTCAGTTGATTCCGACTCCCAAAAAAATATGAACCTTTGT
Source organism: Eucalyptus guilfoylei (assembly GCA_016097605.1). Taxonomy (NCBI): domain Eukaryota; kingdom Viridiplantae; phylum Streptophyta; class Magnoliopsida; order Myrtales; family Myrtaceae; genus Eucalyptus; species Eucalyptus guilfoylei. Next base: position 12,917,464 of record CM027867.1, on the reverse strand, counting down.
CCCCTCTCCAGATTAAGAGGAGGTAAAAATTCTTGAAAAAAAAAAATCGTCTTTCGCCATCGTTTTCTTGGGAATAAGGCAGCTAGACAGCAGTGGCTACATATTTGTAATAAAGTCGAAGGGTGGCATTCCTTCGGTATAGGCTATTGCGCGACTAAAGGGCCGTTAGTCCAGTGACCTCCCTCAGCTTCTCACAAAGTACAAAGGTAATTGTGGTTTGGGGACCTAACCTAGCAAAAATTGCAAATCCCCTGGAGAAAAATGCGTGATGGTTAATGCCTGTAGTAAGAGACGCACCAAATAAAAGGACTAACATTCAGAGATTGTGTGATTCATATCCCATAATCTTTTCGAAAATTTGTGAAGAAGAGATGGTTTTGTTTGTCAAATTTGCTTCGAAGGACGTCTTCTATCAACATAGCACCAAACCACGACATTCTAGAATGGACATGAAGAAGTTACACCTGAGGCTTGTCGCAAGTTGATTAAAAAAAAGTGGTGCACAAAGCACAGATGTGGAGGAAATCTCACCCTTTGTATAAAGCCCTAAATCCTTCTGTACGAATGACCTGAAATCACAGGAGATTCAAATGAAACAAGTAATCAAGAAGATAGAGCCCAAAAACAAGTCATCTAAAATTTCAATAAAACCACCACAAATCTAACTGGTTAGTAGATAGAGCCAAAATAGAGAGAATTTGCTAAACATCGCAACATAAGAATATCTGGGCAAACAAGCTCAAATGCCTCATATTTCTTCTCTTACAATTTTCTTCAAATGAGTCTAGGATTCGTTCACTTTGAAAAAATGTCAAAGGGTTTTCAATTTTCAATTTTCTTGAAAATCAGAGAGAGTTTTCAAAAAAAAAAAAATTGAAAATTGTGAAGATATGTTTGGTGTGTCCTTACAACTAATCCATTTGTGTCTCAGTGGTTGCTACAGTATTATATCATAGCTCTTCCAGACTATCCAAATATAATTAGTGAGATAATTGAGCTTCAGTAATTATTTCACTCATAAAATACGTAAAAAATGCAATTCCACTCATCAGCATCACATGACCAAAAAAGTTAACCATCTGCACAAATGCTAATTCACCAGGTTCAGATGGTGTCAATTAAATCACCTTACTCAATACTAGTAATAATAGTTTTTATTTTTTTTGGTCGAACAAGCAATAATAGTGAAAGATAAATAATCTATAAAATCTAGGTGAGAGCATTATTTTTCTTCAGATAAAGTACTTCATCAACCTGTTGCAACTTCTTCAGAGAAATTCTTCCTCAATGTATAAAGAATGAAGAGAAGGGATAGAGAGTCAACCAGAGAACAGCGACTGCAAAGAACAATGCATCTTTATCTCTCCCTTCATCAGCATTTTCATTCTCAAAAGGAAATGAGAATTCTGAAAACTTTTCTTCGAGTAAACTTATCATTTCTGTTGGAAAATCCTATTCTTTATTCCTTGGTAATGGTGGCTTTGACAAGGAGAGGGATAAATAAGCTACCTGATATGCACAATGAAATCCATTTTTGTATCTCCCCAGAGTCTCAGATTCTCGTTGCAACATGAGACGGGTCTTAACCATGTCCATTGGTGCTGTCATGAGAGTACTCACCATGCCTGCGGCTACACTTGAGCTTCACCATGACAAAAAGCAGAGTCAGTTGACATCTTTCCAAAAAAGAATTAGAATATTCACTTGAGCATACATTGGCACTTTCATAATTTCATTTAAGTATTTTGCTTAAAAGTTGCGATGATTCTATCTGGAAACAACTTTGAGCTGGCCAAATATCACGGGTGAACAACTCAAAGTTCAAACCATATAGCAGCAATTTTGTGTTACACAAGCAAGCAAATGTAACCAGAATGACCAATTGTGACAACTAAAGGAAACTCCAGATTTTTTCTAAATCCTGCGCAAATGTCACATGCTGAGTCCTTTTCATGCATCATTTCAACTAATTATAACCTGGTCTAGTGGACCACTCTTTAACCTTCCGTTCGAAGGGCATCAAGATATGCTAGATGAGAATAAAAACATCAATATCTTACCTCAGATGTAGATTAAATCCTTCCTCTAGAGGTGTCAATCTCCTCAAAATCTGTACAATTAGCCAAAACACGAACTGCTTAATATAAAGTGGTAAATTATTCCTGGATAAATCCAAGTCAAGAATAGGGTGACCAGAGCTTGACCTGCTTGGATTCATCATATGTTGCCAGCTGTGATGCAGTCAAAGCAGCAGCTCTAGCCATAGCAGGGCCAACCCCTTTCCAGAGAGCTTTTACTCCCTCTTCAGACACAATCTTGCGCATTTCTCCAACTGGCCCCGCTTTTGTCGAACCCAAATTCATTTGTAACCGCACCTGGTGATAGAGATAATCTTCAAATTAGTCTAATCAGGATACTTTCAGAAACTGGAGCCTGACAGCATTACCTTTATGACTTCAACTGGGTTGGTCATAGCTGTTGCAATAGCACCCGAAAATGCTCCAGATGCTATTTTAACAAAAATATTGGAGGACCCAAATGCCTGATCACAGACATATTTAGAGGGTTCATACAAGCCCAAGCGGAGGCCCCCATAAAGAAGTGATCGTGTTAGTGCAGGCGTCATTCCAAGATACAATGAACGCGGCCCTTCATTCTTCAACACTTGAATGAATACTTGGCCCTATGTATTAAGACATGAGAGACCCTTCAGAGAACCAATTTACAAATAAACTTTCATGTTGGGAGCACAAGAGAAGCAACCTATGTGGAGGATACAATACCATTCCAGTCAACTGACCTCTCTGGCCAACAAGTTGCATTTGTAGCCTAACTTTGAGCACATCTGCAGGTGAGGAAATACTTTGATATATTGCACATAAGAATCTTTTAGCTATACTCCTCAAAAATGTCTTTTCCTTTTGATAATTTAAGAAAACTATCGAGCTATCCTTCTTCAACATGTATGAAAATGGAACTTCAGAGTCCATGACTTATTAAATGATCGTATTTTGCCTTTGGTAGGAGACATCTAAGAGCATAAAGTTGTCTATTGTGTAAATCTCCATCCTTGAGGATGGAAGATTACATATTTAGTCAGTGATGCTCCACTCGGAGGATCAGTGTGCTCAATATTTCTTACAGAGGGGGCAAAAGTACCATCCAGAATCATCAATAATCCTAGGTAATCAGAGGCATAAAGTAGAGGCATTTCTTAGAAAAACTAATTATCAAGTGAGTTACCTGACTCGATAATGCCAGCAAATGAAAAAGACCCAGTTGATTCTAATCTACATACAAATCAACAACACAACGATGCAAGATAACAAGATGCCACTAAAGTGAGCACAAACCTAAAGGGTGGGTCACCCCGGTGGCAACCGCGACAGATAGCCCACTGGTGCCAAAGTGATACGCGACATCCAACGGCGACACCCGCCATTTCCGACTCTTGTCTTGCCTCGCAGAACCTGCATCAAACCGAACCCAAAACACCCCAAATCAAGTCACGTCCATAACCACCAATATCCGAACCAATTCCATCACAATTCGCGGGCGAAAGCCTAACCAGATCATCTTTCCATCACAAAACACCACATTCCAGGGCTCACAGAACAAGCCACGACCACCCTCATTGAAACCGAACGGGCAATACCGCAGAACACCACGGTGCACAAAAAAGCCCCTCTCGACCCATTCAATCTCTCCTCGCCCCAAAAGCAACCGAAAAAACTCCCCAACAACCAAAAGGATGAAATCCCATCTTTCCTATCAACGAACGCAAATGCCTCGGACGCATCGAAAAGACCCAGAAAAGAACAGCGAATTCCACACCCGAACGTGCGTAAAAGAACCGAACTTGACCTGGGAAATGGGAAAAGAGAGAAGGAGGAGAACCTGGAAGCGAAGACGAATCGGCAGGCGACGTGCCGACCATTTCCGCGCGGTCGGGGTCAGATGGCGCGCAGAATCATGACCTCTCCCCCGCAATTGAATCGCGGCCGTATTTATACATGCGGTTCCCGGAATTCAGGCATCGGGTGGCGAAATGCAAGTTGGCAATTCCGAGTTGACACCCCGCTCCAGCTGCCTTTCGTTGAACGAGATCGGTCCATTCCGACAAAGTTTTTTGGAAAAACTACTGAATGGTCTTCGAACTTTAGTCTAAGGTGGAGCGATCCTGAACTTTTGCATATTCAATTTAGTGTTTGATGTTATCCCTGATTTTGAATTAATTAAATGACAACTAAACACTTTCATATAATTGAGAAATTAGTCCAAGAATCATATTGTATATATTGTACATTGAACTAGAATTTAGGAACCATTTATTTCATATTATACCAAAATTTTTCTAAGATGGTAAATGGTCTCTTACGGGTAAAGTCAACGTCCATGTTACTCTTGGAAAAAACGTCCATGTTACTCCATTTGAAATGATGGGGTAGCTTTCTTAAAGTTGCAGCAAATTAACATATCATAATTGCGACATGTTCACCAAATACTTTTTAAAAAAAATTGCAATTTTTCGTAAATGACGGGGTAGCTTTCGTAGGGCGATTGATATATTGCCATTTGATTCGAAAATGATTTTGAAAAAAAAAATAGAAAAGGAAAGTTAATAAGATAAGAAAGAAAATAGCAATCATAAGTGAAATTTCTCTGACATCATCAAAACTTAAATCAGATTAAAAAGGAAAACTAATGAAAACTCACACAATTGCTTCTACGTAGGAAATAGATATAAAATTCAGATGAGGAATCAGTGTCGGAATTGAAAAAAAAAAATTGAGTATACTGTCTTCGAATGATGCCATTAAATTGGATTTAAATTACTCCTTAATTCCAATCACATAAAGTTTGTGTACATTCTAAGAAAACTTCTTCTATTTATTTTCACATGATTGAGAGATGTTTGGGCGCATCACATTTATATATCTATAGACTTATAGATTTGGAATATATAAAGTAGAGATGCATTGCAAAAGGAAAGAAATTTCTTTAATGCCAATTAACATTTAATCGACAATTTAAATTGTAAATTTTAATAGGAGAAGAAAAGATAAAAGGATTATCCAATTTAGTGATTAAGCAAATAACTAATTTTTTGTCGATGCGAGGTCTAGATAGAGGGCTAGTTCTATAAAGAAACCACGAAAACATTTTCTTGCCGCAAAGAGATAGGGCCAACAATACCAGACCAACGTGTTTGCACAACAGGAGGTAAAACACGAATATATTATTTAAATTATTGTACGCGCAAGAATTTATGATCGGGGATGATTACATCGTTGCACCGGACAAAAGGGAACGCCACGGTAGACATGTCATAATAAGATGTCCTCGGATTTAATTGTGTTACATGGAAGTGAACAAAATGTCTCATCAATGAAGGACTTCTTTGTATGGTTCCGGTCCCTTTCTCGCTTTGGCAATGCCTTCAGAATTGTTCCAACACGAGCTTGCGCATGAATTCCTCCGGAGCTGCGAAAATGCAACAAAGACGAGGAAGAACATTGTCATTAGCTAATGTTTGAATCTTTTCCATACTTTGCAATCAAGGAACGTATGCTTTGATTACATAGGCCAAAGTCGCCCGCAAACCAAACCGCGCTAAATATCCGAACGGGTACTCGACAACATCCTACCCCGAGTGCATGTGTCCCTCATATGCGAAACCCTCATTTAACTGATGTACTATTGATTTTCCCGACTTAGGTAGCTTCGGTCTGTTTCCACCTATCTGATATAGTTTTAGGGTTGAACTATCTAAAAAATCTAGTGGTATCGATCCCAAGAACAAAAAGAGAGTTTTGCAAGATGGATAGCAAGCCGGTCGAGATTAGATGAGAGTCGAAAAATCCGGATATCCAGGAGACAAAAAGAAATCTATGTGTATCTGGGAAGAGGATACCTAAGCCACTGGTGAAGAGTTTGAATTGATGGAGGGCCTGTCTGATGAACATCTCCATCCCACTAACCACAATGGCCCCTGCCTGTGCTGCCTCTTGCAATAGCCTTGTGTTCCTTGGTGTGTACACTGCATCAAACACCAGCTCATACGCTCCCAGCACCCCCTAAAACGCATTTCATTGTCCATTGCAGAAACATTAATCAGAACAGTGACAAATTCTATCTTGAGTAACATGATTCTCAATGCAAGCACCTGTGCATCCAAAGAGGGGAAACCAGAGAGGAGGAGAACAAACCTTGGAAACAGGGCTCTTATCAGCATGCGGCTCCATTCCGACGGCGGACGCATTCGCAAGGATCATCCCTTCCTCGGGGCGGAACGTGTCTAAGTGTTCGTACCTGATGGCTTCTCCCGAGACCGCGTCGGCTAGGGCTTTTGCTCTCTCTTTTCGCATTTGCGAGACGAGTCGACATTGAAGTCAGTTTCTTGAAAAAGTGTTGGCTTGGTTTGTCAGAGTGAGAGCTTAGGCAAGGCCAATATTTACTCAGACTACTTACCGAAGTTGCGGTTGAAGACGAAGACTCGGGCCCCGCGACTCTTGGCGCCGAAGGCCAAAGCTCTTCCGGCACCTCCAGCTCCAACCAATACAAATGCTTTCCCTGCAATTGGAGATGCGTCCATTGCTCTGGCTTCCCCATTAGCGGCATGCCTCTCTGTTCATCATCACTTAATTCAGATCAAAACTCATCCCTAATCAATCCTATTACATAAGGAAAACGTTTTTAGAAACTAGGACGAGAAAACTCAGGTGGTCGCTCCGATCGAAACCAGTCTAGTTACCTCTCAGAGCATCCTCTATAGCAGTGATTGAAGCCTCACAATCTGTGTTGTACCCAATCAGCTTCCCATCAGTAGGCCTCCTTACTATAGTATTCACAGCTCCAATGGACTAAATTGAGCACAAGGAAACAAAGCCATCAGCTTCATGTGCAGCAAAGAACAGAAGGTCATGATCATCATGACAGAGATGTCATGACCGAAACAATTTTGCTCACAAAATCGATTGATCACGCATGCATCTTTACCAGGATCAACAATATGTTTCGCCTCATTTCAGTCCCTTACTCACGCCTAAGCCAAAAACCAAGGAAAAGATACCAGAAACGCAAACTAAAGATCGACAAGAAAAGTCTTAAAGGTTTGTGCATTGGTTCGAGTCTCCAGACCTTAGCTAGTGGATGGACTTCATCACAGCAAGCAACTGCTGCTTCCTTATGTGGAATTCCCACACTGCAAAATTTTTTCACAAGAAGAAAAAGACAACAAGACTTTGCATTTCAAACATCCATCAAGGCCTTGACTTCAAAAAGGAAAAAGAGAGGAACCTAAAGTTGGAAATGTACTCTAATGCAGGAGAACTACCTACCATGAGCAAAGACTATAATTTGAATTGAAAGGGAAAAAGGTCGATGAAATTCCAACTGGTTTATGATCTCCGGGTTCTCATCTGATAAGAACGAAATAGCTTACCTGAAGCCTGCAAAATCTCGACTGGTATAGACCTTGAAGAACTCCTTGATGTTATCAACGAGCATAGGGACATAGATACCGTTGAACCCTACATATCGGAAGGTCGGGTTGTGGAGGAGCGGGCCTTTGCTGTGCCCGACTGGGTTCGATATGAGGCCGAAGACCTTGGTGTCCGCGTTCATGTGCTCAATCTTGTACACTTGCCTGAGGCTAGTCAGTGTAGGCAGACCGGGAATTGCTCCTTCCAGCGACGCATACGCCAAGAAGCCACCAAACTTCGGCCCCAGCAACTGGCCTATCAGGCCTCTGTCGCCGACCGCGGTGGCAATTAGTGGAACCTGAAGACAAAATCAAGGTCGATTTCATGACTTATGCTATGAGATTAATCATATAATTTGCAAAGTTGATTTCCAATCTGACCTTACTACCGTTGTTGAAAGCAGATTTTCGATCCAGCAATCCTATAGGTACATCAGCAGTAAAAGGCGTATTCGCTAGCGAAATGACTAGCTAGAATGGCTACATTATTAACCTCTCCATCAAGTTCATTTGCAGTGAGATTTAACGTTCCAATTTTCCTCAAACAGCTTGATCTCGTGCTACTTTTCATAATCAGTTATTCAAAATACTGCTAATTTCCCGATATTAAGACAGATACGTATGACTTTCAGGGCGATTTACAACATTATAATGATGCGAGGCATGTCACTGAAAAGATTCAAGTGATGGTTTTCACAAGCTGTGAATAGTTATGAGTACCTGGCAACTGGTGAGGAGCTGGAAAATCGGTGCTAAATCCGTGATGTAATCAACCTCGACAAGGAGCTTGATAACGTCTCCTCCAGAGGATTGCATCAAGGCAATTAAGTTCCCGAGCTTCTCCTTGCACGGTTTGTCGCCGTTCAAGTGTCTCGACACGATTATTTTGCTGCTCGAACGCTTTTCCATCAGTTCATCAATGTTGAAGTGAGAAACCACCTGCAAATCAGGGACCGCTTTTGATTTGCAAAACGTTCGGACAATCACTTTAGAACCAACACAGCAAGCGCATATATGTGAGACACCGGACATTAGATATCTTCTTGTTTTAGCCCATTTAGACAAAAACAGGTTCAATTCGGGATATGTTTGCGATCCTTGTCGAATAATCCATATGCGCACATGCATTCAAAAGCGCGTACATTAGTCTCGGTCCTCTCCCTGGGGAACAAGATTACCTCGTGTTCCATCTCGACGAACTCGACGTCCAGTTCGAGCGCTAGCCGTAGCACTTGCAAGCAAGTGGTCTTATCATTTTGTCTGCGGGAAGCTCTTGCGGAATTCAACCTGCCGAAAAAGGACAAGAGTCAGTGCACATTTCTGGGAAGGCAAGCCACTGCAGGCTGCAGCTTTTTCAAAACGAGCTGGACGACAACGTCTCGTGTCCTCGGTCGGTAGTTGGCATCATGGTCACGGGTCACAACAGGCCACATGAACATTGGACGATGTGTCCAAAAGCTTGGCTCCTGGGTTCGTCCAAAAGAGCATGGGTTTCGACGGTTGGAGCCATTAGGCGCGAGGACCACTTTCGATGGTCCCTACCGTGATAAGTCCTGGCGCAGCTCCTGTCATGCCCGTCGCTTTAAGCTAGATAACTTATATCGTCTGGCGTCACCTTCCGGGGTAATTCAATTTAGTTTTACTACCATAAAAAACGGCCCGACTATCGTTTTGAAATCATGCCATTATAGCGTGCACGTTTGAATCACCACGATATTTTTGCTTCAAATGTCGAGTGATTTTCACGGTTGAGCTTTTCCTATTTTGCGTATATAAACATTTATGAATTGATAGGCATATTTTTCATATTTAATGAATGTGCAGGATCTATACTTTAAAATAATGAAAAAAATACACACTAATCCGTTCTATACAGAGAATATATTAATGGATCTGCAACGATCATGCAGGCGACACGGACCAGCAGTGTCAAGCTCTCGAAGCTCCGGAGGTTAGAGAAAGGAAATCAATAATAATATAGAGATAAAGAAACCTAAGACAAGACAAGGACAAGTGCCTCATTTTTCATGCTATTTTTTTCCTCCTCCGACTTTAAAGTAATATTTTAATTTGAGCACACTCCTGCGGACAAGGTGAAGTATCCAATGGAAACAACATGCCAAAGATTAAAAAATTGGAGATTTGTACTATAAACTTGATGTGCTAAGCGATTTGGCAAAAGCGAATTGGGTGGTCCGAAATCGGGGTGGCCCATGTAATCTTACCTAATTATTTTGCCGATCTACATCAGTGAAAGGTTTTTAACATGTGGGGTCGGTTTTGTCGTGCTGTATATTCCTCCAATAGAAGGAAATTCCCTCCTATTATGTCTCCGATTGGTGGATTACAAACACGAATCCCGTTCTAGTGGAAAATTCGAACGAAAAGGATATCGATGGGTATAGACATCCGTACTTGGAGAACAACTGATCGTAAAATTATTCAATTGGGACCAGAGGGAAAATACGAGCTAATGACATGTGCGGTCACCATGTATTTTCCATCATGTCACTAAACTTCCATTTTCGGTCCTCCGATGCACTGAACTTTAGGTGTCTTAAGAATAGATTGCACGTTTTAGCAAAGTTCGTTTAATTTCACTAGTGAAATGCCAAGATGGCATACATGCGCCCAAAACTTTGGATGTTATGGCATCGTCCCGTGACTATCATGTCAGCAATTTCCTTGGAAAGTTAGTCAGATTGCTATCTAAACGCATCGATAACCAAAAGATAAAGAAGGAGAAAAAATAAGAAAGATCTTAGTGTTATGGGATGATTATCGAAATCAACCCGTATGCGCATTATCACTTCTCTAGACAGATGACAGAAAAGAGAGAACGAACGAAACGAGACCACGAGAAAGCAAACATGAGCTTTCCAGTGACTGCTGCTGTTGGAGTGACAATGCGGGAGGGCTAGGACGTGGGGAATCACCTGAAGGAGACAATGGCGGGAAGGGTGCGGCGCCGGATGAGCTCCTCGACCTCGGAGACCCGGCCGAAGGACATGGCGTCGACGCGGAGCTCGACGAGGTCCGCGCCGTGCTCCTTGGCCTTGTCCATGGAGGACAGCATCCCTTCCAGGGTCTCGCACTCCAGGGGAGCGCACACCAGCACGCCATTCCTGTCCATTTCTCTCGGCCTCTCTCTTCGGGACGACAGGCAGTGAAGAAAGAAGATGCGGGAGGAGGAGTAGAGTCTTTCGCCAGGCGCGAGAGGCATGAGGCTCGCTCGTCCTTATTTATAGCGGCGCCGCAAGCGGCTAGCCCATCACTGTGGAGCTCTTTATTATTGGGGGGGGGGGAATCAATCATGGCGGGCGGGTTGAAAGGAACGTGGGCATGTGGGGGCGCGTTAGTAAAAATCCTAAGCGCCTTTGCCGTCGATCGCTAACATGTGGCGTACGTTTAATCCTCGTGAGCCACGTTGGCGGACGAGATTGGCGACATTGCATGAGACGGTCGAGATAATGCGGGGTTGGTGGTCACGGATCGACCTCAATCGACGCGAGGGGCAACACGGGCAGTTCGAGGGAAGATCGGTGCTGCTGCTTTTCTGGGTCCGAGAGGCGGTTTGTAGACAGTTTGACACGCCCACAAAGGGAGGAAGTTGGTGGCGGCAGAGGGAGGGGCGCCAGGTGTGCGGTTGCATGGGAGGGCGGCGGCCAGGTTTCGCCGCCCGCCAGCCAGATGGGCGGCGACGCCCTCGGCCTCCTGTTGCCGCCAATGATCCGACGGCGATGCGATCCATGATCGCTCGCGGTGGATCGGATATTCCCTCTTGGATTCCCCTGCACGGGAAGCATGAGGAGTTGCATGGAGTTTGCCATCTGACTTTTTGTCTCTCAGAAATTACTGCAGCCACGTTCGGAAGCAGTTCGCTGCCCGCTTATCTGACTCTCGAAACTAGGGTACCCCTAGGAAGAGTTTGCTTATCATAAGATTCTCCATATGGCTGAACTTTTCCATGGCCACCACGCTGCCGAATTTATCAATCGCCATGTCGTCACTGTAGCCATGCAAGGAGCAACTACGGAAGGGGAGAGATGGGTTTAGGAATTGTGTTTGCATAATGAGCTCAACATATCGCATGGTCGAACGAGTTTTCGATCGAGGTTTGGTCTAGAAGAGGACATGCGATGTACCTATGCTGATGATTAGAGATTTGTTAATGTGCAGAAAAATTAACCGACTTGGGGGGATTGGATTCAAATTCTAGGAGAAGAAAATGTTGATTGAATAGTTTTGTACCTTCTTTCCTGATACTTTGGATTTTTAACTCTCGTGTTAGAAACATTAAAGACATCAAAACCAATATATCATGAGACATTTATGTCCAATTCATCTTCATCTTACAAGAAATCCTAAACTCATGCCCCCCACAAAACGTTCACTGCAAACTAACTTTAGTTTCACCAAAAAAAATAAAAAAAGAATACTCTCGATAGGGGTGTCGTGGTCGGCGGCGGTTCCGAATGAACCTAGAAGCAAGCTGACGCGCCCATTAAGATCGATTCGAAAAATTGGATTCAAGGATCACGAGGCCGGCCATTGATCGTCCGGATCCAGTGAATCCATGGAACCGGTCTTACAATAATCGGACGGACGGATGGACGGTTGTTGTTGAGGGCGACGGCGATTTTGTAAATCCTTCATGCACCTAAACTAAGACCCTGGAAAACTAAACTCTGCTTTTCTGCAACCATCACTTGAAAATTGGTTGAGATGACAAGAAAGGTTGGGAAGTTTATATCGAATGGGGTGGCCATGGACCATGGTGAGTAAAAAAAAGATGTGAGTTACCAATAACCTAGCTACTTTTAAGCTAAGCATAAGTGCCTCATCAAGATCCGGGAACCGAACGTCTCCATTTGCTGGGCGTTTTGTCAAGGGGTTCGTGCTTGCCTTTTGATGCTGGGTTTGTTAATTAGTAGTTTTAATTTTTTTAATATTAAAAATTAATCAGTCCGATCCGGGTGGGTAGGTGGACGGATCCGCCCATGGAATCGAGAACCGGACCGGTACCTATCTATTCCGAGAACTGGACCGGTTCCCTCAAGAACTACCGGTTCCGAGCAGTTCCGGGCAATCCGGGTAGATCCCGCTTCTTTTACACACCCCTAACTCTCGGCCCATTTCATCTCACTCTCCACATGTCAAAACGATTGCAAAACCAGCTCAACATGGAAAATCCACACATGTTAACACATTTATATAGATTTAGATCGGGGGTATCGGTTCAAGATTTTTTTACAAATAAAAATTAATTTAAAATAAATATACCGGGGGAGTTCGAAATTTTTTTTATAGGATGAAGAGTAGTTGAGAGCATACGTATCACGAGTTTGTCACTCGGAATTTTTTATGGGGGACCGATGTTCCACCAACTAGTTATGTACGACATAAGCCATAAAGTGAGAAAGGACCCACACGTGTCAGCAGAGGATGGGGAAAACACCCCATGCGGCCCACGGTTTTAATGCATGTGCCGAGGCTCGACATGAATGATTGCCAAGCATGGGGGGAAGCCGCGGGACCAGGTCGCACGTGATGGGGGGGACATCAAAATGACATATCTTTCTCAACCACCGTCTTCCTTTGTCGCCCTCCAATAATTTGGGGACTAATTTCAAATAATTCCCCGCGGGCCCCACCCCCGTTTCCCTCCTCCTTCCCTCCCCTTTCCCAGCAACCTTTCCTCGTTCGATGCGTGATCACCTTCCGATGGCCTCTGGAATCGCACGGGGTTGCACGTGACTCTCGTGGCCACGATATGCGAATCCGGCAGATGATAATATCTTACATGTTTTTTTTTTTTTAAAATTTATGCTGAATTTGGGATTGTCTCGATGATCGGCTTGCTCGTCGTATGAGAAGAGGGAAGTGGAGAGTTCAATTACCGGCCTTCTAAGAAGAGGCTAGAGGTGAGGGCGTTTAGTTTTAGGTGTAAAGTTCGATTCCACGTTGTACGAAGATGCGTGATGAAAGTCTGTAAGTAAATTGAAAGTTAAAGCAGTATGGACAAAGAAATATATATATTATTTAATGTAACTTGATAATGGGTTTCGTGTGCTTTTTGTATTCATGTGATTTCTTTTTGCCTATCAGTTTATGCCTTTGGAGTGATCGTGCATTTGTATAAGTAATCGGTTTCTACTCGAAAAATCTAGGAACCGAATCAAAGGGAGTGTTCCTCAATTTCTTTGAATCGGGAACCAGACCATTCAGTCTTGGAATCAAACCGATGGTAAATGGAATCAGCTCTCTCTCTCTCTCACACACACATAGGTAGCCTCAATGCATATGGGTTAGCGATCAAAGTTAACGAGTCCTCCATGTCGAAGTAGGGCAATGTGAAGGATTCATCAAGCAAGGGTGAGGAGATCAATGGAGAAGGAGGCAACATGAATAAGAGAAATTAGGGTTTTATTTCAAATTTGGGAAAGACTATAGAGGCATAAAAGAGTTGTGAAGATATTAGGAATTTTTCACATTTGTGAGAAATAAAAAATGTAATTAAGTAAAAGATCAATCCAATTTTAGTGATATGGATGGGTTGTTCCACATTTGGAATTGAGAATCGAACTAAAATTAATCAATTCTAATTGCATGGAATTAGGAATTGGATCGATGCTTTTGAGAACTACCCGAAACCAGCTGGTTTGCTTCGGTCCGAATGGTTTTTTAAACTCACCTCTACATATTGATGCCTATCCCATCAATCAAATTCCACGTGCCCTGATCAACCAATCCGTCTTGGACATGAGAAGAGCATTGAAATCGTGCCTCCCATTACTCAACAATTGGTCATATATACTTCTTATATTTATGCAACCTATCAGTTTACATATTTAACAGGACTTTCTATCGTGGAAGAGTTGGTTCCTTCGCATTCGCGTATGTGCGTCCACCCCCATCGTTTTCAATAAGGTTGGACCAGTGGTGGCACAGGATAATAAATAGATTAGGTGACCATATATATCAACGTGGCTAGAGACAAGCAATCAAACAATTCATTCTAGACCCCACGAAGGCGACTTCGAGGGCTCCGATTATTTTGGTGTTTTTCAATGAATTCCGGCCTCAGGATCTCGTTGTGATCTTCAAATTTCTTTGGCCGAGAGTCCCCTTCGAAATTAGTTGGAATTGATTGCAATGAATTGATGAGATCGAACCCGTTGAAAGTCAGTTGGGAGCCCTATAGAACCAGAACCAACGTTCAAAATGGGGCACTTCCTTGTCCGATGTTGACCGGAACTCCTTCTCGTCCCGAAACTTAGACGGCGTGAAATCGACGTGGCACTTTTTCTTTTCGGTCGGATAAGTACCATACTCTATATAGTAAGTACCTCTTATTGATTTGCACATTAGAGGACACCTTGGGGGACGCCACACATGTGGAAATTTACATTTATGGTAAGTTGAATATGGAATTCTAAATTTCAGACTCGATTGATCATTTCTTTTTCGAGTGCCATGTCCCTACAACTCTTGCTTTTTTCTGGGCTACACGGTGTAATCTTCTTTGGCGTAATAGGCCTTGGGCAGAAACCATCCATTGGGCCTTGAGATTCCTCTTGTAATGATTTTTTTCACTCCATTGCCCGGTTTTCTTTTGGAGCCTTGTGCCACTTAATCTGGAAGAAAAGGAATAGCATCATCTTTCGTGGTGAAGCGCTGGAGGTTTCTGCTTTGAAGGAGCACCTTATTAAATTCGTTAAGGATAAAGTTCTTACCTTTAGCAAGGTGCCAGACAACCATAGGAACAGGCGGCTTCAGCGTAGGTGGGGTTTTGACCCTTCTGTTTTTTACGAAACCAACACTCATCTTACCTAGTTAGGTGGTTTGCTGTGTCGTTTCTCTACTTTGTGGCATTTTGCCTAGGCTTGTGTTGCTGTTTGTTCAGCTGTGTTTCTTGATCCTGTGTTCTCTTTCTTTTACTTCGGCACACTTTCACTCATCTTGCATGTTCGCATTATAAGTGAAAGTTCTTGGCGCCGAATTCTGTGTATTTTGGCTTTCCCTATTTATATAATTACCTTTACCAAAAAAAAAAATATGGAATTCTAAAATACAAATATGGTGCATGTTACTTGATTTCCATCTGAATTTGTATCAATTATAATCACGTGATTGTTATTGCGTCATCTTGAAAAGTTAGTACTTTCAAAAGGTTAGCGTCCCTATTGCGAAAGTGACACCCGCATTGAAATTATTTAGGATAATTATACCGCAATTCCTAAAACTAGTCATATTATATGTTTTGGAATTCTCTTTCAGGCATTAAGTTATCAACGCTTGTCATTGTCCTCCACTTTGGTCTTTCCATAACTCCGCGAGCTTTTCTTGGACAGAAAATGCTTCATGCCATCTTCTTTTTATTATTATTAATTTTTGCCCGCATCGTCCCCACTATAGCGTTGTCGTGGTTTCAAATTGGCGCCGCGTCAAAAAGACTAAGAGCTAAAAAGAAAACGTACTAATTAGAATAAAGATTAAAAAAGACTAAAATTGATTTTAGAAAGGTAAAAAGGTTAGGGACAATAAGGTGCAATTTGCTGAAGAGACCCCGCCAAGGCCCGATTGTGGTGATGGTTGCTGCAACTATTACCACGTGAGGGGCCCGCTGCCCTCGCTAAGGATCTCGACGAGGATCGTCAGCCTCTACCGGCGGCGAAGGGGGCGGCGGCGTCCCTTGTTATACATCCCCAACCGCCGGCATTCCTCCATCCCCGATCTTTAGTATCTTTCTTGTCTTCATCTTTTCTTTTCTTTTTCTTTTTTTCCCTTCAAATTGATGTTTATTTTTCAATTTTTTGATTTTTACTTATCTACAGTTTTCTTCAATTTTGTGATGTGACACTACCAAACAATTTCGCATTGTATCACAAGATTGAAATCATAATTAAAGGAGGTCATAAGATATTGGGAAAAAAATGGTAAGGAAAATTAAGGTGGAATCTTGGATCAACTTAAAATAGACAAAATTAACAGAAGTACTCAAATACGTCGAAGTTGCAAATAATTAATAATCATGCGGAAAATGAATTTGAGATATATTTTCGATATATATGTTAATGAATAACACATCAACTTATTTGTAGGCGCTGTCAGAAAACTATTCCAAGATGATATCTTAATCAAGATATACACGATCAAAGGGAGACATACATGCAATCTTGAGAGATATGTATAATCAACAAAAATATTATAATTATCTCTAACATAGAGAATTTTCATAGAGAAATTCCTAATTATTTTTATTAACTTAAATGAACGATGAAAATGTTAGTGCTCCAGTGTATCCATGCTAGAAATTCTAGAACTTCTACCATGATAGTCGAAGACACTTTATTGAATTAGATACCATCCCTTAGTTTTTAGCGTAGGATTGCATAAAACCTGGATGAAGCATTTACAGAAGTAACATACCCAGATTATAACAATGTAATAATAACCCGTACAAACCTACGGGCATTAGTTCGAGTGCGTAATTACACTTTCGATCGGTGTGGACGCAAAAGCATTACGTGGATCAACCTCGGCTGTGGGGGCTTGAGGAATGATTCCGCCATCACCTTCACTGGATTTTCAGTCCAACGTCTTCCATTTCCTTCTATGATTGCAACGGGAGGATCATCACCTTGGGCACAAGATGATACATAATTGTGCAGTGGGCCTAGTCAAACAAGAAGCGAGGTTCGAGAAGACAGTGCCCGGACTGGACCACGAGTAAAAGTTCATGGACCGCTGGTGTCGCCGTCTTCTAGAACTAAAGCAAGTGAAAACCGCTGGGCTATCTAAGTATCGTGTACGTCATGTGACCAAGCGGAAAAGAACTCGATCAAGCTTGCAAGCACGATGAGATTTCTGGGCGGATCGATCCGGTGTTCATTGCATCACGATCACTTGGTGCAGGCTTTGAGCCCACAGAGCCTATTGGAGCTTGCAGGGGAAAAGGTAGGAGAAAGGGAAATGAGGTGAATGGTAGGCCCAATACGAAAATAAAAGAAACCCAACGACAACAAAAAAACGTACTCTTACTCGAGGGGCAAAAACAACGACCATTAGCTTCTCCGTCCAAAAAGCCCGCGATGCCAAGTTGTCGATTACCTCGGCAAGCGTTTGGGGTTAAGGGCGCCGGTTGGAATTAGGGTGATCAATTTTAGGATGGACAGTTCCCACTTTAAAATTTAGAACTGTCCACTTATAAAGTTTAAAAGAATTGAGAGAATAATGAAAAAAAGATTTTCTGTAACTGATCCATTATTCGTGAGCTGAGTACATGTATTTATATAAGAGATTACAAGCCGTTATAATCAATCAAAGTGAATTTACAATCCATTGATCTTAGCACTTGCTTTTTATGTGAGATTCTTCCTTGACTTTAGCATTTATGTGATTTGATTTGATCTTGATTCCCTTGTTTGTGCCATTATCCTTAACACACCCCACAAGATGGCGCTTCCATTGAAGACACCAATCTTGGGTCATAAACAGCTTCACCGAGGTTTGGATAATGGTTTTGTGAGGGCATTTGCAAGTTGATCCGTGATTGAGATATGGGAGACGTGGAAAACTCCATTTGCAACTAGATCACGAATGAAATGGTAATCCATGGCAATGTGTCTTATTCAAGAGTGAAATATCCGATTTGTACATACATATGTTGTGCCAATGTTGTTGCAATACAGAGTTGGAGTGGTGATTGGTTCGATGCTAAATTCGAATAGCAGGTTTTAGATCCATTGTAATTCTGCTGTAGCTGTGGTAACGGCGCGATACCTAGCTTTGGTTGAAGACTGGGCAATTGTGCATTGTTTCCACGCACTCCAATACACTGGATTAGGTCCAAGATAGATGACAAATGCAAAGGTGGATGATCGGTCATTTGAATTGCCTGCCAATCAACATTGGAGAACCCATGAAGAATATATGTCATGGAACATGTTGAATGTAACCCATGAAATATGCTTCCTTTTAAGTACTAAAGAAGTCGCTTAGCAGCAACCCAATGTGTGTTAATAGGACGTTGCATGAATTGGGATAATTTGTTGACCGAGAATGCAATGTCGGATCTTGTGATAGTGAGATATTGAAAGGCCCCAATAAGACTTCAATACTCACTTGCGTTGGTTGTCTCGACTGGATAATTGGCAGATAGTTTATTCTCACGGCTAATGGAGTGCCTACTTTCTTGACTTCATTCATTTTGTGTTTTTGTAAAAGCTCATGGATATACTTATGTTGAGAAAGAAGTATGCCTGTCTTGGTTGGGATCACTTTAATACCAAGAAAGTAACAAAGTGTTCTCAAATCTTTTACAAAAAAATGAATAGATAGTGCTTCAATGAATTTGGCAATAAAAGAGGTATCATTACCTATGATAACAAGATCGTCAATGTAGACAAGGAAAAATGTTGTAATTGGACTCATCGTGTAAACAAACAAGGATGGATTAGAGTGGGAGCTGCGAAAGCTGTGAATGTGTAGGAATTTGCTCAATGCGCTGTACCATACGCTTATTGTAATCCATAAATAACTTTTCTCAATTTGCATGCATGGTTTGATCGAGTCGGATAAATAAATCTTGAAGGTTGAATCATGTATATTTCATCTGTGAGATCCCCTTGTAGGAACGTATTATTGACACCAATTTGCCGAAGTGGCAATCCTCGATTCAATGCAATGAAAGCTCAACACGAATGATGGTCAATTTGACAACGGGACTAAAAGTATCCTTGTAATCAATCTCTAGACGTTGGTGGAAGCCTTTGGCAACTAGACGTGTTTTATAACGCTCAATACTGCCGTTAGGTCCACATTTAATCTGGAAGATCCACTTGCAACCAACAACATTACTAGAATGTGTGTTAGGAGTGAGTTCCCATGTTCCATTGCGTAGCAACGCGTTAAACTCCTCGGACATAGCATGTCCTGCAAGGCTTGAGTAACATATGTTGGTTTGATGGTATTGGGTAGAGAGAGTTTAGTGGTGTGATGAATTTGTTTAGGTTTGAATATGTTATCCCTGGATCATGTAATTATTGGATGGTGAAGGTTGTGGTTGATGGAGGTAGCGGTAAGGTTGGTTGTGGTGATGTTAAAGAGGATTGAAGGAGATGGATCCGATGGGGTGGAGTTTATGGTAGACAGTGGTGTGTTATTTTTGTTTGAGTTGGTCTGGGTTTTAGGTAAGGGGTCAACTGTGGGTGAGTTGAGTATGGATTTGGAAGTGAGGAGTTTGTTGTGACATATGGAAAAATATGTTTGTGGAGCACAACGTGACAAGAAATGTAAACACATTTGGCTTGGAGTTCAAAACATTTGTATGCACTTTGGGAGAACGAGTACTCAAGGAATATACATGGATGAGTTCGTTTATCAAGCTCATTTTGGGCATATAGGCAAAGCTACGAATAGCATAAGCATTCGAAAATTCAAAGATTTTAAGACAGTTTGGCTTTTGATTGAAAAGTTTTGATATGGAGATTAATACTAAATGATTGGGGTAGGTAGCTGATTGATGAGATATGCAGTGGTTTGAAAAGCATATGACCAAAAAGTGGTTGGAATAAATGCATTATGGAGTAAAGTTAAGCCCGTTTCTACAACATGACGATGTCGCCATTTGGCAGTGCCGTTGTGTTGCGGAGTGTGAGGAAGAGTGGTGAAGTAAGAAATATTGTGTATGGTGAAAAAGATTTTGAGTTTTAGATACTCACCTTCGTCATCAGAGTAGACAGAGAAAATAAGACATTAAAATTATTTGTTGTCAATTGGTTTAAAAACACTTAAAATGGCATAAACGTCGAATTTTTACTTTTTTTGCATAGAATAAAAGCATATGTATTTTGCAAAATGGTTGACAAATGAAATGTAATATTTGAAACCATCAACCAAGGTGTTCGGAGTAGGACCCCCAAACATCGGTGTATAGGAGTTCTAGTAGATTTTGACTTGAGAGAGTAGAAACATTGAATGGCAAACGATTATCTTTTTTGCATTGGCACGAATCACAACATGATTTAAGAATTGATTTGGACTTAGGACTTATGGGTAATGAAAATGTCATAACTACGTAATTTTGAATGGAGAGAGAAGGATGTCCCAGACATCGATGCCAATTGCAATGAGCCGCTTTATCTCCTATGAACGCCACAAGTTGGTCTTTGTGTGGCCATAGAGAGAGTGGCATCCGATAGACTTTGTGCTTATGCTCGCCGCGCAATAACGTCACTCCCATTCGAAGATACTTCACCAAAAATAACTTGGCAAAAAATTCAATAGAGGTATTATTTTGGGCACAAAATTTAGAGATGGAAATTAAATTTTGAGTAAGGGATGGCGCGCAAAGTGTGTTGGGTGAAACAAAGGTGTTTTCAGGGGATACAAGTTTTGTTGTCCCAACATGCGAAATACTCAAACCTTTCCCGTCACCAATAACAATCTCATCCAGTCCTTCATATTCCGAGTGAAGAGATTGGTTTGCTAAGTCGTTGGTAACATGGTGGGACATTGCTAAATCAACAAGCCATTGCGTGGTCGAGCTTCTGGCGATTATGTGGTGCACAACAAGTTCAGCATTTGGACGGCCTCGGACATGGTAGCAAGTCCTGGTCGTGTGGTCGTATTGTCGTAAAATTAACATAGAGGCCGAGAGTCATGAGACTTAGATGGGTTGCCCCGCTCAGTGGGTTTTCTACGGGACTATTGGTTGCCAGGGTTGTTGCGGGCACCATGAGAAGCACCACGTCCATTTTGAGCACCGTTCTAGTGAGCGGCAGACGGACTAGAGCGTGATTTGGTAGTATACTAAGCTATGATAGAAATGAATTCTGCAGCTTTTTCTTCATACTTAATGTAAGTTTTATAAGTGACAAGTTTGTTTTGTAATTTCCCAGATGAAATAGGATTTTCTCTAGTGCAAACCGCTAATTCTTTAAATTCAAGATCAATTCCACGTAAGGCATGAATAACAATATCATCATCTTGAAGGGGTGTATCAATAATAGAGAGTTCGTCAGCAATACCCTTTAATCCTCGAAGATATTTGGAAACTAATCCCGATTGACGTTGGATTGTAGACAACTGGTCTTTCAGAAACATTACCCAAGAATGGGATTTGTTGGCATAAAGGTTGGTGAGCTTTTTCATTGCCTCTTGAGAGGTTTCACTTAATGCAATTAGTAGCAAATGGATTTAGAAACTAAGTCAAAAATGACGGATAACAATAGTTGGTCCTGGTGGATTCATAATGTGTGTGTTGCATTGGCTGATTTGGACGAATCAAGTGGCGGACAAGGGTGTGTGCCGTCAACAAATTGGAGCAGATCATGCTTGATTAAAATAGCATGAAGTTGTGCTTGCCAAGAGGGAAAGGGAAAGTTGCTAGTTGTGAGCTTCATAGGAAGTTGGACAGTGTTGTCGATGGTGATAAGACCATTGTTGCTGATGGTGATGAGACAGGTTGCAGAGGAGTTGGTGTTGTCACTGGTTAAACTTATGATGACTGCTTCGTTGGCATCGGAGGAGATGAGTGACTCAATAACTAGTGGGATCGAACGCTCGGTTGATTGAAGAAACTCTAATACCATATAAAGTTTAGGAGAATCGAGAGAATTATGAGAAAAAAGATTTTTTACAACTTATCGATTTTTCATGAGTTGAGTACACGTATTTATACAAGAGATTACAAGCCGTTAAAATTGATCAAATTGAATTTACAATCTCTTGATCTTAGCACTTGCTTGTTATGTGAGATATTTCCTTGACTTCAGCAATTGTGTGATTTGATTTGATCTTGATTCCCTACTTTGTGCCATTATCCTTAACACCACTAAGGACCGGTTTTGAAAGATAAGAAATAGAAACTGTCCATTGGTTCCAAGGATCCACACGAGAATCAGACTGGACACAGGTCGATTCATGGATGGGTCCATGGAACTGGTTGAAATGTCCCCAACAAATTCATGTGGTTCATCTATATAAAGCGGAGCAGTTCACCTTCCTTTTCCATGATCTGTTTGTGTATGTTTCTAATTTTTAGAGCTTTTCTAGCAAGGCTAGCTTTGGAAGGAGTCTGATCCAAATTTTGGGTTCTCTGGGTCATCCAAGGCACCTTCTCAATGTCTAATACAAAATGCATCCTGCAATAAGCTTTCCAACATTAACCTCTTACAAAAATCAAATTTGAAATGGGCTGAATGGTACTAGCAAAAGTCACAGAAAATGTCATTTGCCAAGACTGATGTTTGGCCCCTACTCGTTCATAAATATTTCTAATGGATGTGGAGAAGTTGGAGATGATTAGCTAGCCTTAGAAACTATGTTGAGGTAGGAGTTGTCTCGGTGATTTTGAAGAATCTTTACGGAGGGTGCGAGATGAGTGAGGGGAGGGACGGAAAGAGACTAAGAGGAAACTAGAGCTTTGATATCATAAATTTTAAAAAAATAAAATTATATATCAGTTCAGTCTGAATGAGCGGTTCCACACTCAGAATTGGAAACTAAATTAGTACTCACCGGTTCCAATTGAACTTGAGAATCGTCAATTCTGGGCCAATTTATTTTGGCTCCATGTGTTTGGTACTTGGCGAGACCTGTTCTTCAAAACGTGCTAGCCTAATGTTAATGCATTGGGAAACTTTACCTCGCCACAGTCATTTCTCACCATCCTTGTCACATTCCCGGCATCCCCGTTCTCCTAAATGCACAACCTCCAAAGCGTAGACTACAAAAAACATGTGCAATTATCGAGCCATAGACCATAATTTTCTCGTTGGATAAAAATATTATTAGGGAAATTTCCTCTACCGTAATAAATTGAAAACAAGCTAGAACGATGTCCTAGGAGAAAGCTCGTCATCAACTCAAATATGAAATTTCTTGCGGGGTCTACAAAGGAATCAAGGATCACCGTAATCGGTGATTCCCAATTTCGGGTGTGGAACCACCGACCTGGATGAGGTCAGTATAAATTTAACTTTTAATAAAAAATTTCGATTATAAAATTTAAGAAAAATAAATTTCCTAAAATTCCTAATCTGAATCTCAATATCTATTGATTGAGTGCTCATCTCGTTCTATTCTTACCTTGTCCGAGCTATCTCTTTGTCCCTCACTCATGGCTTTGACCCTCAAGCTCAATACTTAACGCAGTATGACCCTAATCCTTTTACTATATTGTAATTAAGAATGGTGAAGTTCTTTATTTTTTTTTCCTTTACTTTGACTTGTTGGAAAAATTTCATCGAGTGCAAGAAGCTTAGGACTAGTTCCATGGACCCACCCAAACTAGTCCTTGGGTAGTTTCCGGTTCTAAGGTGGAAACTACCATCGAACCATGCTCATCCTTAACTTGCACAGGAACGATTTGAGTCTCTCCCATACATGGCCACCCAAAAAAAAAAAAAAAAAAAAAGATTAAAAAAATAAAAATTGGTTAAAAAAAAAAAAAACAAAAGGAGAATAACGCCACGGAGGCGCCATATGAAATTGGCCGTAAGGATAAGGGGCGGACTCGCGCTTAAAATCCATCTTCTCTCCTTCGATAATTTTCTCTCCGTCTCTCTTCCCCTCCCGCTTCTCCGTCGAAGCCGCGGCGATGGCGATGGCGGCCGCCGGCTGCTACTTCTCCTCCCTCTCCTCCGCCGTCACCTACCGCGGCTCCCTCCTCCCGGGCCTCGGCCGCCTCGCTTCCACCGGGCCGCGCGACTCGCCTTTCCCCCTCAGCTTGAAGTCCGAGCACAAGCGACCTCCGAAGAAGGATTCCTCCTCCTCGCCGCCGCCGCCGCCGCCGCCGTCTGCGAAGACGAGCTGGGACAAGGTACTTCGCCGCGCGCGCCCTCTCTTTCGGCTGTCGAGTCGTCGAAGCGTGCGCAGCACGTGCTCGCTGCAGAACTATCTGGAAGTAAAGCTTGTCTGCTGTTTATAGTCTGTCGAAGTGCTGAGTGCAAGTTCCTAGCTTTGGTAGCTGGTTAGGGCGTCGCGGATGATGTGCATAGTTCACATTTTGATTTTCTGTTCTGCCGTGAATCTCATGATCTAAGATACTCGAAAATATGCCTGTTGATGGATTGCCGATGATTGCACATTGTTCAATTTTCATGTGGTGACCTTGCCCATAGCTACAAAGTTCGATTTTTTTCGCTAGGGGAGCTCTGAAGACGCGAATGTGCACATTAGCGATTTAAGATGTTTCTGCTTTGGGTTTCTGTATTGTCTGAACTTTGTTGCTATGGTCGGACTTGCGGGATTTCTTATTTTCTCTCTTGACTCGGTTTGCCATATTTAGGGGAAACCTATTTCTCAGAAAAAGTATCCTGGAAGATCAAAAGATGAAAGGCCTTATCCATTTGTTGATGGTGATAGGAATAGAGGATCTGCAGGGCGATCTGAGTCTACGGGTTTTGGTTCGTCTGCCCTCCAAAAAAAAGAAAAGAGGGGTTTCAATTTCACTGAACAGCAGGTATCTCTCGTGATATCTCAACTAATATTTTAGATGTTCGGACTTTATATCTCCTTGGATTTTACTGTTATGTTGATATGATATTGTTGCGCCCTATGACAGTCACAAACTCAACCTGGGAAGTTCCAAGATGCAGCTTTTCTCAATGCTGTCGTTAAGGTAGACTATGTGTTGCACTTTAATTTAACATCTTTGTTTTTCTCCCAAAAACTTAATGTTAATTGTTAGAATCACCTATTTTAATTTCTATATTGAGCTCATCATGAATTTTTTACATGCATCAACTGGAATTTGTTGCTGCGTGTCCGAGTAACAAGTATGTTTATTTGAATATTTCGAGCTTTTGTTGTCCCTATCATATTTTGTCAATGAAATTGTTATATGATTATATCTAGATGTTTCATTTAAAAAGATGAAGATAATGATACTTGAGGATCCTTTTAAGTTGACAATTGCTGTGTAATTTTTTAGTGTTTGATCTCCCTTTATGTATATCAGGTGTATTGCACTCATACGGAACCCGATTATTCTCTTCCCTGGCAAAAGCAAAGACAATATACAAGTACTGGAAGGCAGGTCTTCTTGCAATAGTTCTCCCATTCTGTATTATTTGTCGGCAATCGCTCTTTCTATATGCAAAAGTCAAACTTCTGGTGACTTGACTATTCACTCTTAATCTTGCTCCAGTGCTTTTATGATTGGTGATGGAAAGCTCTTGACTAATGCACATTGTGTGGAACATTATACACAGGTAATCTATTTATTTGTCATGCCAAAAGTTTCTTTATTGTTCGATAGATATCCATGGTTGTTTGAGTTTGCTTTAGTTGTTTCTCTGGCAAACTAGCTTCTCCAGGCTATACGATTAGATATCAGACAACATTTTGCAGATCTAGAAAATGATTCCTGATTGTTCTTGGAAAAGAATTTCCGAATGTTGCAATGGTATATTGGTTATGGCGTTCAATACTGTAGGACATCTTCTTTTCACGTGGTAATTGGCTTGGACCTCGAACTTCTGTGGTTTTGTGATAGGTATCATTAATTATATGTTGTGCTCCATTCAAATCTTTGCATTTCTTTGAAAGCTATCGATGCTTCTTTCGATAGGTTTTGGCCGTTCATACTTGCCTACATCCCCAATTTAGATACTTCCAGTAATATATGGCATCAGATGAATTTTTACTGTTTTCCTTGTTCATGGTAAATGTCTGTCTTGACATCTCTTCTGGTCTTCTTTTGTACGACCATCGACCTTCGTCCCCTCCCTCTCCTGCTCTGTTTATTTCTGTAGCCATGAAAGACTTTATTAAATATGCATTTTCGGTATCCTATTTACCTATAATCTGAGATGAAATATTCCATGTTTCAGCACAGTTTCTTGGCAATATAAATTGATGCCGACTAGTAAATGCATTGATTGAAATCTCAACCAACCATGCGTTTTTGGATATTTGTCATGATCGCCAGGTGGTGATCCTTTTTTGCGCTTGACACTAAGCATACATGTGAAAAGTGTTTGAGTGGGACTTTTATCAGATAGTACGCTTATGAAAGATAATTGATGGCCAGCGTACTGCTATCAACCAATGAAGATGATGGAAAGATAGTAATTAGTCATGTTTTGCCTGGTGTTGATGTTCTTGAATGGGTTCAAGATGGATTGGGGATAGGCATCTGGGTGGCTGTAGTTCCTATGGCAACAAAGGGTTGGTTGTGAGCAATGATGGTGAGTGATGATACAACAAAGTATAGGAAATGGAGTACTAACAACAGCAATTAAGAAGAATATGAGAAGAAACATGTGTTTCTCATAGAGCTTTCAGTATCAATTGTTCATCAACCAGATATCAAAAAGAAAATGCCATGACTGATTCTTCCCTTTTGCCAAATCAAAGAAAATGGGGTATGCGTTTTCTGAGAAGCACTTCCCTGTAAAACAGATACAGACTCTGGAGTAATCTGGGAGTATAATTGTGTAGACTAAGCTTCTCTTTCGATTCATTATTTGCTGGCCCCACAATTTCCTCATCTTTATGTTATTATCTTACGCAAATTTCTCTTCATTTCTTTCTTATTCTTTCTTAAAATTGTGACTGAAACTACCGAACTAGCCAAAAATCTTAAACATCCTTGGTAATCTCCATCTGTCTTTTCTTGTGGGACAGGAGTTATTTTTTTATCTGCCTAGGCATCCTTAGAATTTTGAACTGCCCTGGATATGATTTGCAGGCAAATTTGTAAGACCAAACATATTCCATTACATCTGTTCATTGATGTTTTCGATTGCAGGTCAAAGTAAAGAGAAGAGGCGATGATACCAAATATGTGGCTAAGGTATTTCACTGGTTCAGTAATCAAGTGATGCATTGTGATATCTGTTTTCTTTTCAAGTAAAGTATTATTTGGCCAATTATTCCATGAATTCAACATTTTTTTACTGTTGTGTGGATATTAGTGAATGTCAACTAGAAGTACTGCTGGAGACAAACTTGTCTTAAAAAGGTGTTTAAAGACACAGGTTGATAGACGATTCCTCACAACGAGTGGGAATATAAAGCAAGGTAGCATGTAAAATATTAGAAAATCAAAAATACACTGAGCAGCCAGCCACTCCTCAGAAAAAGACGGAGACAATTTGTTTTGTCCAAACAAGTTTCAGAGAACTGTAACCTACTGAGAGATGTAAATTCTTTTTGAAGCATTGATAGTCCATAGCTAGCTCTTCTGGCTAAGATCCACTTTTCACTTTGTAAACTTCCTATCTAAGTTGCATTATTTATGTGGAAAAGATTTCAGAATATTTGATTGATCTCTGTAAGGAGGCTCATTTTATTACTTGGTTATTCTCTTTGTAAACCTGATTTCACCCGTGGAAAGCATATTTGAGCCTCTTAACCAAAAGATCTTGCTGCTGCTGCAGACATGTTGGACAATTACGGTTTAGGTTAGAAGATATCAGCCACAATTAATGTTTCTCCCTTACATTTGCTGATTGTATGAACTATTTTTTTTTTTTTTACCGTGTGCCAAAAGAGAGCCAAAGAATGACTAAACATTCTTATGTGTTTGCTTCCATGAGAAACAAAACAAATTCTTCACGATTACTGGTTTTTCTGTTATGTTCATCATATATGCAAGAAAGTACCGACCTACATATCTGACCATGGGATATGTCTTCTTTCATTTAGCAAGGCTGTAAATTGTGTCATGTAGACGAATCACCGTTTATCGACCTGTTTATGCTGGTACATGAAAAATGATCTGATATCGTATGGATAGTGCTTTAGTGCGTCTGTTCATTTACCATTTTGGTTTTCCCCCCAAAACAGCTAGATGGTGATTCTCCTTTATTTTTTCTCTGTAATATGGAGCTAGTGTCCAATTATCTCTGTTGCCTTCTCTTCCTTTTTCCTTTTATAGGCACATACATGTTCCTTTGCATCATTGGGTCAGCAGTCTGCATTTTTTCTTTTGACTCTTAGTGAGAAGTGAAAGCTGAATATGAAGAACCAATCAAGTTCTCAGTTCCAAATTTGCAGTCTTGGATGTAACAATCCCATGCCTCAGCTTCTTCTTTCTATTTGAATGGACAGGTTTTGGCTAAAGGCATCGATTGTGATATAGCTTTGCTTTCTGTAGAGAGTGAGGGATTTTGGAAAGGAGCAGAACCACTGCAATTGGGACGCTTACCACAACTCCAGGTAGGACTTATTTGGTTGTGAAACAACTAGCTCTCTGTTTCACTTCATAGAAGTTGTTTCAAATTCTATGAAGCTTTCTTTCTAGTTCTTCCATCCCTAGCAAGATTTTTTGACGATATTGAAATTTGGCATTTTAATATTATCTTTGCATGGAGATATCTCCTAAAAGAGACTAATCTATTATCATAAAGATGATGGGTTAGTGCAGATTAATGTTTTGCCCAAGTGTTAGATATCTTTCTTGCACTATCATCTTGTAATTTTCCTGAAAAGTTTTTCTTTGTCTGAGTTATTCTCTTATTTCACGAGGAGCAGCATCACTATTTGGGAGATGCATCTGACTATCTACCATTACACCATGGCTTCTGGCAAAATGCCTCGGTACATGGAATCATAAATACAGAACTTGGTCCAGCAAAGTGGTTCATAAACCTAATTAATGGTATACAGAGAAAATGTTAAGGGAAGTCTAAGATCCAGGATAAAGCTTTGTGGTCTGGCAAAGGAACTGTGATGGACAATTTGGAAGTTCTACATCTTTTATTGTTTTCTGACTTTGAAATTTTAATAGATATTGGATTTTTTTTTTTTTTTTTTTTGGTAAGGTAATAGAAATTGGATTGATGTGTCAATGAAGGCTCTCATAATTAACAGGAAAGTGAATTTTCATGATGGTTGAACGACATTAGTCTGCTGCACTTTGGCAATAAACATTTTGTCTTGTTCGATCAGCTCTACATTGATGTTTGCAACACTAGAGATTGTCTGTTGTCATTCTGCAGATTTGTGATTGTTTGTGTGAAATTTTGTGAGACTATTGCGAATTATTTTAAAAACTTATGTAGTTGAATAAATGCGGGTTTAACATTTCAATACTCTTTAATACTCCCCTCAAGCATAGACCGGATTTTGATCTAAGATTGAAGTGGAGAAATATATGCTCAAGTCTCTAGCTTTGATACCATGTAAAATTTCGTGGGACCTTTTCAACTGTATAAAAAATTTAAGCGGTTAGATGAATGTGTGATTTGATATTAAATATTCTTAGAGTTTGAACGAGCTTAAAGTCAATGTAGCACCATTTCATGACTCATCAACTCTCAATTTCCTTTACTCTCATCTTGTGGGTAAACTTTTCATATTTAGCTGTTCCTTATTGGACAGGATGCTGTCACTGTTGTCGGATATCCGCTTGGAGGAGATACCATTTCCGTAACAAAAGGGGTTGTATCACGTATAGAGGTTCGACATTCACGTTTAACTGTATTATTTTCTGATAAGTAATGAACATGGCTTTTATTCTTCGAAGACCCATATGACAAGTGTTCACTAAATGTTTTAATGTCTGCCTTTTATTGTGCAAAACTAGTTTTGCTGGGGAGTCTTGTACCTCTATAGATGTAAATGTCTTCTTGTCCTTTGTTTGTTGACTTGCTTTGGTTTGATGGTTACAATGGAATGATTCACGGTCATTTGACATAATCAATGCGTCTCAAAATATGATGTTAATTTTTTGCCTAAAATTGAGACTTTTTGTGAAGGATTTGCCTAAGCTAGAAAATTACAATCATGTATTACTAGAGCAAGGGCTTTATCCTTGTAGTTTCACTCAGTGAGAGCAGCAAAATTTCTTGACTTTTGTTTTCTCTCTGAAATCTTTTGGAGGTTTAATATAGCATTTCTGTTGTTCCTTTAAAATGTAAATGCTAACAGTCGAGAAACTCTGAAAATTGGAAGATTTTGACTGTGTAAGATCTTCTGGTCTTGCCCTTCATGATGGGCAATGGGGCCGGCACTTAATTTCGGATTAGCATCAGCTTTTGACATTCATCCTTTACTGCATATTTTGCACTGCTTCATCAACTATAGGATAATATATTCACATTCAAAGTGGTCTTTTTGCATTATTTTGGTGGATTGATAGAGTGGTAAAATATAATCTTGTAGTCAGCGCCCGGTGTTCCTCTTTGTATAGGGGAAAATATGTATATGTCGTTTTAATTTCAAATATATGAGGCTAGCTTGTGTATGATTGCATGTCTAAATGGTCTGAGAGTGAACATGTTGTCTGTTGGGGCCATAGCATTAGGAGGTTGATCAATTTGAAGAGTTTGACTACACATTCAGTCTAGCTAATCTCTTGGATTTTCCATTGCATGTAGCACTCCAAACTAACTGCTCTATCTGACATGGTCTGTTCATGATAAAACATTGAAGCCTTTTTGTTATTGAGTTTGTCTGTGAAGTCCACATCTTAAGAATTAAGTACTTGTCATCAGGTAACATCTTATGCTCATGGATCCTCTGATTTGCTGGGAATACAAATTGATGCGGCAATTAATCCGGGTTGGTGGATCTTTTTCCTTTATGAATGTCTCTTCATGCATTCTCTAGGGACAGTTATCCTCATAGTAAAATCCTTATTTTACCATAAATTTCGGCACTCATTTTTTGTACCGGCCTCTGCTCATATTTGGGAGATTGTAGGTAATAGTGGTGGACCCGCATTCAATGATCAAGGAGAGTGCATCGGGGTAGCATTCCAGGTAAATCTATGGCTTCTGGCAAAAATAGCTTCAGAGCTGTGGTGCTCTTATCTTGGCTGTCAATTGGAGCTCTTCTTCTTCTTGGATAACGTTCTTACAAAGCTTTTCTTTTAGGTTTACAGATCTGAAGAGGCTGAAAATATTGGTTATGTGATTCCAACGACGGTAGTTTCTCACTTTTTGAATGACTACGACCGAAACGGGAAATATACTGGTGAGGATTAAGTGGTCACAGTGCATGTTTCATGTTCTGTTGTCTTCTGTTCTTAACCTTGTATTTATCTGAATAAAAGACATAAGCAACTTAAAGGTACCATAGACATGAAGCTGTAGCTGTATGATTGTGCAAATGGTTTTCATGCCCGACATAATCAGCACTGGAAATTATGGAGCTTTAATCTGTTTGAAAGCTTGTAACATATGATGCACAGTTTTTCCACTTTGCTTACTAGTCTGATGATTATCACTGAGTTTCTTCCCCTGCAAAGCTTTTATAAGCTGGTTGAATTTATTGTTGGTTCTTAGGCTTCAGTGGCAGCTCTTTGGTAGAAATTAGAGATGATTGAAGTGTCACTATTAGTGGAGGTTCTGCCTTCTGATTATTGGGCATAGCTAGTTACTCCTTTCTTGCATGTCTTGAAAACCTTCTTTGTTGGTGTCATTTTCTCCTTGCTATTTTTGTAGCAATTTGAATTTGTCAAATGGCCTGAATCTGCTAAATCGATGGAACAATATTCTTATTCATGAAGGTTTTCCTTGTCTTGGAGTCTTGCTGCAAAAGTTGGAAAATCCAGCTCTACGTGAATGTTTAAAAGTACAGTCCAATGAGGTACATCTTTCATTTACTTGCAGGAAGGCCTTCTCGGATCAAGTTGTGCAATTATTGATGGTTATTGGCATATCTGTAGTTGCTGTTAATTCATTCATGTATCGTGCAGTGGTCGGATTATACCAGTCGGCATCTTTTGTGTTTTAGACAGATACATCAGAGTGCATACCCAGCCCCAAATTATTTAGTCACTGGCAATTTAACATGTGCACCACCTTGCTTTTTGACTGATATCACTACGCAATGGAGTGAAATGTCCATCATTTTGGGATAGATTCAGCATAAGAAATTTCTTATCTGCCCTGATTATTGATGTTTAAGATGTTAGATTTGTAGCATGTGACATTTTCCCCATCTTTTGTGCAATAGTTATTAATTGAAAGGTAGCTTTACTTGGATAGATGATGCCTGTAACTTGAAAGCAATCTTTTTGTGAAGTGAAAGCTAGCCTTGTTTATATACCTGTTACTTGTAGGCCAAGGATGTACTTATCCGTTTATATATTGTGCTTTAATTAATTGGCATTTTGTAAACTTTTATGTAGTTTTATATTGATTTTCATACTAAAATCAGAGGAAATTGGTTTGCGTAGAAACTGAAAAACATTTTTTTATTCACATGTAGCCATCCCGTCATGTTTTAATTTTCTGAAAACCATCATCTTGCTGCATCAATATTGTATCTGTCATTTGTGTTTTATGCCTGTTTTCATAATTTATACATCTTCAAGAGCATCTGAGACTACAGAAAATACCAGAGTTCTGGTTCGCTCTGCCTTTTATCAGCAAATTGCTGCATGTCATGAATAAGAGTAAATGCAGCATCCTTAGTGCTACTTTCCTCTTCTTTCATGTTCATGTGGGTTCAAGAGCTTGCACCTGCTTTTAGTGTTGCTACACACCATCCTCACAAGAATTGCACATGTGCAGGGGGTGTTGGTGCGAAGAGTGGAACCAACATCTGATGCAAATAATGTTTTAAAAGAGGTATTCTTCACTTTTGACACAGTCAACAACTCTTTTATCGATACTATTGATTGCTTTCTCAAACATCAAAAGTTAGAGCTCCATGTAAGGAGCTTTACAGGAAATAAATTTTGTTTAGGCAACTTAAATGAACCTTCAAATTGGTATTGGTATCAATAGTTGTGCTATTAATGTTTCATTCTGTCAATTTTTCCCCTGCGTCATACGCATAGATTGCCTAAATAGGTTCACTAAATTGCTATCAACTTGTTTTAAAGAGATAAAGTGAAAGGCTTGCAAATTCACACCATGAACTAGTATGCCAAAGTAAAGGTTAAAGGTGGGAAAATGGTCTTATAAGTCACATGATCATGTATCTATGCTTTTCCAGGGGGACGTGATTACTAGCTTTGATGATGTTCATGTTGGGTCCGAGGGAACTGTGCCATTCCGATCATCTGAGCGCATTGCATTCCGCTACCTAATTAGTCAGAAGTAAGGAGCTCATTTTTCTAAGCAGATGTCAGAGGGGAAAGATATTCTTCCCTTGAAACTTCATGTTAGTTTAGTAACTACGACAATCAAATGTTGGCTCAATCTTGTTCATTTTAGGGCTTCCCTCATGTTTCCCAACTCTTTATTTTGTGATGGAGTTTTGAGTCGTCATAAGACTAGTTATGCCATCTTTTCTGTCATTGAGATGTGAATGAGATGTCATTACAAGGTGGAGTCATTCACATATAAATCAGTTATTATTATGCAATTGTGAGTTTGCTGCCAGTGATTTGTATTTGCTCTTCGTAGGCCCTACAATCACAATGTGGCATATAAGTGTCATTCTGGAATTTTCACTGATGGGGCACTTTAGTGTGCATTATGGAAGGTCAAGGAAGCAGTTGTTATCACTGCCACTAGAAACTTTTGACAAAATATACATAAGGAGGAATTTTCTTAATCTTAATGGAAAGAGAGAGGGTCATATTCTTATGTCTGTCCATTCTTAGTATGCATTTCGCGTAATGCATATATGCTCCTTTTAAGTTATTTATTGCGTTCCATAATCACAATCGAAACCATTGTCCTTCATAGAAGCTATAGCCCCAAGATGTTGAGACAGTTCAATGCTCAAGTTCTTATTGACTACATGTGATGCTTATGCAGGTTTGCTGGTGACGTTGTACAACTTGGCATTATTAGAGCAGGGACGTTCATGAAAGTTCCTGTAATTTTGAATCCGCGAGTTCATTTGGTAAATTACTATAGATTTTTGTCTCTACATAACTTTGCATCCCTAATCTCTGGAACTCTCCTTTGTGACAATCCTGTACGGTTTATGCTTGTAGGTTCCCTATCATATCGAAGGGGGTCAGCCTTCTTATCTAATTATAGCCGGTCTGGTCTTTACCCCGCTATCAGAACCGCTAATAGAGTATGGTCCAACTACCGGCCGAAAATTCTTCTAGTTGTATATTGTTCACATTTTGAAGTTGATTAAACATTGCGATTATGTCTGATAAATTTCTTTTCTAACTGTTTGGACAGTGAAGAGTGTGAAGATTCTATAGGGGTAAGTCGTAAGCATTTCTAGTAACTCTTTTGACATGGCAGATGATATGACGAATTATATTATAATGTGATGTTCAGAATTCTTTTTTTTTTTTTTTTTTTCAAGAGCAAAAGTACAGGAGATATTCTTGTAATTAACCATCTGGAATAAGTCTTACATGCGCTCTTTGTGGCAGCTAAAATTACTAGCAAAGGCTCGCTATTCTTTGGCAAGGTTCAAAGGTGAACAAATTGTGATCCTATCGCAGGTTAGTGGTATCTATATTTATATGATTTCCCTGAAAACTTTATGAGATTCCAGTCAAATCTACTCCGATAACTAGATATCAACAAACAAAAGAATGGCAATCATTTTGCTTTCCTTGCCTTTATTCCATCTGGAGAACTAGATCTTGTAGTTTTCCAGATCCTCCTCACACAATCGCAACTGTATTTCATCATCCCTTTTCATATGTATAGGTGCTGGCAAACGAGGTAAACATAGGATATGAAGACATGGGCAATCAACAGGTACCATGGCACTGCCCAAATATTAGCGCTTTTAGTTTCAGTATTTTCCATGTACTCAATAGGAGGTATTATCAGGTCTTGAAGTTCAATGGCACTCAAATAAAAAACATTCATCAGCTTGCCCACCTCGTCGACTGTAAGTGATGACATTTGTCCCCTTTCGCGTCATAACATGACCTTGATTACTATGACGCTCACAATTTGTCCACTGGCTTTCTTAGCATGTAAGGACAAGTATCTAGTTTTTGAGTTTGAAGACAACTATCTGGCTGTCCTGGAGAGAGAAGCCGCTATGGCAGCTTCGTCCTGCATTCTCAAAGATTATGGGATTCCAGCCGAAAGATCTTCCGATCTTTTAGAACCTTACGTGGATTTGCCAACAGATAATGAAAAATTAGAGCAAGATTTCGGCGATAGCCCAGTTTCAAGTTTGGAAATCGGGAATGATGGAATTTTGTGGGCATAGTCAACTGACAGTCGGCATCGGCCTAATTCTTTTCACCCTTGTAGCATCTCTTACTGGAGGCAGGGTTGCATCATCAATAAGGATGACGTGAGGAGTCTGAAGACTGATCTCCTATTCTTCCTTTGAGCCTGCGCGATTCTTGATCAATTCTTTTTTACTTATCAGGTGGAGATCAAGTTACGAGTGGTTCTACATGTAAATTATGGCGGTCAATTTTGTTTTTTTGTTTTTTTTTTTCATTTTGACGATTGAGTGATGTCAGATCTTGGGTCGGAAAGATTATAATGAATGACTTTTTTGGATGATACTCCTCGAATAGTCATACGGGCATTACTTTCTGTTATCTAAATGTAGCATTTTGAAACCAATGGGAGTTTATGCAGCCTTATCATAGGTTGAATGAGCTTTGAAAATATCTACAGTTCCCTTCTTCGCTCCTAGCTTTTCCTTCGTGGATCATTCTCTTTTTGCCTCAACATTGACAAGGTGAGGGTATGGAGGCAAGTCGGAAGAGGATCGTCTACCAGCCACGGTA
This sequence comes from Eucalyptus guilfoylei, assembly GCA_016097605.1. Taxonomy (NCBI): domain Eukaryota; kingdom Viridiplantae; phylum Streptophyta; class Magnoliopsida; order Myrtales; family Myrtaceae; genus Eucalyptus; species Eucalyptus guilfoylei. The sequence goes on along the minus strand of CM027867.1, from coordinate 12,881,390 downwards.
TTTCCCTCGGTGGCTAAAATCATTCGGTAACGTCATTTTGATAAATCAGTGGCTGAGATCTGTTGAGGCAACGAAGAGAAGGTGTAATGACCAAAATACATAGAGGCATTGACTGACAAGCAGTTGTATCACAAAGAACAGGGGAAAATTTATCGATAAAAATCATAAATTTGTTATACATTTGTCAATTTAACTCTAAACCTTTCAATTTTATTAATTCAATTAAAAACCTTTTAATATTTTGTCAATTGAGTCCATAGCTAATTTTGGCTCAAAATCACCGACATGGATATTAGAACCGCTGGTGTTGCTGACGTAGATTTTTTTAATAATATTATAATAAATTTTAAAAAATTTAAATACTTTTTTTGATATTTTTTCCTTTGTATTTTTTCCTTTTGCGGCCATTGGCCATGGCTAGGCTAGCTGGCCTTGCCTTGGTGGGGGTCACCCTTGCCTACCACAAGCGAGGCGCGGTAGGGCAAGGGCGAGCCCTCATGAGGCTCAGCCTTGTCTCGGCCAGATCTGACGAGGCCGGCCCTCCTAGGTCAAGGCGGCTTCACTTGTTCCAGATGAGGCCAAGCTACCCGGCCCATGGCCAATGGTCAACCATCGACAAAAGGAAGAACAAAGGGAAAAAAAATATAAAATATTAAAAAATATTAGAATATTATTAACAATTGTTCACATCATCACCAACCGGCGTCCATGTCAACAAATTTAAGCCAAAATTGGTCCGATTGACTCAATTGTCAAAATGTGAAAATATTTAGGACTGAATGGATATATATTTGATAACTTTTGGACAATTTCCCCAAGACTGTGGTATGTTATCATAAAAGAAAGGGAAAACTATACGAATGTCAATATGGTCTTTAAATTTCGGTCTAATATGTAATGTCATAACTAAATTTTTATTTCATTCAATATGGTCTTCTAATTTTGGTACAATGGTCAAATGATCCCTAAATTTTAAATATTTTGATATAATTTATAATATATATACTATGCTTCACACGTTTCTTCGGCACCCGAATAATTCTCATGTTGGTAAAACACTGTTATGGATCTTCGTTGGGTCCGCTGTCGGTGTTAGATATAGTTTACACATTCACCGTTGAACAATAACATGCGGAAGAAATTAGGTACAAAAACATCGACCGCCGTTCTTTAATCGATTCGCTCGGCACCATGTTTCGCTGTATTTCACTTGGACGCACAGCATCAAATAGCCAAGCAACTGCTGATGATCATCACCGCTCGGATCAGTTAATTTGCTACATTTGCGTACAGAGAGTACACGACTGCACTATCAGGAGCATCATACAGCAACGTTTTCGGTCGGGGCGACGTCACAGGAGCCCCTTTATGTCGTTCGCGACGCTCTGGGCGTCGAGAGAAGCTCCCAAGAACCCTCTCCTCGACAGTCCCACGCAGTATAAGCCGTTCTTTCCTTTCCACTTGTCTGGATAACTCGGCTTCACGATGCCGTCGTCGTTCAGAATGCAATCCTCTTCCTGTCATCGGAATGGGAAACAAAGTGAGAACTACGTCATCTGCTGTGTAACTTCTACGTGAGCAGTCATGGTCGATCGCAGTCTCGGACAATCATTTACAAAATATCGATTATACAACCGACAAGTTCAGAGAGAGAGAGAGAGAGAGAGCCGGGTACCTTGACCTTGAGCCACTGTTTCGTCGGCCGCTTAAAGCCGGTGGCGAACACTATGGCATCGAACGAATCTGAGTGTCCATTTTCGAATACCACTTCATTGCCTCTTATGCATTTGACTGCCGGCAAAACCTGCAGAAGAATGCAACATATCATCCAAGTTCAAGCAAATCTCCAGCCCCTTGATGATAGATTTTGTAAGATTTTGGTAGGACCATTATTAACTATTCTAAAAGTTTAAGTTGTTATTAGTTTGCTTTTTTTTTTGTCTAACACTAAGTGTAGAAATTTAACTGAGGAGGCAAATTGGCCTTAGAAAGATCTGAACTCATGACCTCCAGCTCTGGTACTATGTAAGATTTTATTATGATCACTACTAACTGTTTTAAAAGTTTAAAACTATTAAATGAATGTGTGATTTAATATTTTAATTATTCTAACAGATTTTACCTCAAGTCAATCTTGCAATAAGTGAAACTGTTTAGACAGCTGCTGTATTAACTTCAAGCCTCATGCAACAGACAAAACTTCTCACATTTCCTCGCAAAATTCCTTTAAAATAATGATTAGAACTAGAAGAAACGAGTACCTGAATCTCTCCGGATCTGATCTTCGCGCAAGTGCCGACATCGACGAGAGGGTACTTGCCATACTTCATCTTCATGGTGAAGGGGCCCTCCTTGGGCTTCGGGATGCCGTACTTGCTCATGTCCCCGAACCACAGGCGGCTCGCGATCATCGTCAATCTCTCGGCCCAACTGAAGGACAAGTACTTCACCAGCACAATCGCCCAGTTCAGCATCTCCCTTGTCACAAAATTGACCTGCAAAGTCGCACACGAATCGCCCAAAAACATTGAACAGAGAAGAAGGAAAACCACGAGAAACCCCGTCATACATAATGATTTGATCCACATATGCACCATAAGTACATTAACCTCTATTCTTGTAATGCAAATCCAATGCCAATTTCAAGTCCCAACCCCAGATTTTTCGCTCGAAAGCTTTCCAACGTTATCTATCAAACTCATTCCCTGAACCAGATTAAATCACACTCCTCACAGCAAGTGTAAAAACTCATATCTGAGCTTGGAACGATCTCTCTCGCACTCGCGCGCGCTTGTGGTTGCAACCACAACCGCAGAGATCACGGAAAACACCCTTATGTGTGGTATATTTCCTCGAACAAATGATAGGATGAGAAATTGAGGGAGGACTTCTTTTCCAATCTTATCCTATTCTAACACATCTTGTTTTTCAGTACCAAACGTAGCCTATAACAAGCTAAAGGGCAATCGATGGAATCATATTTTTCACTCTGATGGGCTCTATTTTGCTAGATATATCTAGACTCGTTCTATAAGATCAATCATCCCCATATCAAAAGTATGTGAAAACTCGCACTCAATCTCACTAAAAATCATGATTATCCATATAAATCATGCACCGTAATCGGTTGTATCCATTGTATCGCACTGAGAATGTGTCCAAAAAATGTTTTTCTAAACTCCAAAAGAGGATAATTCACATGACATGAGTATTAGTGTATAGAACGGTGTATATATGTACGTATGCATGAGGGGTTTATCCATAATGGAGAAAAGCTGAGGGTTAATCACCGGACTCCGGACGACGATGGAGGTGATGGCTCCATGGTCGGCGAGATCCAGCGCGATCTCCATGCCCGAATTGCCGGACCCGACCACCAACACTTTCTTCTTTACAAACTCCTTCCCGTTCTTGTACTCCGTCGAGTGCATCGCCTTCCCGGGGAAACTTTCCATCCCCTCCACCTCCGGCACGAACGCGTCGCAGCTCTCGCCGGTCGCCACCACCAGGAACCTCGTGCCGTACTCCTCCACCACCCCTGCGCCGCCTTTCGACACGTCCCTGGCCACCACGCGCCACCGCCCTGAGGCCTCGTCGAAGCTGGCGGACTCGATAGACCGGTTGTACACCGGGTTGATGCCGAAGCGGGAGACGTACTCCTGGAGGTACTGGACGAAGAGGGACTTGGGAGGGTACTTGGGCCAGTCGGCGGGGACCGGCACGTGCGGGAGCTGGCAGGTGTGCTTGGGGAGGTGGATGTGGAGGCGGTCGTAGGAGCCGCGCTGCCACAGCGGGGCGAAGCAGTCGGCGCGCTCGAGGAGGAGGTAGGGGATGGAGAGGGAGGAGAGGGCCCCCGCGGCGGCGATGCCGGAGGGGCCGCCGCCGACTATGATCACTTCGGCTTCTTTGCTCATGTGGTGCGGTGGAGAGAGCAGCGAAGGAAGAGGATTGGAATTTGTAAGTGGAAGATGTGTGAATGGTCCTCTGATGATTACTCCATTCAATGATTTATATTCAGTTTCATATGATAATTTTTTTTCGAAAATACATGCAATCCCTTTGGATCCCAAGCTAAATAAGATGTTAATACTTCCATATTTAATGGTAAGGAACGGTCGTAATGAGTTCTAATTAAGAGTATTTTCAAGGTTGATTCCGTCGATCTATATCGCGAAACATCTCTTGATATAAGAGGAGAAGGGATTTGTGTGAATGGTCCTCTGATGATTACTCCATTCAATCCGAATGTCCCGGGACAAAAAAGAAAAATATGTTGAGGAAAGTTCTGTTGTCAGAGTTGCCGACCACCACCACCACAAATGTCTCTCTCTATCTCTCTTTCTATGGAGCCCATCGACCAGAAAATATTGCATGCCCCCAACAGTGCCACGTCATCTGTGCTCTAAACCATTCACGCGTCGACACCTGTCCTCCGGCCCTCCACGTCTGCTCTCTCTTCTCTCCATCTTCTGGATCTCAGCCGAATGTGGCTGCGTCTGCGTCATATATGTTGCAGGTTTGCCACCACGAAATCTCTCTTTTTAAGTTGGTCCTTAGATGTATTTGGCCGCATGCTCCGAATACAAAGCAAATACCTCTATAAGGAAGAAGCCCGCAGAGGATGAACTAACTGACAAATATAAAATCTTTCAAGTTACAAATATTAGGATTGGATTCATGCTCACCATTGATAGAAAAGTATAGAAGTCTAGCTTCCGGTGAATAAACAGGGGTCAGGACTGCCCTGGCGCGGGGTCATGGGGGCCGCCACGCTTAGGTAACTTATTGGTAATTTAGCTTTGGGTTATGAGTAGTTGATGAGTAACATACACAACCTCTTTTTCTTGTAATTAAGAGTTGTAATAAAGAAGTGTAAGGTGGTGATTATAGTGAAATCATCTGCTGGATGTATAGTCTTAGTTTAAGGATGAACCGAGATGAACCGCATATCTTGACTTCTCTTTATGGCCTTACTCTTTATTTCATTGTATTTGTACACCAAATACTAATAACGAGGGGCTAGTGGTGGCCTTGTTGCCCCTTATTGGTCCCACAAAAGTTGCTTAGACTTTTAGTAAAAGAAATTTGGAATGAAATTTAATTTAATCACAAATAGGGCTAACATCCTAAAAAGACCCCAATTTTAGGTCAAATTTCAACTTTGTCTCAAATTTCTTTTATTCTTGAAAAAATCCTCGTCTTTCACTCTAATCACAAATATGCCTACATGTCCAAAAATGGTCATCAATTTCTTCAAGATTGTCAACATCATGAGACACAATTTTTATTTCATACGAAACATGAAAGTGTTGATGAAAATACATATTCTGATAATGGACCTTTAACTAGTCTTGAAGTTGATAAATTCGAAGATATTAGTGAATGATTTTTGGACATGTGGACAGATTTTGGATTATAGTGAAAATTACGATTTTTTTTTAGACAAACAAATTCTAAGCAGAATTGAGATTTTATCTAAAGTTGGAAATTTTCTAGGAAATTAGGCCATCATAGGTAATGTTTACTAAAACAATTTTCTGGCCCCTCTTTTCCTCACCCTCCATTTCTTTTCTCGCCAATGGCACATGAGGATGATTTTTTTTTTTTTTTTTTTTTTTTGCTTTAGTTGTTGCTTATGTGAACCCTAAATATGAAATCCTTATAGATTCACATGATCAACGGTAATGGCAATGGCAGTAAAGCTTCGATATGATATGCTTAAATTCAGGGAAGCATTTCCAACGGACATGTGTAGCGTATCGATTTTTAATAATAAGTTGCACCAAACCCTATAATCACTATGGGGTCAGTAATATGACCATATCAATAGTAATCTTGGATGGATGAGAGCCATCCAAGTGGGCGATTAAAACAATTTGGCCAATTTTATGAACTTATTTCGATTTTATCCAGTAAAGAAATTAAAGTAATTTTTGCACCCGATTGCTATGCAATTTGTAAAGTTTTGATTCGATAAATCTTTATAGATGCTTATGAATTAATCGGCCCACATCCATTACATAAAGCTCTACCTCATCGCTATGATGATTATCTCTACAAACCTTATTCAAAGAAGGATCTTTTCATAGGTGGCCTAAAATAATAAAATAAGGATCTTTCAATAAATGTCCAAAGACACTATTTAAGATTACTAAAAACAGTACGAGGGCTTGTTCACTTACAAAATTTTGAAAGTTGTAAATAACATATATTTCGAAAAAATCACATATTTCAATAGATTCGTTTACGTTTTCAAATTAAGTACAATCAATCATTTTTAACAATTGTGTTGTAAGCGCACCTTTTCAATGATTTTCCTTTCCAACAACAGCTAATGAGATAATTATGACTCATTGATTGAGACTTGAATGGTCGAGACTGAGACACGATAGGAAAATTTTACAATGCGAAAATAGTTATGTCCCAGTTTTTATCTTGTAATTGAGGATAAAACTTTAGCTCGTACCCTTATTATCCGTCCAATCCATCCGAAGAACTCACGTTGACCGCCCAAAGGCCTTATAAGTAGAGGGACCCGCTGAACTCAAATATCTTCTTCCACCATGACCTTCCGACCCCATACAGCCACGCATCTCAGAGAGAGAGAGAGAGAGATTACAACAGTACTTTTTGAAAATGATGAATGGAGATCGTTTCACTCAATGTGGCTCCATGCGTATGTAAGAACGTATCATCCAATGTGGGTAGCTTAATGATTAAAGTGCGACTTCATTTGTAGATCAGGCACATGATAAATACTCGATTCTCATCACTATCAAGTGAAAATGATATCTTGCTTGTCTTGATACTTTATCTCGCAACTTACCGCATCTATAAAATGAATGGAGGGATTTTAGGAGCTTGAAATTTATTTATTGAAAATAAATTTGTTTCATTGTAAGAATGGATTGGGACTTGATTGCAACATGGATCAAACGTTTAGGATTCCTCATGTAATTTTTATGTAATGTAATTACATCTTGAGATAAGTCTGGAGTATTGTGAGAAGAAAATGCGAACCGTGGCTGAGACGAATCATCGTGTGCATTGAGTACGCAGAAAGATTCCCTCTCTCGTAGTCACGACGTGATGATTGTTCTGTTCTCTTATGCCAGAAGATAAAATGACATCTTGTGAAAACATTAGGAGCGGGTCGTCTACGCAAGACATAATTTTGAATGTACAGACTACGTCCTGAATATGACACATACCAACATAAAAAGCGACAGGACAAATACAACTTCGACGAAAATACTGAATCTATGTCGCACATCGCCATGTCATTGTCCCTGTGGATAATAAATCTCAGCAGGCACTGCACGCAACCGATGCTAACATGCGTCGTACTTTACATCAACAACGTTTGCGAGCCAGCTTGCATCCGAATCTGCTGTTGGAAAAAGCCATGTCTGGTCATTTTGTATGATGTGTCCACTTCACATGGCCCGAGAAGCTCAAGGTCCAAGTCATTCTAGGACAGACATTCAGTAATGGAATCGGTTGTCCCCATTCGTGGCCGAAAACAAAAATCAGTTATTTTCATTCACAAGGCACTAACTGTGATTGGACAAGGACTGCGTTGTCTTGTCTCTAATGGGAGAATGCAGCCGCGGGATCGTGGTCCCCAGAAAGGGCAAAAATCAGAATGAAAGCCGAGATTATCTTGTGCAATGGCGGTCACTTTGAGATTGGCCTACAAAATTGACACATTAATTGACGAGCTAGACAGAAAGCTCAAACGTGTTTACTGTAACAACTCAATCTTTTTTTCCCGATAAACGTATTATCATAGTTTGTCATCAGAACGTATTAGTTGCTAAACCTAAGAAGCAAGGAATTCAGCCTCACTACTCATCAATGGGCCGAACGAGTGATGTGTAACGTAGCATGCGGACCCATCTTACTATATATGCACTGGGTCGCTCCACTGTATAACATGCGTATCAAAATTATAAAATTTCTGATGTTTCCAAAGATCGTCAGCTGACGACTGGCTCAGTCGGCGAGCCCGGGATGTGTTGCACGAAGCCCCTCCCTCCAAACACCGGACGCATAAAAGCATTATCAAACTTACGCCAGTAATAGTGCACAGGGTGAGGAGGAGTTGTCAAGAGCATGCGTAGAATCCTTGGACGGGTTGTGCCGTTTTGGCCATTCATCGCGACTTCAGGGTCTTGACCATTTTGAAGTAGAGGCAGGGTTGTGCCATTTTGGCCGTTCATCGCAACTTCCGGGTCTTGACCATTTTGAAGTAGAGGCAGCATAAGAGATTTCGGTGAGGACAATTCAGATTCCACCATACTACTCAAAGGCTTCCGCAGGGGCAGCAGGAATCTTATTAGAGGTTTGGTCACCAACCCAAACACCTGAAACAGAAGAGGTGAATAGTCTATACATTAGATTTGTTGCTGTTAATTCATCGTTCTTAAAAAAGAGTGTGGTCTAATGTTCTTGACAGAAGGTCAAACTATAGATATACTGATCCTTAAATCGAGGCCCGTGCAGGCTTCTTTAGGATCACCTGTGGTAAAGCTAGGACCCAAACAAGAGATGGCTCTGATTAGATGGGTTTGCACACCTCCATCCATTCCAGAAAGCATATGCCTTAATTTGTGCTTATGTTTACCTTCCAATTAGTTTATAATCAAAGCTTAATGGCCATTCAGATTTCTTGCTCATGCAATAGAGGCTTAATCTGTGGAATACGTGGCCTGTGAACCACATCCTCATTGGATTATATGCATATCAGGATGGATTCTAACTTGACGAAATTATACATGTATATGTACAATTGTGCAGAGTACGGTAATATTAACCACTGCCCTTACCACTGTGCAAAAGAGGACTATTGAGATGGTGCTGGTGATCATGATAGCATTTCCTCGTATTTGTGTATGGCCTGAGCTGGCAAACTGTGTGAAAGTTGAAATGTGAGCTTAGCACATTCAACGCTCGAATATAGCAATGCAGCTTCAGTGTATTGTATATAAATCATCTAGATGAGGAACAGGAGATGGACAGAATTTTTTCCAAGAAATCTTAAGAAGACACAAGGAAATACTAATTGACAGGAAGGCAACATGATCATACTCAGATAATCCCAAAGAAAACTGGAACTTGGCCCAAAAGTCTGGCCTAAGAAACACATGAGGATGTTAGAAGGGGCTTCTCTGTCAAGTTTATGTAACCATAAGACAAATTAACATAGAAAAACTCCTCAGTGCCACCACAGATATTAAGGATGGTAATATTGTCAGTCAACTTTTTAATTTTCTTGCAGATAAAGGTTTGGTGGTAGCACTTTGGCAAATATACTTGTCTTGTAAGTCAGAATGGACTAGATACAAAAGGGAATGCTACCTAAAAAAATTTCATTAGTGGTTACGTCAATAAAAGGCATAATGTTGGGCTACATGTGAAATAGAGATAACAAAAAAAAAATGCATGAAGATGACCACTTAGCCTATAGCGACCATATTTGTATATATTAAAAACCATACAATTGCTTTGTTTTGATGCATGCAGACGGGTTTATCTGAATGAGACAATGCAATTGGCCAACCTTTGCAGAATTAAGCACGTGACTGTATCATGTTAAGACTAGACTGATTAAAAAGGAACCATGGCACCAAACCTAACAATATATAGCCAACGTCATTAATAAGTCAAAATTATCCCAGTGGTACCTTATTATAAGCAAGCGCCATGGATACAGCCCCTCGCATGAGCCCAGCCCACCATATTGTCACCTGTTATGATTTCCATTATTTGATGGCTCATACGATGATTAATAAATATAATTACTTGGAAAAAAAGAAAAGCCTACCTGTTGCTTAAAACCAATTTTATCATCTGGAGACTTCTTAGTTAAGTTGGAAATGAAGGACAGGGGGAACACAAAAGCAGCCCTCCCAAGGACAATTAGGCCAAGCAGTATGGTGCTCACTCCAACTGACGTGCCTGGACTGCACAAGGCATCAAAGGAAGAAAAGAAACCTCTCATCAACAAAAGCAACATATAAAGAACCAAAAGAGGACCTTCACCCAGGAGACATCCCAGCTGAAGTAAGAATACTGGCACTAGAGCCTAAAGTGTATACTTGTGAATAATTTTGTGCGATAAACTCGCATCTCACCTATACATTTACCGACAAAATGCGAACAAGCATAAAAGTGCACTCTTAGAGAGAGGGCAAAGGAGGGAGAGAAGCAGATTGATATCACTAGACAGAGATCCTGCAATGAACTATGGCAGCCAATTCAATAATGTAATTGTTGTAAATATTTGAACACTACCTCTTGCTTACAGCACTCCACTTTTCAATGTCCAGGGCATCCATGCCAACGTACAAGAAGATGAAGATCTCAGAGATAAAGGACATTGTTGCGAAAGCATGTCTGCATAAAATGGAACCCAGAATGGGACCCGCATTGTTATTTTTGTAATTTCATTCATCAAGAAAATTGTATTGCAGGACAAAGAATAGCATTATTGATCGACTGGAGAAAATTACGTACTTGGTTGTTACTCTTGAATTCTCAGTTACATTATGCCAAGTGTAATGTGACATCACAATCCCACAAAAGAATACTGTAAGAATGCCACTTAAAGAGAAGAGCTGCATAAGAATACAAATTAAAGCAGTCAAATTCAGTTAATGAAAGCAATTGGACCCCAAACTTGCTACACTACCTAGAAGGAATTATTTAAACCTTACTTCTGCCATCATATATGAAAGATAAGCCATGAGGATCATCAGAGCAACTTCACGATCAGTAGAATGCCTGAAAATTGAACAGACAGCAACATCAGTGTCATAACAGTTCAAGATGCAAATGAACACTGAAAGACTTGATCTTAAATATCTGCCCATTAGAAAATAAAATTCTAAGTCAGCCTTTAAAAGCAGTGTATGTGTGCATTGGCACCCTTGGCAGTTCAGCCTCCATCATATTCGATAGATAATCAATTCAAATTACTCTGAAGACACCAGAGCAGCATCAGTTGCTACAGCCGGAGCTGAAAGTCTACAATACGCCACTGACAGACTGATACATGATGTCTCTAGGATAAAACCTATGAGCATGTCTAACCAAACTCAATATATCATTTGTTCATTACTATAAATACTGTTCTTTCTCAGAGGATGTTAAGCCATAAATCTTCTTTTTCTTATAATCATATCAGCAATCCTCTGCTAGAGTCTCCACATAACACCACATTAGCCAATTAATTTAACTAATCTCAGCTATTAACCTATTGGCAATAATATAAAGTCAGGAAAGAAAATGAGCTACAACTCCGTGGTGCTCTGTGTCTAGGCAGAAAGCAGACTCCACCAAATTACTCCTAATAAGGGACCACATTCATCTGTATATTCCAGAGGAAACGTTTTAGATGGACTTCCATTACATTAAAGAAATTGTGTTAGAAAACTTAAGCCTGGCGGATACCTGCCAAAGTAGAGTTTCTTAATGATATATGCACTGAGTAAACCAACCTGCAAGTAAAACCAAACAAGATGTCACCTGATAAAAACTGCACTAGTATCACATAGACACATTGCTTGAGACAATGATACATCATGGCATAAAAAATTTATGGCAAGCACCTAGCGCCTAAAACTCCAGAAATTTCCCCAACGTCCTGTAATATGCTCTGAAGATTTCTAAAAGAAATGTGAGAACCGTCTACTGTGCTTAAGAGGAAAACTGGAGAATATTGCTACCACTTTGATTCATCCACTAAGCTGACCTTCATTCATATGTGTTTCTCATTACTTAAATCAACTGAGAAACACCGAGGGAGGACAGGAATGATGTTTAACACAATAAGGAAACTCAAATTGCACAATGGAAAGGAAATAATGGGAACACAAAAAAAGACCAAGGATACAATTAACAGAGGGGAGAAACTTACAGCTACACCAAGCAATGTGCTTGTGAAAAATAAACTGCAGAGACTGCCAGCAAATTGTGTGGCAATGCCTGAGGTGATATGAGAGAGATCAAATCTTTGGAGTGTGTTGAAGAGGACAACAGAAGTAGCATCATTAACCACGCCTTCTCCAAAAACTAGACTGTAAAGTAGAGGTGTCTCATCCTGATTTAGCACCTGAATGACAAATTGAATGCTTAATTTGAATGTCCGTCTTGTCATCCAAATATAAAACACATTCACCAATTGAAGGCAACTTTACCTGCAATGTGCAAACAGAATCTGTGGCAGAGAAAATTGCTCCAAGTGCTACAAGTCAAGGCAAAAAGTAGTTAATATCTGAAAACCATACAAATGACACTTGATATGCACCAAATTCTTTTTTTAAGAAGGTAAAACCTATAGGTTTAAAGTGAGAGTGACCTGATGATAACATATATGGATCTACTGTAGGTAAATCAACTAGTCTCTATCTTTCTGTTCTTCTCTTTTTGCACGAAAAACCATCATCAAACCCAAAGCATATGTCCTTATTGACTTAGTAATTACAAATTGCAAAGGATTCAAGAAACCTGAAAACCTCAATATGCATAGTTAAGAAAATACACTGCAGAGAGGAACTAATTTTCTAACCAAACTCTACAACTATATAGACAGAATGCTCCTGTATTCACATAAAGGATTTGGGCTCTGTCTGGATTGACTTTTACTGTTTATTTTTTTGCTTAATTAAATTCTTTCAATTCACATATCTTGAGTTTTCCTAAATCGGAAACACTTGAAACTTTCACAAAATGCAAATGTTGAAACATGGATCCATGTAAATATTTTGGAAAAACTAAACGTATTTATTAATTTATTTAAATTGAACCGAAGAAGCCCTTAACTTCAGGAAGCATGCTTTCTGTCAATTAAAATAAAGAAAAGAACATACCAAAATAATCTCCCATCTCCAGGAAGCCAACATCATTCAACATTTTGAACAGCTGTGCAGAACCTGTATTAATAATAGGACGGTTATATGAATAATGCAAAGCAGCATAAGCTCTTCCTCTGCTATCTTTTTCTAATTCTTCTTTCTTCTTGTTAGCTGGAAAATCAGCTATCATTCTTCTGTTCTTTTAAAAGGCAGATTGCACACATGATACTCCATAGCAATATGACACACACAAAAGCCAACCTGAACCTGTAGTTCTACAAGGCACTAAACTAACTTAAGCCAATTGTAAATTCACTGTGGAGCTCTATTTTGTCAATCATTTCTATTGTTAATATTTTGGCAACAGATATGCATTTTGCTAGAATTTTGACCCCAAAAGTAAAATTCCCCTCTGTGGATGACGAACTAGCAGCGATTCTTGAGAGATGCTTTAAGACAATAAGGGTCTTTCAGAATGAATAGTAACAAGGATCTTGTTTTCTAATTACATGGGAAATTAGCCAGGGTGTTAAACATTTTTTGTTCCTTTTTTGGGCCAATACCAGTATGCTAAAAATAAAAAAAAGAACAGTTCTTGAGATTTTCTTGACTCTTTCACTGCAACAAAATTATCATGTAGTGTGGTGCACATACTAACAAAACAATTAATGGTGTACAGATTCTACAAAATCAATGAAATTCAAGAGGTTCCACCAGAACATAGGAAATTTCACGCCAAATCTGTAATGAACTAGATGTTTGCCACATTAGATTCAGGACATACCTAGTGATATGATAAAGAAGGATATCAGAGTACCAACCACCCCAAATAGAGTAATTGTCATGAAATTTCTGAAGAACTGCTTCTTTTTAACTTGAAACCTGGGAAAATGAAAATTGCAAATAAAGCATTGGAAATAAAGTGAAATTAAATTATATTTCATCCTATCCCGGAATGATGCAAAGTGTTTACAAGTACACAAATTATGATGACTTCTGTAAACAATAGATCAGCATCCAAGACAACGGTAATATGCGCATGATGTGCCAAGCAAAAAACACACAGGCACACACACAGACACCACAGAGAGAGAGAGAGAGAGAGCATACAACAGTACACCTTGGCAATCTTAGAGGAATGTAAAACAGTTCTTCAAACAAACAAAATAACTCTTTCAATTTCAAGTTGATCATATTCTACTCAATGCTGCAGCCATTCCATGTCAAAAGTCGCATTAAAGAATTTAAAGTACCAAACAAAATCTACCAGTCAGCATTATACCACTCAACCAAAACAGTCAGTCAGACTTTCTAGTTTCTTGTAAAATGTTTGCAAAGAGAAAACTAAAAGTTAATAGGCTTCTAAACTTCATGCAAAATGACTGCAACAGCACCCAATCAAAATCACAAATGATTGCCTGGTCGCAAGCTATAAGTATTTACAAGTGTAAATTTTACACTTGTTTCCTAAGACTATACAAGCTATTAGGCAAATAGGATGGTTGGTTGTTAGTAACTCTAGTCTCTAAAAAAAGTGCAAACTCCAACCTACCCAGCATTAAAGATAATAGGTGGAAGAACATATATAAAGAAAAGCTCCTCATTGAAGACCAAGATATGTGAGCGTCTTCCTTCTGTAGTTAGCAGAAGAACGATTCCAGTGCAAAGACCCTGCAAGAAAGCAACCATCCGGAAACCATTGTTAATCAAAATTAATGTTTGCAGCATCACTTCTTTCACCAGCCATCCATTCATTCTGGATCTCATAATGAAAAACTCACGATCGTAAGGGCTGTAATAGACTCGTTAATCCATTTGTTTTTCTCCAGAAGATGTCCAATGATAATACAGGTGCAAAGGAGCACAACAAACAACGTGATAGCATCCACAGATATTTGATCAGCCTCCGATCGCATCCCCAAACTCATCAAAACAGAGCCCAAGCTGAACCCCATCGTGCCACCTCGACTTCAATTCGATCCCTGGAAGTCAAATGCTGCCCATATGAAGCTAGATAAGTCAGTGCACGGCGACATTGTTGCATCCCAAAACAGCTAGCTAAACACAATCAAATCAAAAGAGAGAACCCTCTTAACTACCAACCCCGAACTTCACCATTCGTCAATACACTCCGTCCTGTGCTACACAGTACGACGTGGCATTGCAGAGCAATCAACAAATCCTGAGCTAGCGCGGCCGTCGTATCCAGAACGCCGCACATTGCGGACACGGAATCGACAATCCAAACGAAACCTAAGCGGGTACTCATCAGTCACCGCTCGGAGCAAGCATCAGCTCACAAAACTTCGCCGGCAAGAAAAGCATAGTACACGACGAGGGCATCATCAAGTTCAAAACTTTTTCTTCTGGGTATTCTCTCACCGCGCTCCTTCCATCGTTCGACTCAAATTCAGCAACAAAGCATCGCGCCCAAATAAAGGAAAAGAAAAGACAAGGACAAGGAGTCAGGCGAAAGCCTGGGCCTGACCTCACTGCTCCATCGGCGCTCTTTTTCCCGCGAGAAGCTTCGTGGGTTTTCGTCGTTTCTCGAAGTGGGGTTAAAAAAAGCAAGGAAGCGAGGAGGAAAACTTACAAGCTAAGTCATCGCCTCCCCCGCCGAGACGAAAAGCCACCAAACTCCAGAGAGAGAGAGAGAGAGAGAGAGAGAGAGAGAGAGAGAGAGAGAGATGTAGAGAGAGAGAGGGAGAAAGAGAGAGGGTTGCTTGCTTGCCTAGAGCGTCGCTCTCATGGCGATATGGGCTGCTGCTTCCACCGCGGTTGTACTGCACAATGCGCGAGCTGGGGAAGAAGGGTCGCTGCAGAGAGAGAGAAGAGAAAGAGAAAGAGAAAGGAAAGACCGCGAAAGAGAGAGGACTTCTTCGTCGGGCGGGGAGGAATAGGATGCTCCCGCGACCACGATCGAATCCGTGCGACGCGCGCTCCTGGCCGTCCGATCGAGTTCACGCGTGGGTGCGAGGAAAGAAACGGGAATCCTATCCGCGCGACCGACACCCGCGTGGTCGGTTGAACATTGCCGTCCATACGACGTAAATCCCGAGTTTCAAATTTTTTTATTTGTCCGCCTTACTCTAATTCTTAATTTATTTTTAAATTTTTATCACGTCCTCTTTATAGAATTGAACCTCGAAACTCAAGATTTCTATATTCTCACAGTTAATTTCTTGAGAAAGTGAAGAATCCAAAATTCTTCACCTTCCCTTTTTATGTGGGAATGATTCTCATTGGAACAACTTGAAGTGGTTTCCCGACTTTCAAATTAACCTTTATAATTGTCGAAACTCATCAAAACCATCGATCTGGTAAGCCACGCGAGAATTTGGTATCTGAACACTTCGTGATTAACGGCTACGATCGCGCTGCCTCCTGATGATTCTTCCTCCTAGAGAGGGTAGAACGGTGGACTCTACTCCACGCAATAATTCTTTTGCCTAGCGAGAGAAGGAATCGAATTCGGAGTTTGGGTTTGGCATCGTATTAAAAGGAGTCACTATCCAATAGCAACAACTACCTTTCAAGTTCCAATACTTACCACCTTCAACTCACCTAACGGAATGTCGGCCCACCTTCTCCGGCCTTTCGGTCTCGGACTTTTTGACCCCTTTTTTTTGCCCTTTGTTGCGTTCGAGTGTGTGGTGAGCTTTCGTTCGATATAAAGATGAGTTAGCAGCATCCCCACGATATACCTGCACCGCATAGTACGGTTGGAGTGTTTTCAATTGTTAACTAGGGTGCCACGACTTCTCCATATCTGAATAAAGTTACACAAGGCATTCATTACCATGTGCTAGAGAAGTATAAGGGCATTTGAAAATCCGATGGTAGTTGAGAGTAATAATCACCTATCAATTCTGCTTAACTTAATGTCTGATGGCCTGGAAATAGTATATGGGGATTGCAAACGTATCAAACTGACCGGTAAAAGATGAGGGGGGTGAAGGGTCATTTGGTGCCCCCCAAGCAAATTGAGGTGTGTATGGAGATGTTGTGTCGACCCTTTTTTCGAGTGTCATGTTCAAATACTCCCACATACTCAATTTAAAATTAGCCAGTGCTGAGGATGGCGAGGACTCTCTTGACACCTCGTGAGGGGTTGACTCACGCCGATTCGGGATCTCACGGGCTTCCACGGTAGAAGCCCAACAACGACTATACCTCGGAGGCAATTAACCCAGCAACCCACTGCTAGGACCCCCACTTAAATCGCTAGCACCGCGGGATTCGAACTCTCGATCGCATCGAAGAAGTAGGGGAGAACGAATACCAGCGCAGCTGCCCACGGATGGATAAAGACCGTGCGGGTTTCTCCTTATAGTCATTGAAAAAACACTTATCTGCATGAGGCTTTCGTTGTGCTAATTTATACAATATGAAGTCAACTTTGGATTTGGTGTTCATATCCTTAAATTACTATCATGCCTTCGCATCTAATCTAAATCTAGATCAAAAATCAAGAAAATAGTAAAAATGGGAAACCCGTTCATCAACTTTCTGTAAAGTTTTGGTGAAACATGATCTCTTTTGGTAATCACTATAAAATTGACAAAATAAAATGTCTTTTTTTGCACGCACCGTGTGCGCACCAATACGAGTAAAAATGAAACATTTAGCATGGTTGACAAATCCATGGCAGACATTGAAAAAGAAATTGGAAGAGAAACAAATTTAGTGCAACTTTAAATACTTTTCAACTAATTTTTTTTTCTCTCCACTCGGACTAATCCGCCCACTCGGCTTCTTGTATTTAAAGCGATTCGTCTTTTCAACTAATTTATCTACATATCCCCACATTCTCAGGGGGATTGGGGTGGGGACGATTTCATTTCAGGAGTGGGTTTCGACTCCCACGCTCGCAGTTAGAAAGATGACAAAAAGTCCGAGAGTGAGTGAGTGTTAGAGTAGGATTAGAGTAGGACCGACAAAAAAAAAAAACTAATTTATCTATTTTATATAATTAATAAGTCCAAGATCGTGATAATATTCATCCTCGTGCTCGTCACCTATCACTTAATTTTGCCTCTATGATTGCCACTTGGCGAGATAATCGGCATAGTTTTGGCACATTGCTGGTATTTGATCTAGGGAGTTCTCTTCTGTGCTCGCCATGTGTCGCTTTAATTTGAGTCTCTGTGGACTGTGGTCACGTAGCAAGACGCATGAAATGGTTTTGTCACGTTACCGCGTTTGACTACTATGAATTGGTTTATTTAATTGTCACCTGAAACTTCCATTTTCAATTTTATTAAATTTTAATTTTAATAAAAGAAGATGAAGAGATAGATTTATTTGTTTTCGTGATCCGATGGTAAACATTAAAAGGTTTTTTACAGTGACGGCGGATGCAATGTCAATTTGAAAGAGAAAGTATCTCAAATATATATTTTCATGTCTATCTCTGATTGGTCTTAAATTGGAAAAATCAAATAGAGATACCATATGCTTTTAAACTTTAAAAATAAAGTATCTTGAAATACATAATATATCAATTCTGTTTACTGAGATTGCATTTGATCGACCATATAAAAATCAGGAAAATTCTAAATAAGACCAAATGGATCAATTTTCTCAAATAAGGACCGAAATTAACTTTTGTGTCAAATAAGGACCTAAAGTGGATTCATTTGCCTCAAATAGGGACCCAAAGTGGTTGAATCAATTCCAAATAAGGACCGAGCTTGCTGGTCAATCAAATATTCGGCTATCAAACATGTGACATTTCCGACGATCGGAGTTTGGGCAATTTTGTCCAAAACAAATCTAGGGAAAAATTAACAAATCCTAAAATGGAAACAAAAAAACCCTAGGTTTTCTACGGTATCCCGTGGAAGAAGCAATCGCTACATAGATTGAACATCTCGGCCTCACTGGAGTTCCTGAAGCAGTTCACAAACGTGAAGAACATCCACAGTGCGAGGCACCCGCACCCATCACATAGAGGCCTAGCGCTCGTGGCGATGTAGAAAAATGTGATGGCCCCGTCGAAGCTGAGCTTTCCTATGCCACTCGCGTTCAGCTCCTTGAACAAGTAAGGGTTACTCATCCTCACATAGCCCTTGATCTTCGTGAAGGAAAGAAACTCCGAGAGACACACGACGCCATCGCGGTCGTGATCCATCTCGGTGACAAAGTCTTGTGCCAACTGTTTGATGTTCTCGGCAGCCGCATCGAAGTAGGCCTTCGCCTGCAAATCCTCCATTTTTCCCTTGCACAAAGCACAAAGCTCGAGCAGTCCCACCTCCCCATCAATCAAGGTTAGTTGTTTTGTCTTAGAATTCACTCACGTTAAACCAGCAAAATGTAGACAAAGCTTGTGTATAAAGCCCAATTCTCCATCATATTTTTCCAGGTTAATCATTTATTTCAATTTGCACTCACATTCAACCGTGGTTAGTTTCGTTCAAATTGGTGTACCCAATCATTCGTTCATTGAATAGAAAGTGTTTGTGGCTCATTGAAGCAACATGGCGACAAGGTGTGGGCATGTGATAGAATATCACACGGATGGCAGCGACGACAGTGATGGTACAAGAGAGTTCTGTTTTATAGTATTGTTTTTACCTGTTTTGATGGATTTTTTAGTGAATGTCTCATTTTGTCTGAATCAATGCATATCAGTTGCGTCCACTATGATTTTTTTAATTGGATATGCTGTGTTGTGATCCTATGTGCTAGCGGCGGTGGTCTCTTTATTGCAATTTTTTAAGTTGTTTCTATTTTTTTGGTGTATACTTCATCGTTAATAGCTAGAGCTCATGGCATGTCCTAAAATCTAAATGTTAGCTTTTGATGATTTTTTAGCTATAACACATTGACCATACCAAGGATAAATCACTAATAAAAGGTGCAGGTTTTTGACCCTCACCATAGCAGTAGCACTTTCGTGCCCACATGAGTCCTAATGTGTATTACCAAATCATTAGCACAAAAAACATTTTAAGTCAATAATGCACATTTTTTTTTGTGACAAATGGTATCTAATAAAAGTGTGGTACGTGGTCACTAGCGTGACTAATTTTCTTTCATTAATAGTAGTGTGGCATAGATGTATTGCAATTTTTTTTATAGTTTTTGTTTTGTTTTTCCCCAGTGTGTATTATGTATAAGAGTATATTGATGTTATTGTTTGCTTCCACTTTTCACCAGTTGAGGGATGTGAAGAAGTGAACTATTCCATGTATGATAGTAGGCGTGGTAAGGATGCTGAGAGTCTTTGAAGAAGATGGGTTTCCCCTTATTGATCTTGATGATGATAGTTCAATGGAGAGGGATATGGAGATTGGAGATATCAGTCTATATGTAGATGTGTTAGCGATAATGCAGATTTCTTGAACAAGAATAGTGAAAATGAGTATACGCACCCGAGTTCAATGCCGAGGTTGATATGGAAAATCCTACCTTCAAGTTGGGGATGTGCTTTAGTAATGCGAAGGAATTTAGAGAAGCTGTTAGGAACCATGCCATAAAAAATGGGAGAAAGGTGAGGTTTGTTAAAAATACACCTAACAAGTTGAGGGCAGTGTGCTCGGAGGGCTGTGATTGGCTCATATATGCCTCTAAAGTGCAAAGGGAGCATACTTTACAAGTCAAAACCTTCAACTCAGTACATACATGTAATAGAACACTACAAGTTCCTCAGATAAGTACTAAATGGCTAGCGAATAAGTATTGTGATAGGCTGAGAAACAATCCTACATGGCCAGGTGCTTCAATGAAAAAAACGATGGAGTTTGAGAATGTTTTGAAGTTGTCAAGGACAATGGTTTTTAGAGCTAGGGCAATATCAATGAGTATGATCACAGGGAATGAGGAGGAGCAATTTTGGATGCTTAGGAGCTATTGTCATGCACTTCTTGATGCCAACCCAGGATCCACATGTATAATCAAGACTGAGCAATGTCAAGACCAATTCAAGTTTAGGGGAGTCTACATTTGTTTGGATGCATTAAGGAGGGGCTTTGTAGAAGGATGTAGGCGCTTTGTGGGATTCGATGGTTGCCATTTGTCATCAGGCTATAAGGGGATACTTCTAGCAGCGGTGGGCGTAGATGGCAACAATCAGATGTATCCCTTTGCATGGGCAGTTGTCGAACAAGAAACATACAAGACATGGCACTGGTTTATTAGTTTAATTGCGTAAGACTTGGGAATTACGGACCCTGAAAATTCAAAGTACTTGGACTTTTTTGTGTGACAAACAAAAGGGATTAGTGCAAGCACTAGCACATCTAATGCCCGGCGTAACATAGATTTTGCTTAAGGCATCTTTATGAAAACTTTAAACTACATCACAGAGGAGTAGAACTTAAAAAGCTTCTTTGGAAGGCTTCCATGGCAACTAGAGTATGTGATTTTGACTTGGCAATGGCACAAGCGAAGGCGTTGATGAGAAAGCTTATGATTGGTTATCCCTGAGGCCTCCTGTGCAATGGAGCAAGTCCTACTTTAGGACAAATTCAAAATGTGACATTTTCTTGAACAACTGGTGTGAAAGTTTCAACAAAAGCATCATTGATGCAAGGGACAAGCCTATCATCACAATGCTTGAAACTATAAGAGCGCAGCTCATGGAGAGAATTCATAAGCAAAGGGATGGGATGACCAAATACACTGGTGTGATTTGTCCTAATATCAGAAGATATTAGATCTTCAAAAACAGTTTTCGGTATCATGGATTCCAACCTGGAATGGAGAGAATGAATTTGAATTAAGTGGGCCATATGGAGACAAGAGAGTTGTTGATATTAGACATAGATCATGTAGCTGTAGAAGATGGGACATCAGCGGGATTCCTTGTTGTCATGCTGTGGCGGCTCTTATATACATGAGGGAAGAACTGAAAAATGGGTTCACACAAGTTTTAGTAAGAAAACATTCATGCAAATATATAGCCATGTTGTGCATGTTGTAGATTCTAAAGACATGTGGCCTGCTAGAGAGCCATTACTCCCACTGAGATGTGCCCAAGCAAGTTGCGTAAAGAAGAAACAAAGAACAAAATCATGAATGAAACAATTGATAGAAATTTGAAGACAAGAAAGAAAAAAGTTGTGCAAGAGCCGATGGGAACAAAGTTGAAGAGACAAAATACCACAATTACTTGTGGAAAATGTGGTGGTTTAGGCCATAATAGGTATCATTGTAAGAATCCACCAAGAGCATTAGTAGCAGCAAGACATCGGCCCCAATAGATTTTATGGTTGCCTCGTGTTCACAAGATGTGGTAGAAAGCACTCCCTCGACCCAACATGTTAACTTGAGATCAAGGAATTGCTTGCGTCAATTTTTGGCACAATTTCAAGCTCAATATTATCTATGGGAAGAGAGAAGATAAAGGTAGTTATTTATGCTTGACTTGGTCATAAAACTGTTCTTACTTATACTTGACTTTATTTTAACTAATGATTTATTTTGTGTTTCAAGTGCAGGTAAAGAGAAGGATGCAAGGACCTCAACTTTTAAGTGGTCAAAGATAAGTAGCTTTTTTGGAGATACACAAGTGCAACAAGACCAATAAACACAAACTCTTTTTGTTTTACTGTTGGTTGATATGGATGGATCTATTTTGGAAGCATCTTAAAATATGTGTAGATAAATTTTGTTGAAAAGATTTCTTGTGTTGGGATGTCTCAATTCAAGTTTATCTAGTGCTATTTACTTTGCTATGGAATGTCCCAACACTTCATTGTAATATGGTGGTACTCACAACAAATCTACATGAACTTATCAATCCAATGAGAAAAAGGAAAAATAAAACAATAGCATAAAAAAAATGACCTGCGAAGAACAATGAACACAGCAGTCTAAGAACACACCCAATTAAAATGCACTATAGTATAGGCCGAAGAAAATATAGAACGTCAATGGGCGCTATCAAAGCTTGAGCTCTATACACAACAAAATATAGAATATCCGACTCAAATGAAACCAAATACAGCTTGTAGTACCAAAAAGCATCACCACTAATTCATCATTGAACACTTGAGTTAATTGAACTTCAATATTTCCATTACAAAAAGAGATAACAAAATATGAGTTTACAACTTTAATATGTGCACATATAACGCGCACAACACTACAAGAAAAAGAAGAAACAATTGAATTTACAAAACAAACTCCTACTGATCATATGTAGTTATCACATCCCATCCTCTACTACAACCAATCTAAAGCACCCAATAAAAGTTGAAAGACTCCACTACTGAGCTAATGAATTGATGCGATTATAGTTCTTTGGGTTCCATCTCTTTGGTCAAAGATGGTTATTCTGCTCATGACATAATAGGATGGTCGAGTCCACTGGTTGGTTTCGTCAAGGAAGAGAAGCTCCAAGCAGGTGACAAGCTTCGGGCAAATGCTAACTCTTCTCTTTTGACCATCACTTAGTCCTTTGGTCCCTCAACCTCAAATTTTTATGTCCATGGCATTTGCAGTCCCATTGCCCTTATTGCCATTTTTTCCATTTCCTCTTCTCAGATACTGTTATGGAGTTTGGCAATTGTAGTTGAGCTGTGTAGTAAACAACTTCTCTCACAGTAGCATTGAGATCAATCCATCATCTTGCATCACATAAGCCTGAATTCATAAAAATAGAGAACCCTGATAAGTGATGAGAAGATAGTTGCTTATCATTTACCAATGAATATTAGATCACCACAAAATATAGGACAGTTGAATTAGGTTCAATTTTTTTTTTTTTATGTGAACGTCACAAATTATTTCATAAAAACCAAAGAAATGAAGGATTTGAGGGATTTGGTTCATTAGTATGAATAAGTTTGAGCTCAATGTAAAAACTTTGTTTTGAAAGTATTAAGTGGTGCTTTAGAGTTAATAGAGACAAAATTTTAAAAAGCAAGCCATATCAAGTAACCATCTCCAAATAGGACAATGCATTATCCACAGACCATCCTCAAAACAGATAGAAACCTATCAAAGGAAATTAAATTCCTCGTGCACAAGAGTTAGTCCTTTAGCAGTTTGCTTCAAACTTGGATGAATGTGAATCTCCACCCAACCTTCTAGAGAGCATGTCTCACCATATTTAACAAGAAATCAGCCAATACTTGTTGAATTCATAAGTAATCACCACAGACAGACAGCCGGAGTTTTGATTTCATCTATAATATTACGAATCAATTGCAAACCCCGGTGTCTTAGCAATATCATCCCTACCTCCGGTCATCCAGATTTTCCTTCTCTTATTAGGTCCCTTCAAAATTTTCTTATTTTCTTTTTTTGCTTGACTAGCAAAGCAGCTGGGTTATAGTTAACAAAAAGAAACGACTTAATTACCAATCCACGGGGATGACTGCTCCAAAGCTTGTCCTCAAAAGTTTTCCTGCCTGCCTAAAATACTTTGAATACTCTAGCATTTCACTCAAGATTGCACAAGCCAACTTGCAGTGTGGATACGAAAAAGAGAACGTAGATACGCAATTTCCTCCCACATACATCTACGTCACCCCGAGAACCTCAAATCCAACAGCACAGCAAGAACCGCACTGTCCTGTCATCCTAAAATTTCCAGGCCAAAAATCGCCACAAAACTACAATACGCGCACACACGAGTGAACTAGCAACAATTTCCGCCAAAGTTGCAATGGCGAAAGCACAACAACGGAAACTATGAGATGATAACTCAACAAACACCTAAGTGCCAGTGCCGAACAGACACATACACACAGATACACGGACTTTATGCACAGAGACACAAAACACTGACCTGTTAGCGATCCAATAAGCTACAAGTACAGCGAAAACAAACAGCCAGACGGAATTTCTCATAACAGAGATTGTATCGAAAGAAAAGCAGAGACCTTGGAACCATCTCGGCTCTGACCTAGAGCAAACGAGTCCCGGCGACCCCTGAGCAAGAACCGGGAGTGGGACCGCAACAAAGAAAGAGAGGAGGGACAGTACGGCCCCAAGGGAGCGTTCTGTGCCCCAAGGTAGCGTTCTGTGCGGTGCAGATTCCCATGGCCATCGCCTCCGCGACTCTGCCGAGCTTACCAGCGCAGGGAGCTGTCTTGACAAAATTTACAAAAGGCTGCCAATAGAAAAAAGAGACGATGGTGAACAATAGACCGATGCTCGCAAGGGGCAGGTGAGAAGCGACGAGAATTGAGCAGGGCGAGGAGTGACGAGAATCGCGTTGCAATGATGATCGAGCAGCGATTTGGTTGAAAAGCGGCGAGGGAGAAGAAAGAAGGAAACATAAACATCAACATGAATAACCTAAACTTAATTAATTTAGAATTTTCACTTTTTTTCCAATCATAAATATATGACAAAATTGCCCCTATTTTAATCGCCGGAAAATGTTTGCCGGTGAGCTAAGGTCCTCAATAGAGATTAAGTTAATTATTTGGTCCTTATTTGATACAAAATTTACTTCAAGTCTTATTCGGCATAATGAGTTTACTTGGTCCTTATCGACACAAAGTTCACTTTGGTCCTTATTGAGAAAATTGATCCACTCCGGCCCTTATTTGGAATTTTCCCTAAAAATCATAATAGGATGTGTTTTATTCTATCCCATATGTTTGGTAATTATCTAGAATAGGATAAAGTTGGATATAGAGGGAATATAGCCCAGATAAAAAAATCTGAGGGGGTAAGATAAGGTTGGATACGATTTCTTTTATCCGAAACTTGAAACCCTACGTTTTTCTTTTCTTTCTCCTCTGTTCACCCAGACAACTCCTCCATAACTAAAGTATCGATGTTGAAGCTTTCTTCTCGGTAGCTCTTCGATTCACTTTAAAATTTTACGGAAGTGACGAATTTGTGATGATAAATAATTATGCTATCTCTCTTACTAACACGAATTTAATCTTGAGATAGTATTTCACTTCACATATATGATTATTAGATGCCATACGTGTGGTATATATTTGCCTCAACTCATGTATTGAACTCATAAGTATTAAAATATAGAAATGTTGTTTCCCAAATATAGTTTCTTTTGATTTAAGCCTTCCTAATAGATAGACGATAACATCTGTGAAAATAAATTTCAACTTTTATCTTGAGATCTTAAAATTGAAGAAACTATTTGACATGGTATATTTTTTTGAAATGCCTAATTGATCCATCTAAATATATATTTAATAAAAATTTAAATCTTAATACACGGGTAAAGTTCATAACTTGAAGCATCCCAATTTTGATAAGCATATAAATACAAAATTATGCACTAAATGTAAAAAAATTAATTAAAATATTGTAAAGAGTAGCTTATTAAATAAATTTTTTTTACTTAATATTCCCTAAGTTCATATATTACAATGACATTAACTTACGAAAAGTAATGAAAGGAAATGTTTAAGTTACGGCTTGAAAAATACAAGAAATTCTCCTGAGGTTTTCCTTCTTTTAGAATAAGGGGAATCAACTTGACTACGGTGAATTGTCTTTTCGTTCAATGAATTTGAACCATGCAAGGAAGTCTCCTTATTACATCGTCTCGACCAACATTAGGTTACGAAGTACATCGACGTATACGCATAATTTCTCATATATTCAAAATAATGTTTTACCATAAATAAATTGAAATAAAAAGTGGGATTTGCTTGCCCTTATATTTGTTGAGCTCTAACGCCATGCAAAGTTTGAGCTCCTATTACATGGCATTAAAAGTCTCAGAGTTTATATAAACATTGTCAAAGAAATAATCATAACTTTCCTGCAAATTAACTTTTTTTCAAATGGTTCCCATAAATTGGGCATTGACTTACTGATCATCCACACTTTCCCCGTCGGACTATCTCGGCTGTGTTATAAATTGTCACTCATGTGTCTTGACAAGTTCTTACCTAAAACACTAACCTATATCAGTCTCCATCGACTATGGACTTAATTCTTTCAAAAATTCCTAATATTATTTCCAACTCCAATTCCATCTTCAATGTTTTTGTTAAAAAATACCAACTTTCACTCAAACACTATAATTTGCCGGCGTGTCCAAAAATCATCACCGATTTCTCTTCACAAGTATCAACATAAAGGCCACTTAAAATTTCATTATTGGAATTCGCGTTTTCATTAACACCTCAACTTTTGTATAGAGTAACGGCAACTTCCCAATGTCGATAATTATGAGATCAGTGGCGACTTTTGGACGGACGGCTAATAAGGGTAGAACCCTAAAATTAGAACGGAAGTACGTGAAAGTTAGAGTCAAAATTGAGATTGGACATTAAAAATGAGATTTTTAAAGTCAAGGGTGGGGTGCACAAAGGCTGCGTTTTGGACCGGTCACGGCGGACCCAGACCGAGCAAAAACGGCCGGCCTGAGCCGACACGAACAGCGACCACCGTTCGTACCTTCGCAAGAAAAAACCTAAAGTCCTTCCTTCCTCCCTCTCTCTCTCTCTCTGTCCCACGCACACTCGCACAGGCAACGGAGAGAGAGAGAGAGAGAGAGGGAGAGAATCGTCCAGTGAGTCGAGGAGTAACCGCAAGATGGTGTTTTTCACAGGACCCAGAATTCGATTCTTGTCGCCTCGGTAATCCCACCGTCTCTCTCCCCCCGCGGGCACCGATTCCTTCCGTGGAAATGGGCGCCGGTTCTTGACGACAGCGCCTCGGGAGAAATTCCTCATCTGGGTAATCCGCCTATGCGGGGATTGATCTGCGGGGGGGCGTTCGCGGAAGGTCGGGTCGCGGCGCGTTAGGTGACGCGAGCGGAAATCTGGGTCTTTTTTCTCTTGTTAGGTCGTGCCGAGGTGGAGGTTGTTGATCGAGTTGTTGCTAGAGTTTTTTGGGGGCGTTTTAGATCTGGGCGCTGCGGCGGTGCTGCCCAATTTCTGATTTTGCTCGTGGGTTTGTTATCAGTTAGAGTGTGTTGCTGATTCCGACACGTGGAGGAGGAGAGGAGAGGAGAGGGTGGTGTCTGTGCCCCTTATCAGTTCTATATTCATGTGCTTTTCGCTCGGGTTAGTTACATCACTGGATCTTCTGGGTGTTCTTGCTGGGTGGCTTTTGGGTGATGTGAGGAGATGGAACTGAGAATGGGCGGTTGCTGGGTAGGCGGGAGGGGTTCGGGGTGTTGAAATTTGGTGTCTTTCGGCGCGAATTGGTCATTTTAAGAGGTTGTGGGATCGCGAGGGTTACGGATATGGCGTCGTTCAAGAGCATTATTCAGGACGTGAAGGATGAGATTGGGAACATCTCTAGGAAAGGGTTTGACCACGTGAAGTTTGGGTATGGGCTGAGGTCACGCTCGCACCGGGTTGTGCAGGACAGTTCGGTGGTGGTCGACGCGTTGAAGCAGAGCTGTTGGGCGAGCATGCCGCCCGAGCTCTTGAGGGACGTGTTGATGAGGATAGAGAAGTCGGAGAGCACGTGGCCCCCGAGGAAAAATGTGGTTTCTTGTGCTGGTGTTTGTAGGAACTGGAGGGAGATCATGAAGGAAATTGTGAAAACACCGGAGGTGTCTGGCAAGTTGACATTTCCAATTTCGTTGAAGCAGGTCTGTCATAGCAGTTCTCATATCGCCTTCTTTAACTGTTGTGTTCGAGCTTTCAATTATACATTCTTTTTACTTTTGTTTTGCTTTGGCTTGGACCTTTACCTCATGTTCAGCATTACTCAATGATACGTGTCCTCTTTAGATAGTAGATGTGGGCTGAATTAGCCAGTGGCCCTGATGCAAGCAACGCAAGAGGAGATAGTGTAGAAAGAATTTGCTTTTCCATAAAGAACGCAGAAATAATGTGCTAGTGTGAGAAGAAAGAATTCCTTCCATCCGTCTTCTAACTTTTCCAAGTGTATCTGCTTTTTCTTCCTGATGGCTTTCTCATGTCCTGCAAATTGGGTCAGGATTGTGTTTGGACGTTGATTTAAGTCATTTGGTTAGCACTGATATATGGTACCCTCATTTCTTTAACTTATTCGGGGACATTGCCTTGATTTATTCTTAGAGTACTTAAGGATGAATTTCACATTGTGAATCATAGTCACTGAATGGAATGGAAAGGAAGTTAATTATGGTGCTTCAGGACACTATGTCTAATCTAATGTCTCTGCCCTTCAATCTTGCTTTTTTCCATGTTCATATCACCTACAGTGGTTTTTGATGGATTAAGTCTTCTTTTTGATGAGCAGAGTTTCCTTCAGTTTATTTGTAATAGGAATCTCGATAATCTGATGAAATTTCTTCGGTACTTTGGTCTGTAATTGTTTTATGGTTGTAATTGTGATGATTTATATGCAAAAGTTATTGACTCTTAAAATGTAATCAGCAAGCACTTAAATAGATTATTTGTTGGCGAATGTATGCCAAGTGATTTCTTCTATTCCAATGCCTTGGGAAGACTAGATGATAAAGTAGTAACTTCTATCGACAGCAAGTTCTTCAAGCTCAACCTTCATAAATATCTCGTCACATGCATCACAACTACATATGTTGTATGATGCCTAGGTGTTATATTAGTAGTAATGCTGCGAAGCTAATGGTTCTTGAGCTGTTTTTATCAAGGAAAATGAATGTCGACATGTTTATTATCATTAACTCATAATCTTTGGATAAATGTGCAGCCTGGTCCAAGGGACTCCCTTCTTCAGTGCTATATTAAACGCAATCGCAGCAACCAAACATATTATCTCTACCTCAGCTTAGATCAAGGTGAGAACAGGACAACCTATTTTTTCTCTTCTTTTTGCTCCTTATATTACTTTCGAAATACCAGAGCATCCTTTTGCTCTTACTCAGGGCATTTAGTTCTAAACAATGGAATTAGCCTCTCAAGCTGGTCTAGGTTTTCTATGAAGTTTTAGCTGTTGGATGTCTGTATTATGCATACGAGACGTGAGGATTCTTGTTGTTTCCTCTTTAAGGGAAAAGTTTGTAAGGCTCTGTGAATGCACTATCTTTGCAGCTTTAAATGAAGATGGCAAATTTCTTCTCGCTGCACGTAAGCTCCGGCGCCCTACTTGCACAGACTACGTCATCTCTTTAAATCCCGATGACATGTCCAAAGGGAGTAGCACATATATTGGAAAATTAAGGTACTTACCGAAGTTTTGCTCATGCTGTATGGTCATACTGCTTATGTTAAACCCCTTGTATTATTTAATGATAGGTCAAACTTTCTGGGCACGAAGTTCACAGCCTTTGATGCACAGCCTCCAAGTGCTGGCTCCAGAGTCATGAAAAGCCGGTCGACCAGGCTAGTGAACTTTAAGCAAGTCTCCCCGAAAGTTCCTGCTGGAAATTACCCTGCAGTGCACATATCTTATGAGTTGAATGTCTTGGGATCAAGGTAGGAAAACTGACTCATTCCAGTTTACCACCAAAAAAAACAGAACGATTTTAAGAATGGTGAATTCTAGAGTCTCAGCTAACTGTTTCTTTCTGCATTTTATTTGTCTTGGGTGTGGAAAGCAGGGGACCGAGAAGAATGCAATGTGTCCTGGATGCCATACCTGCCTCTTCAATTGAGCCAGGAGGAGTTGCCCCGACACAGACTGAATTTATGTCCAGCACTCTCGACACATTTCCCTCATTCTCTTTTTTCAGATCTAAATCGACGCGCGTAGAGAACCTTGAGTCTGGGAGACCAATGTCTGCTCCAAAAGATGGGATGCTGGTATTGAAGAACAAGTCTCCGAGGTGGCACGAGCAACTCCAGTGCTGGTGCCTAAATTTTCATGGACGGGTTACTGTTGCTTCAGTGAAGAACTTCCAGTTGGTGGCTTCTCCAGAACAAGGAGTCGCCGGTACAGAGCATGAGAACGTTATCCTCCAGTTTGGAAAAGTGGGGAAGGATGTATTCACAATGGATTATCAATATCCTATCTCAGCTTTCCAATCATTTGCCATATGTCTCAGCAGTTTCGACACTCGAATCGCTTGTGAATAGTTGACTGCCAGGTACTGATCTCTCTCCATTGTTATGCAGGCTACTACTGGTTTGATAGTAATGATAAGCAATTCTTTTCCAATTTTAATGACTTCTGTTTGGCAATTTTAATGTTGCAAACTAATGGTTGTATCTCAAGTCATCATGTAGATATCACATTTTTATTGTTCGTTATACTTTCTGGGTTTTTATCTTCATGAGAATGTTACATATAGGGCATCTTATCACATCATGGTCAAGCTCTCAAGCTCTATGTTCTTGCATAACACCCTGAAGTGTACATGTGGTGATTTTGTCTAGTTTCAGTCTTTCAGCATTTCCATCTGGCATTCTTTGAGAACAGTTGCTTTTCTTTGGTTAATAGCCGCTAGCTTAACCTTATCGATAAATAAAGGCTTAGATGCAAAACCAAACAGTATATATGGTGCCTGTTTGCTATCTTATCGTGCTGTTGCTCATTCTTTTGGTTTCATTTGAACTGACTGCGATTTCTAATTTTTCCTTCCTGGGAGGTTTTTCTAGGCAGAGAAAAGGGTCTCTGGGAAGGCATAGAGGTTTAACGTGTTTCTGGGAGCATTCTGATCAAGGGATTTTGCCAGAACTCGGTAGCACCTTTTTTTTTTTTTTCTTTTGAAGTTTACCCTGACTTGTCTGGTTTTCCTATTGATTTTTCATTGTATATATGTGCTTTTGCAGCTGAGAGATATTTGTGTGTATGAGTTTGGTTTCTTGTGCTTTTGACTAATGTATTCGAATTCTTTGGTGAATGATTGCTGAGAGATGCCTAGTCAGTTTGCTGACAGCTTTGAAAGAAGCCAATGCCAAAATCGAACTTGTTCGTGTGCTTACTTGATTGACTTTTCTGAAATGAAGAGTTATGATATAAGTCAATATATATGTTGCGTGAGGCCGGTAAATAATGATGTTTGAACCTTCGGGCTTTTGCCTATGAACTCAAAAAATTCAGAGGATGCACTTTGGGGATGGCGACTTGAACTACTCTTCAGAAGCTTTTAGGTATGCCAGTGAGAAATGCAGAACAATGTTCAGAGCATCAATGTTCAGAGCACTTACCACTTTGATCATCCATCTCCACAGTGAAGAAATCACGGCATGTTTTTCGTTTGACTGTGAGTTACTTAAGCAGAGTCAGGTGAATATTCCCCCTAAAAGGAGTATCTCCTAGTTATGTTAACAGCACTCGAACCCCTTCCATATTGGACTTCATACTAATTTATATTGGCCTTAGAATTTCATGATATTAACCCTTAGCAACAGCGAAATTCCCGAACTGAACCGGGCATCTTAGTACGGGAAGCTGCACATGGCACAAGTTCACGAAAGTCCGGTCATGCCTAACCCAGGTTCAGTAAAATTTGGCTGACGTTAGCCGACACGACATAGAGTATCGACCAGTGAGTTTAGAGTAACGGAAAAATGGTTTCAATTACAAGACCCGGAAATTGATTCTTGTCGTTTTGGTAATCTGTCGTCTCTCGGGCGATTTCGTCCGTGACAATGGCCCTGAGTTCTTGACAGCGCCCTGGATATCCTCATCTGGGTATCTGACCAAGTCAACCTGTTCCGAGCCAAATGGTGCAGTCTATCCCCGACTTTCTCGTGATGAATTTGGGATTGATCTGTGGGGGCAGTTGCGGAAGATCCAAGCCAATATCATTGCTGATTCTGACACGTGGGTCAGCAAGTTTCATTGGGTTGGTTACATCACAGGGTTGGTTACATCACAGGGTCAGCAAGTTTCATTGCTTTGGATCTTCTTGGTGTTCTCGCCGGGGTGGTTTTTTGGATTGATGTGAAGAAATGGAACTGAGAATGGCGTTTGCTTTGTAGTGGGAGGGAATCGAGTTAATCAAAATTCATGTCTTTATACACGAAAGGTCAAAAGCAACGCTCAGGACATGAAGGACGAGACTAGGAACATCGCTAGGAAGTACGGGCTGAGATCATGCTCGCATCGGGTTGTTCAGGACAGGTTGGGGGTAGTCGATGCATTAGAGCAGAGTCGTTGGGTGAGCGTGCCGCCCGAGCTCTTGAGGGACGCGTTAATGAGGATAGAGGGTCGGAAAGGACATGGCCTGGGAGGCGAAATGTGGTTGCTTGTGCCGGCGTTTGCCGGAACTTGAGGGAGATCGTGAAGCGAATTGTGAAGACACCGGAGGTGTCTGGCAAGGTGACATTCCCAATTTCATTGAAGCAGGTGTGTCATGGCGGTTCTCATGCCACCTTTCTTTAACTGTTATGGCCAGTGGCACTGATAAAAGCAGAATATAACCCCAAGAGGAGGAAATGTAGAAAGAATTTGCTTTTTCATAAAGAACGCAGAAATGGTGTTAAATGTGAGGAGAAAGAATTCCTTCCGTCTCCTAAGTTTTCCAAGTGTTATCTGCTTTTTTCTTCCCGATCATGTCCTGCACATTGGATCGGGATAGTGTTGGGACGTTTATTTTAGTCGTGTGGATAGTACAAAGTTAGGGTACCCTCTTTTCCTTTTAAATGACTCGAGGGGGCATTGCCTACCTAAGGATGAATTTCACAATGTGAACTTAACTAAATGGAATGGGGAAAGGAGGTAACATCATGCTTCAGAACACCACATCTGAAATCTATAACGGTCTCCGCCCTTCAGTCTTGCTCCTCGCCATGTTCATATCACCTAAAGTGGTTTCTGATGTATGAATTCTTTCTTCTTTCTGATGAGGAGACTTTCCTGCAGTTTATTTGTAATTGGAATATCAATAATCTGATGAAATTTATTTATTACTTTGGTTTATAATTGTCTCACTGTTGTAACTACGATGATCTATTTGCAAAAGTTATTTACTCTCACAATGTAATCTGCGAGCACTTAAATAGATTATTTGTTAGCCAAACTATGCCGTGTGGTCTCTTCTATTTCAATCCCTTGGGAAGATTAGATGATAAAAGTAGTAACTTCTACCGACAGCAAGTTCTTCAAGCTTAAACTTCATAATTATCTCATCAGTTGCATCGCAACTGCATATGTTGTACAATGCCTCATCAAGGAAAATGATTGTGGGCATATTTGTTATCATTAACTCATAATCTTTGGCTAAATGTGCAGCCTGGTCCAAAGGACTCCCTTCTTCAGTGTTATATTAAACGCAATTGCAGCAACCAAACAAATTATCTCTACCTCAGTTTAGATCAAGGTGAGAACAGGACAACCTTTTTTTTCTCTTCTTTTTGCCCGATATATTACTTTATTTTGAAATTACAGAGCGTCCTTTTGCTCGTACTCAGGACATTTTTAGTTCTGACCATGGAATTAGCCTTTTCAAGTTGGTCTAGGTTTTATATAAAGTTTTAGTTGGTGGATGTCTGTGTCGTGCATAACAAGATATTCGAGGATTCTAGTTGTTTTCTTTATAAGAGCAAATATGGAAGGCTCTGTGGATGCACTGTCTTTGCAGCTTTAAATGAAGATGGCAAATTTCTTCTCGCTGCACGGATGGTCCGGCACCTTTCCTGCACAGACTACATCATCTCTTTAAATCCAGATGACATGTCCAAAGGGAGTAGCACGTACATTGGCAAATTAATGTACTTACCGAAAGTTGTGCTCGTGCTGAATGGTCAAGCTGCTTATGTTTAACCCCTTGTATTATTTAACGATCGGTCAAATTTTTGGGGCACGAAGTTCACAGCCGTTGATGCACAGCCTCCAAACGCTGGCTCAGAAGTCATAAAAAGCCAGTCCACAGGCTAGTGAACTTTAAGCAAGTCTCCCCGAAAGTTCTCGCTCGAAATTACCCTGCACTGCACATACCTTATAAGTGGAATTTCTTGGGTCGAGGTAGGAAAACTACCACGATCCACTTTACTACGAAAAAACAACAATTTTAAGAAGATTAATTCTAGAGTCTCAACTAATTGTTTCTTTCTGCATTCTATTTGTTTTGGGTGTGGAAAGCAGGAAAGCAAAAAGAATGCAATGTGTCATGGATGCCATACCTGCCTCTTCGATTGAGCCAGGAGGAGTTACCCTGACAGACTGGATTTATGTCGAGCACTCTCGACACATTTCCCTCGTTCTCTTTTTTTAGATCTAAATCGACGCCCGTAGAGAACCTTCAGTCTGGGAGACCAATGTCTGCTCTGAAAGATGGGATGTTGTTGTTGAAGAGCAAGTGCCCGAGGTGGCACAGGCAACAACAGAGCTGGTGCCTAAATTTTCGTGGACGGGTTACTGTTTCTTCAGTGAAGAACTTCCAGTTGGTGGCTCCTCCAGAACAAGGAGTTGCCAGTCCAGAGAATGAGAATGTTATCCTCCAGTTTGGAAAGGTGGGGAAGGATGTATTACAATGGATTATCAGTATCCTATCTCAGTTTTCCAATCATTCGCCATATTTCTCAGCAGTTTCAACACTAGAGTCCCTTGTGTTGCCAGGTACTGATCTCTCCATTGTTATGCAGGCCATTAATGGTTAATTTGATCAGAATGATAAGCAATTCGTTTCCAATTTGTATGAACTTCTGCTCGTCAATTTCAATGTTATAAACTAATGGTTGTATCAATCTTCATCATTTAGATATCAGTTTTTATAGTTTTTTATACTCTTTGGGGTTTTATCTTCGTGAAATGAAGAGTTATGATATAAGTCAATATATATGTTGCGTGAGGCCGGTAAATAATGATGTTTGAACCTTTGGGCCTTGCCTATGAACTCCAAAAATTTGGATGATGCACTTTGGCGATGCTGACTTGACCTACTCTACAGAAGGTTTTAGGTCAACCAGTGAGAAATGCAGAACAATGTTCAGATCATTTTGATCATCCACCTTCCACAGACATGTTTTTCGGTTTGACTGAGTTAGGTCAGGTGAAATTTATACAATGCCGAGTTTGTATAAACTTTTCCCCCTAAAATGAGTATCTCCTAGATATGTTAATGACACTCGAACCCCTTCCATATTGAACTTCGTACTAACTGTGAAATTCCTAAACTCAACGGGGCATCTTAGTACTAAGGTCTCTCAACAAGCTTGTCCAATTGTCTAATGCATCGATGAGATGACTACTTTGTCAATCTTGCACATCATGCAATTCGCATAGAAGGGGAATGGTGAGTCATAATCATCAGTATCTTGGGAAATTGGAAACGGTTCATAGACATTCCAAAACAATTTAGTGCGCTAATGTGAAGCACAAACAGAAAGAACGGAAGACAGACAGTTTATTATCGACGATATAGAAGTGAAAAGCGGAGAAATGCATAGGTAAATTAGTGCACACAATGGTGTTGGATCAAAACATCTCCGGATCAGTAGCCTGGAGGACCTCCAGGACCGGGAGGGCCATACCCGCGCGGCCCGCCGAAGCAATCTTGCAGCAGCCAGCAACAGCACAAGCAGTACATGCTGCACACGATCAAAGAGTGTCATTAACAGAAATTCTAGTGTCGTTGCCATCAGTTTTCTAGCAAGAGGTGTACTGCAAGTCCCATATGCTCTTCTTGAACTACGGACATGTTTGTGATTCTACTTTTGTCAAGATAAAATCAACAGGACAACACATATTTCAATCGCATAAGAAAGCTTTGGCCATAAATGAAACTATACTTCCATAAGAACCTTCAACTGTACTAGATTTGGTAAGACCAAGCAAAAGGAAGACAATGCTCACCAAGAAGATACCATGCTGCATATGCCATCAAAGCACCCACCAAAGAAGCCACCACCAGGTCCGAAGAAGCCACCGCCAGGTCCGAAGAAGCCACCGCCAGGTCCCCACGGACCTCCGAATCCCGGCCCCGGACCCCACCCGGGTCCACCGAAACCCGGACCTCCGAAACCAGGTCCACCGAACCCTGGTCCTCCTGGCCCGCCGAAACCTGGTCCACCTCCAGGCCCGCCGAAACCTGGTCCACCTCCAGGCCCGCCGGGTCCTCCAGGTCCCATTCTATTGCCGGAAAACAGATGAAGATCAGACACCAGTGGTATTTGGTGCACTGACCGATCACCGGAGAGATTCGCAAGCGAGCTCGAGCAGCAAACTGCACAAAGAGGAAAATATGAAGATGGGTATGTGCAGATGATGACAATATAACGACTTAAGAGAGGGCTCTTCAGGTGTGAGATCTGAATACGTGAGCGGATGAGGCAGTTTCCTTAGTGTCAAAGCATCTCGCTTTCGTTTTTGAATCGTGGTGGCTCACGAAAATGTCGACCAAACTTCTCAAAGAACAAGACCTACTATTCAAAGGAGGGCAGTTGCTCTCTCCTCGTCCATACCAACCAGTCAGCCTCAACTTCAATACTGTTGGAACGTGAATTTGATCAAGATAAGTAAGCACTCACAGTGACTCTCAAAAGGGCAAACTGTGTGCTGTCAATCGATGACAGTCTTTATGTTGTTCAGACAAACACAAACACGACACTACACGTATAAACTTGAAACATTAGGAATGGCACGTTTTGACCAATTCTTTGACAAGAAATCTTTGTGATTGGATTGAAACAATTTCCTAATGACATGGCATGACACGAATGACCGGCACTTATTATGATTGCAGGGCATGAATCGCTAAACCTCGTTCGGCTGATCTTTCACTGGTATTTGTAGCATGTATATTAACATCTGCAATCATTAGGTGCCCATCTCTGGATAATTAAAGCTGCTCAAATCAATTCACAGCTGGGCTACCTCTCTGTCACGTTTAGTATGTCTGCCTAATAACGTAACAATCAAATATCAGGGACATACTATAGGAGCATTTCTCTTCTGTGATGCCACAGGGGCCCTTACACTTTTCAGCAAATGCATATATTCCCCACTTATTTTGGCAAGTGTACTGATCGATTGTATTTCGAAAATTCAAAAGAGAGAATGAGCTGAATCGTGACATTATATACGGACTACAAAACAGAATATGATGCCAGAAGAATATGCTATGGTCGTACCTGAAGCCTTCTATACAACTCAAGCGTTGGGTCAAGCTATCGATTTTTCTTTTTTCTGTTATAACTTCCTGTGCTCGTAATCAATTGCCAAACTCATACGAGGCTTATCTAACTACAAGCACACGTGTGACCTCACAAAACAAGGATGAATGTTATGGCTGCGGTCGGCTCATGTATATCCTATGGATGTTTTGGTCTAGTTCATTCACAAGCCCGCATAATGGGGGTGAATTTCCAAGATAAACATATACATATGTTCCCTAATGATGCCAGCCAAGTTAACAAATCAACGCGTTTCATTCCCCTTTTGGATGTGCTAATGAACTAGTTAGAGAAAAATGATGTCTGACTATGGAAAAACAATCATTTAGAGGCCGAAGTACATGATAACAGCGACACCGGTGTACAAAAAGCATGTACATTTGAACTGTCATTAATTAAGACTCCATACCGAAAAATGTGGTAATTCAATTCCGCAGGCAAAAGCCAACTTGGCAGCGAGAAACAGAGACAAAGCGACGCCATTGGTCCATAATGATCTTCGTACATAAGTACAGTTGTTAACGACGAGCTCTGGTGATTATCCAGGATGTATAGCACCAGACTCCCCCGTGTTAGGCCAAAACCCAGTGAACACCCAATTAATTAATGGATATGTTGAAGCTGCCATTTCATATTAGAAGAAAATGTACAAGCTCTCATTACATACAGAGATCAAAGAATATGCCATTTCAGGTTATACTTTCTGAAAAGGCCAGAAGAAGTCCAGAAACCCTGGCAATATCCCTCGTTCAAGCAAAAGACCGCTCGTGTAGAAACCAAAGAAAAAAGAGAGGGGGGGGTGACAAAATCCCCATTGAATGACCAACCCAAGCACTAATTTGAGCCTTGAATGCTCTGCAAAAGATGCTCGATTCTGTACTTCATAACAGGTTGACCAGACCGTGTCTTCTTGAACATCTTCACTCTTTCTGCCTTCCTCCGAGCCTCAGCTTTCTCCCTCTCTTCTTTCTTTGCTTGTATAACCACCTCCCTCTCCTTTCTTGCTATCTCTTCCTCCTCACGCTTCTTCTCGTATAGCTCCCTCAGACTATTTGAACCTCTCTTCTCGTTCTTCTTATTTCTCTTCTTAGATTCGTCCATTTCCTTTGTGTCCTGCAAAAAACATCAACATTAGTGTATAAGCTTGAGGTATTCAAAGTGGGAATAAATATCTGTGCCCTCAATGACAGAAAGAAAAAGAAATTTCTCAAACCTAACGTGCACAAAATCACAGAGTTCACCTTAAATTTCAGGAAAAAAGGTTGAAAGAATTACTCCGCCCGCACACACTCAAATATCAGAAAAAATGCAAGTGAAAAGTAGAAAGTTTAGATGAGATCTACAAAGTAAAACAATTACATGCAAAAATAGATTTGTTTGATTAAAAGGTCATAAGGATATGAAGTGATTACGAAACTAAAAATATTGCATATGGATATAATCATAGGAAGTATTCAAAGCGGGAGTGAATCTTTGTGCACCTCGATGACAGAGAGGAAAAGAAATTTCTCAAACCTAACGTGCATAAATCGTAGAGTTCACCTTAAATTTCAGGAAAAAGTTTGGGAGAATTACACTACACGCACACACTCAAATATCAGAAAAAATTGCAAGTGAAATGCAGAAAGTTTAGATGACATCTACAAAGCAAAACAATCACATGCAAGAAAGAGCAGTTTGGTTAAAAAGGTCATAAGGATACGAAGTGATTAGGAAACTAAAAATATTGCATATGGATATAATCATAGGATGTTATGCTTAGTCTGCCTTTTTTAATAAACATGAATGCCTGTTACAACTTGTTGGTTTTTTTCATTAAACAAGGTTTACTTTTTATGCTGCTACATCTTTTCTTATGAGTAAACCATAATATAATTTATTCTTATGAAGTAGAATAAAGACAAAATAATCATAGAGATATAATTAGATTCTTTCCATTCTTCTCTCTTCTTCAATCATACATGAAATGGCCAAATTCCCTTTATTTCATAAGCATCCAAACACCAATAAATCAATTTTTTTCCTTTTCTTTCTTTTCTCTCCTGAGGTGATTGTCCAAGTCCTTTCCATTCCCTCCTAATCACTCCATCCAAACTGAGTGAAATATGATGAATCAGGCTTTTGACCATCAGATGATGAGAAATAAATATTCGAGTTACTGTTGCTCATGAAATTAATAAATCCTCTCAACTGAGATACTGCAAAAGAAGTCGGTCTTACATAATCACTCTGGAAATGGATACTCCCTAATCATAATCTCAACCATCATCAAGGCAGAACCACACGATATTTAAAAGAGAATTGCAGGTAAAAGTGTAACTATACAACCATAAGAAAAATAAAGTATATTTAGATTTACCACAGAAGGAGCTGTGCATACAACATATCCTTTACCAAATGTCAACCAGATGGGTAGTCAATTCTCATGACAGAAAGCAGACATGACAAATAACCAAATTGTCAAATGCGACAACACACCTCTGAAGGTTTCACGGCCGATGGATCATTTGGCTCACTTAAATGCTTTAGGGATTTCTTGTACTTGCTGATATACTTGGCATTCTTGTAGAACTCCCTCTTCTTTTCTGTTAATGATGTAATTTATCAGCTCACGAAATTAAAAAACAAACACTTTAAAGAAGCATGAAGTTGCAGACAACAGCCAACATCCATATAGTGATAAAAAAAAGTCTTGCTCTGATCCTACACAATAAAGAGAAGCAACGGGTCAAAGGGGAAAAACAAAATGAAGAACCTTTATTAAACAAGAACAAGTAAAAGGATGTACACGAGGATGAAGCAACAAAATTCCTAAATTCAAAAGTAGGTCACAAAGAGACAAGTCAGTTACCACTGATCCCTTATCACAGTTATCAAATTGCCAAAAGCTGGCCAGCAGAAGCTGATGATGCATCAAGCTGGTCATAGGTCACTCGAGTCAACAAATCGTATAAGCATACTGAAAGAAACATTGATTTCGAGAGATGTTGGAAGGAAATAAACCCAAGATGTTTGTTAAAAGATGAAAGAGAAATATTCAGATTAGCCTCCTGCAATGAGCCAAAACCTTGGCAAATCGCAATCTTAAAAGACGATAAAAGAGCATCCTCCTTGCTCAACCTCTATCACCTTAACCCCTAGAACTTTGAAAAATTCATCTCACCAGCCCTTCCTTCACTTATAACAAGAAAGGAACTGCAGGACAAAAGTCAGTTCTTGTCTGCAAGAAGCCTTACACTAACCACATTAGAAATCTCAATTGTAAGTACTAAATAGATCAGCCTTAGCCTTTTATTGCTCAGGTCCTCATAGTCTTAATTATAACTCAAAGGATTAGAAATGTAAACAGAAACGGGACGCCTTAGCAGCCACCTCCTTCATGAAGCAACAGTTAAAAATCAGATGGACATTGATATCCAGTAACATAAGCTTGAGTGATCAAGACAACCACAAGCTGCGTGTTTAGAGAGACAAGAATTCAAGCATTCACGTCATCATAAAAGAAAACTAAGGTTTTTAAAAACGAGCTCATTTACAAAGTGAGTACGTCTCAATTGTCTGAACACGACCGATAGATCAAATTTTGATTGCCCTTCCGCACAGAACAGATAGACAGACACCCCGGAAAATATTCTAGCACCCTAGATCTCGACAGGCCAAAACCATCACAATAACAAAATCCTATCAAGGAGCTATAGTAACAATATCGACCTGGACCTACCCGCTAGCGCACCACGCTGGCATTTCATTTTTACTGCGCCTTGATCGATCGAGAGTCACAAAATCCTCATTGAATAAGCTCATAGCGACCCAGTGAGCAATTCACTCCCCACCAAAAAACTCCGCTTTCGATTTCTCAAACAACCAAAAAAGAACGCAACTTTCACAGTTGCACCTCACACCCACCAACCATAATCACCTCCATTCTAACACAACCGCAAGAAAAGAGAGAGAGAGACACACAC
Organism: Eucalyptus guilfoylei; assembly: GCA_016097605.1. NCBI lineage: Eukaryota > Viridiplantae > Streptophyta > Magnoliopsida > Myrtales > Myrtaceae > Eucalyptus > Eucalyptus guilfoylei. The sequence goes on along the minus strand of CM027867.1, from coordinate 12,839,702 downwards.
ACATGACCCCATTCAACTAAAACAACCGCCGGAAATTTATCAAACACAGAGCGTGCGCACGTACTGATCAGAGCGGGGTTGTACTGGTTCCGGTTCGTGGTCGACTTTATGTTGGCAAAGGCTTCGAGGGAGAGGCCGCCGCCTCCCAGGCGCGTCACGTTCTGCTTCTTCTTCTTCATCGCCGCCGCCTTGCTGCTGCTCCCCGCAGGCTTTGAGGAGCCACCGAAGAATCTACCGCCCTTTCCGCGGGGCTCTCCGTCCTTACCCGCCCGACCCTTCATCGTCGCCACGAATCACGGCGCGGACCAGCAGGAATTCCGACCGACGATCGCAAGGTTCAGGCGAAACGGAGCAGGTACTCTGTAAGAGAGAGAGAGAGAGAGAGAGAGAGAATTTGGAGCCCTAATTCACCCGGATTTCCTTTCCTCATGTCGCCTGTCGGGTTCCGGCCCAATGGGCCTCCGTTCTGATGACGTGGCGAAAAATTACCATTTGGAGCTGACGTGGCACACCACATAGAAATATCCAAGAAAGAATGTTAAAAAGAGGAGTGGGGGAGAGAGGGGTGGCCTACAAACGAAGTTAGGTTGATTGATCTTACTTAAACTGTCGCAATTAATATAAGCCACTACCTAGCAATTACAACAAATGACATAAGTCACTTTCAAATTACGAAGAATGCACTTCTCCAATTGATAGACTATCCATATTTAATTACACATTCGAAAGTTACCTATTCTCTAAGTATCGAGCATAAAGTCGTTCCCAATTATTGTGTCCTAAAAGTTGACAAGAATCTATTCACAAATCACATATCTAAGATTAAGGTCATAAAGAAAGGTATTTTGACTTTTTCTATTACAAGTTTGACACAAAAGATAGGATGTACAAGACAAGCCATGGGTTGCTCCCAAGGAATCGGATTGGTCCAGTAATACTTATGTAAACCCATTAAACGACGAGAATTAACAAGCGAGGACATGAAAATTTCATCCTCTTTTTGTTATAAGGTGGTCAATTTTCGTGCATGTTTAATAAAGTGGGGGAAATAGAGAGGAAAACATATGGCATTTTGCCTTGCATAAACTGACGCTTGCAAAACATATTTGATTGTGTGCCACTTCCAATATTCTTAAAATACTGTTTGTGTTTGGACAAAGGGTTTGAAATGGAAGCGAAGAAGGGAAAAAAAGGTGAAGCTAAAGCAATTAAAGAACCAATGAAGAGAGAGATGTCTCCTACTCTTGATGTTTGGAGCATTGGGAACTGAAATGATTGAAATTGGTGCAGAGTATGTTTTCACTTGTTTGGAGAAAGTGAAGGAAAGCAGGAAGGAAAGAAAACTATGAGACCACACTTATTAGTATGTGTCCTTAGATTTGTCTTCTGAAAATGCTTTGGTGGGCCATTTGATGAACATACCACTTTTCTATGATGTCAGAATTTTCTTAATTGGAATATCGTATCCTTTTCTCCTATTGCTTAGCGGTGAGCATCGGTTTAGGGTTAACCTTGAATCGACCTTGGACCGGCCAAATCCTACCGATCTTAGTCCGGTTTCCAAGGAGACTGGGTCGGTCCTTGGTTCTAGAATTCCTAAACTAGCACCGTGCGGGTCGACCCTCGGTTCTGAGAGTTCTGAGTTGGTCCAACCCGAATCAACCCTGACTATATATATTATTTATAATTTTTTTATAGAGAAAACCTTAAAATAAATAGCGTCAACAATATTAAATAGCTCTTGTAATTTTATATTATTCTTTAATAACTTAGATTTTTAATGTCTTTTATAGTGTTAATAGTCATAATTTACGAATGAGGAAACTTGTTTTTGTGAGGAGTTCTTACGGCGTCCAAAAAGCCATAAATAGCTTCTCATTGCATCCTCCTTTAGTATTCGTTCTTTTTTGTCTTATTTGTCATCTTAGTCTTCAATTTGCTAAAATCGAAAAAAACAACTTTTCCGTTCACCACTCGACACTCATCTCGCTCGCTTTGGGTCATTCGTTCCACTCGTCGCTTGATGCTCACTTGGCTTGTTGCTCCACGCTCGACATATTCTGTTCGACGCTCATCCTATTTGACTCTCACTGCTTGCCTTTCTTAGCTGACCTCGTTCATCATCGAACCCATTGGATCGATACGGTCTTCGGTTGCCCTTTTAAGAAGTGCAAAAAATGAAATAAAAAATTATTGGTTGGTCCTGGGTTGACCTGGAAACCAGACCAAACCTATTAGGTTAGTCCAGTCTTCAATCGCTTTTTTAAAGAGTACAAAAAATGAAATAAAAAATTATCGATTGGTCCTGAGTTGACCCTAGAACTGGACTGAACCAATTGGGTCAGTCCGGTCCTCAGTCTCAAAAATTGAGGACCGACACTGTGTGGATTGGTTTTAGGATTAGGAGGTGGACCGGCCTAACCCGGACCATGCTCTCCCCTACTATACTATTGCTATAGAGATTATATACACTTATATTGAAAATGAGTCAATGATGACTCTCCGTAGATTTGTCTATATGAGCGAAGGCTAAAGTTGCAAAAAGAAGAGTTATGATACCATTCTTTGTAAGTCCAACAAAATAAGATGATATGCATTTCATTTTGGATTAGGAATATGCACAATCAGACCCAATTTTTTTTTTTTTTAAAGTATCTCTCCTTATTTGGGACCTATTCATCTCTTTGACTTTCATTATGACTAAATCCACTCGTAATCCAAAAATAACTGCTCTCCCTCTCCCTTATGATTTTCTCTCTTCTAAGTTGCTGCCTAGGCCTCTATTTTGAAGCTCACATCCTTGAGGGAGAGAGTGACATCCTCCATAGAAGGTAAAAGGTTTGTCTTGTAAGCTTTGAAGATCGAAATGGGAGTGCATTGGGAGAATCTAGTCTCTCCGAATTTGCTCGCTCGTTTTGGCTACTGGTGCTTGCGCCGAATAGTTGAGTGCTTCACAAGTCTTTGAGGCTACTTTGTCGCTTTTTAAAAGTGATTTGTGATCAATCGATATCTCTTTTACAACTCTTCTCCCTTGATCTAGTGGTTGTTCCAGTTTTGTGCGCTCTTCCATCTTGATTATATCTAGATTTGGAATTTATAAGGCGTTTTTTGTGCCCTTTCAACTTATTGGTGTTACTGTTGTCTTTATATGGTGATAGTGCTAGGGACGCTAATCCTAGACACACACTGCTTTTTAGCAAAGCCATAGCTATTCGAGAGGGAAATCTCCGTGTGTGCTCATAACGCGAGATTCGGTGATCGGTTGCACAATAAATCGATGTTTAGTGAGTCTCTATAAGATGTAAGTTTTACTTACTTTGTGGGATTTGCATTTCTTTCTTGAAGTTATGTGCTTCTCTTTCATGGGAAATGAAAATTTCTCATGAAAATAGAAAATCTCTTTGGCTTTATTAGAATCAACAATGAGTTTGATTGTCAATGTAATATTATAAATGTAAGAAACCCTCGAGTAAATCCGCCACATCCACTTTTTTCTTGGCCTCTCAAACAAGACATTATCCCTCCAAGTTTTTGTTCTCTCCTCAACTTTTCCACCCACTCTTCCCCTTCCAAACACAGCACTAAACCTCGAAGGCGCACAAGTTTGATCAAACACAATCTAGACATGTAGTGAATCCGTGCGCCATCTCTTTTCACAACAATCCTCATTTCTAGTGATTCGCATGTAATTGGCAAGACTCGAAATTGTTGTTCTTGAGCTAGAGGAAGGGCGAATAGAACTCGCATTTGTATATTTGATTGACCATCCAAGCAAAGCCAACTAAACATGGTCCAATCATTTGACAATCATTTGACGAACCTGCTAAGGTCGTATAAAAAACTAAGTAGCTAACACTCAAGACAACCACACCTAGACAGTGCCCGGTTTAATAAAAAACCCTTTTTTCTTGGTTTAAGGGTTTGCCCTAAGGGGCATCATCTAGCCGGCCGAGCAAAGAAGATTGCATTAAATTTGTGCACCCTCTCCTTTGAAATTCAACTGTGTTCACCTTCAATGCCCCTCACCTTCCCAATTCTGTCCATCTCTCTCTATTTACTCATCAACTCCCCCTTCCTTCCTTCTCCCTCCCTCTCTCTCTCAAAAGTTTCACACTCACTGAACCCAAAAAACACACACACACAAGGCGCGCGCACAAGACACAAAATGGAGAGCCAGAGCAAGTCGAGCAAGGACGGGCCGTCGGCGAGGGGCGACGTCGAGATGGTGGAGCGTCCGCCAAAGGCCGTCAGGTGTCCCGATCTACTGCTCCGCGCCCTAGCACTGGCGCTCACTCTGGTGGCCGCGGTCATGGTCGGCGTCGACAAGGAGTCCAAGACGGTCTCCGTCACCATCTCCCAGAGCCTCACACTGCACGTCCGTGCCACCGCGAAGTGGCAATACATGTCCGCTTTCGTGTAAGTCCCCACTATCAATCCTTCGCTCGATCTTTTCGCTCTCTTTCACATCTGGCGTGAGTTTATAGCGAAACGGGAGTAGTTCTACATCGGGGAATGTAGAAGAAGTACATGAATGTAGCTAGCTCTCCACGACTCGTGCGTACGACAAATGAAGTGCACAAATACGATCATGCAACAAGCTTTGACGTATCAGTATTTTGTTACATGGCATCCTCCTCATATAAAATGTAAATTTATCAGTCTGTTTTCTGATATAATCAGTACTTTGGCAATTTATTCCCATTATTAACATTCAAAATGAGGGTCAATAGCTTCCCAACCAACTTGACAGTGACCCATGCTCGTAAAAGCTGACGCCTCATTACTCCGGATCCTTCGGTAGTTCAATGTTTACCTCAAGCGGTAATAAATCTTTAACACGTCCTGCCATTTGCCCTAAGAAAAGGGAGAGAATCAGATGGCAAAAGTGGTGTTATTATGGACATGACCGACTACACTTATAGCTGCACAATATGTGCATACGTATAGAAACCTAGGGGTAGATTTCATGTTATATTTGCTTTTCTTTTATGATGTTAACTCCTTTTTGACTTGAATAATAATGGATAAGTGTCGGTTTAGCAATTGAAAGTATGAAGGTGGTGCGCATTTATGCGAGCTTAGTTCTCCACATTATTTTCGCATTTCGACTTCGGCTCGTGCCTTGAACTAGCCCCCGATGTTAGTACTGCATCACTTGATCTCGAGGTTTACCTAAGATAAAAAGTTATCCCCATGAATGTATAACGGGTGGGCTAAAAATAGACGATGATCAACGTTTGTTTCCCGATTCTCCAATTCCCTTGCTTTAAAGGGAGATTTCGTGAACTTAATTCGTACCGGGGTAGCTATGGTTCAGTTCATTTAATATTGGATTTATGACACCCTCAACGAGCCATGCCGCGACGCACAATTAAAGAAGCCCAAGCAATCCAGAGATTGTCCTCCATCTCGAGCCGGTGACAACTACCTTTCAAATGTATCATTTCCCATGCTCGAAGGCAGAAGCACAACCCCACATTGTACGCCGACCCAAGTACAAAAAGGTTCACCAACACGTCGTCTGCCTTTCAGAAGAGTGAAAATTGTGAGGGTGGACAATTTTATGATGGAAACTTCGACCACTGATAAGTTATAACTGTGTATAGACAACCTCTTATTAAGTACTTTCACTTATCATAAAATTCATCAGTATAAGGAGGTTGCAAAATGCGTACAGATGACGATAAGATAACGAGTTATGTTGGTAGTTTCCGCGACTGAGTACCATAAGGAGAATGATGCTCTTGATCTTTTCAAATTGTTAGGGTTTATATGCTCATGTGCATGTGTTCTTCACTTTCAGCTACAGTTCATTTGGATATTGAATGTCAATAGTAGTCTAGATAGTTCATGTTCATGCCTGTAAACATATTATTTATTTTGGGATGTTTTCTAGAATTCATAAGTCGTATGATAAGGAATTTTCCACCCTAATAATGCATTCGATCTCCAAATTCTGTCTTTCAGATACTTCCTGGTGTCGAATGCCGTTGCATGCTCGTATGCGGCTGCATCCCTCACGTACGTCACCATTGCCGGGGCTGCCCGCAGTGCCAAAGCAGCTTTAGCCATCAATGTGCTTGACACTGTCATGATGGGGCTGCTCCTATCTGCCAGTGGCGCGTCCGCCGCCATCGGCGTGATCGCCCAGCACGGCAACTCCCATGTGCAGTGGAACAAGGTCTGCCATGCGTTCGGTAGCTACTGCCACCAGATGGCGGCGGCATTCACCCTGTGTCTCTTCGGCTCATTTGCGTTCCTGCTGCTCGCGGTGCTCTACGTCATGGACCTCCACAAGAAGGCCATGTCAAGATGAAATTTGAAGACAACTGGAGATATAAAGCGATCAATGCTGTTTGGTAGGGAAAGTTAATATTTGTGTGGCTAGGGTTGTTTAGTTAGTCTCTTTGGCGAGTGGAAGGTGCGTGGGTAGGTTTGAAGGGTACGTACGTAGTAGTAAATGCATGGATGTGGTTTGCCTCGTAGTGTAAATTTAGCTGGCCATTGAGCTGCGGAGATCTGGTGAGTTAGTGATTCGGGGCATGTGATGAATGTGTTACAGCTATGTTACTTCCTGTTGGTTCTTCTGAGATTATTAACTATATTGAATCTGATATTGGCTCTCTAGTCTGCCAATGCTGCAAGTGTAGTGATTTTACACCATCAGTAACTACTTATCTTGATAAAATATGTCATACATATGAGAAAGACATGAATGCTGCTCTTCGATTGATATCACGAAGCACAGCGACTGACCTAGCCCTCGAACCTGCGCGGCAAGATTAGTTAGGAAGAAGCCAGAACTTGAAGTCTAACCCAAATTCTCCTGTTGGTATGTTGGTAAAAGATCCAGCATAAGGAAATAAACATTATCGATTGGAAAAAAGTTTGCACTTTTGGCCCCTCAGGTATTAAGCATAAGTGTAGAACATTCTTATGTACTCACCATTTCAAGTAGAAGCCATGGAATAAAGTTCCAACTTTCGGACGTTTCATCTAATACAACTTGGGCTTGTAGCGAGCTGAAAACCACGACCAGAAGCCAAGAGTCACCATGAAAACCAGGTACTCTACAGAAGTTAAGCTTCGACACCTTTCATGCCCCATTTATTCGATGATTTGGTTTGATGCATCTTGGTTAGTGGAGCTCAAAGTGGTGCACCAAGAAAAAGAGGAAGGTCAACAGAATTGGATACGAGGACCTGCAATAGCAAGCATGGGCTACTGGACGGGCATATAAAAGAGAATCCACGTATGTACAAACACCTTGTTTACTGACTATACAGGGGCTATGCATCATTTGACTCTGAATTTCAGTACGGGGAGAGCAAGAATGCTCTTGACTACTCTTTGATTGACACTGATACTAGCAAACGAAAATCAAACCCAAAACTAACAGCTATTTCCATGTACGTAAGTATATACTCCCATAAACATTTACCATGGGATGCACTCATTGATCCCGAAGATGCGTATCTTCCATATCTTGTCCTGATTTGATCAACAGCGACTCACTCAGTATCCATACCTTGGTTGCTTATAATATCTGTTGATTGCCACACAAGTCAGCTTCTTTCACTTGCACACGTATGTAACTAAACAAATCAGCGCATTCATGACTCAACTATTCAACCATGTGAGAATAAGTTGCCAGAAACAAATATTAAACCAAGGCAGGAAGGTAAATATTGAAAAAATAAATGGCCAATGGATAATTCGGTAAGCAATCGCTATTCAAAAAAATCAACCTACAACATGGACCACAATAAAGATAAGCAAAGGGTAAGGCTTGGCTGAAACTGGTACCAAACCAGAGGAAACGAAATGAATCATGAAGGAGAGAATACAATGGTCTAGACTAATGAGAAGAATCTAGCACTATCAGCCTTCCACCCACTACTGTGAATCATTCCACCTCTTGGGCCACTACCACAATAATATTCTCCAATGAATGTTTCCTTCTGTCCTGCTCAATGGCCTACACTTACTAGGTTCACAGCTTTGCACTTAGAACTTCTTCTCCTTTAGAGTACACACTTTATGAGAGAATAAATGCATGCATAAGAGTTTAGACAAGATAAAGTACTGATTCATGCAATTGCTTCTTGCCTCATTACTTTATTCTATGCACCAAGGTAACTAAACCGTTTGTGCACCCAGAGCAACCTAAACAGATAATGATAATTAGCATGACCACATCCAGTGATTTTCTCCATATTGCAGACACATTCACTTTCTTAGAGCATACACTCACCCCGCTAACTTTTGTACTTACAACTGTAACTCATGATCAAATCCATTGTAAACTCTTTCGAGCCCTTTTGTTTAAAGGCATAAAAAGGCTTTCTACCTAGAATATATCCTTATCATATGGAAAACCTGCCATGAAAAGCCATCTCACCAGTTTATATAACCAAGACGGACAAGTGTAAATATGCTTCCATTTTCTTGAAAGCTCCACCACAGACTGTTGATCAACCGTAAATAAACTTCACACGCATAACTGTTGCTAACTTTTTATTGGCAGAAATAGAGCTACCAGATTGATAGACTGGCATAAACTATCAGCTGCCTGGAAACCATCTAACATTATGTAGCCTTAAATGCTGTGGCTGAAGGTTCTTTTCCTCATATTCCTACTACGGTCCTCTATGCATAATAGCCCTGGGGCTTTCAAAGAACATCTGCAACTCATCCAACTTTGTGCATGAACGTCACCTTCTCTTAGGTCAGTATTAGCTTGACACTATTGTGCTCTACATAATAATTAATCTTCATTCACTTGTCATAAACAAGCATTCTGACAATGTTAATCATTCTACCGAGGTAAGGTATGAACACACGTGCATGAGAAACATCAAAAACTGCAATAGCAATTGAATACTTAACAGAATATGTTTCTAAAGCATGCAAACCAAATTTACAGGAGCTAAAGTGATTACCAGGTCCTGTCCGTCTTAGCAAAACGTCCCTTGATTCTAATCCTGCTCTCAGCCCTGACTTTCCGTGATTCATATCTGATGTGCTTATCGTACCTGCATTGCACATGTAACCAGGGAGTCCATACGTGATTAAAAGATGCAGTTAAAGCATTTAGATAAAGTGAATGCATCTAATCAACCACGAGGACCTGTTTTATAAAGCAGATGAGCTGCAGATAACATATTGCTTGATGTATCTGAGGTTTCATAAATTTTAACTATCCGTACTTTTTTTTTCATCAACTATCCATACTAACACACCATATTTTTCCTTCAGAAATTACAGTGTTTTTACCTCCTTGTTTTTCTCTTCTCCTTGTAGCGTGAGATTGCAGACTCTCTCTCCTGGCTAGTTAATGGAACCAGAGGCAAAGGATTTGGATTGATCAGATTTTCGGATGGTACTTCATGACATTCATTGGTAGAACTCGGAATACTGCCGTTTGGATATTTGTCTAAAGCTGTCGGTCTTTCCTCTTTATAGCCACCAGAGAATGAAGAAGCATCATAAGCTTGGTTTCTGGTGTTGCCGTCATTAGAAAACCACTGAAAGTCAGTTGCCTGCAAACAAAAAGTTCATGTCTTCGTCTTGGTCATCATGTATATATGGCTATGTCACTAACAAGTTAAGCAGGTGAGCTGGTGCAATCACATACAAAGAAGAAGAAGAAGAAGAAGAAGAAGAAGAAGAAGAAGAAGAAGAAAATTACATGAAGGCCACTGAAATTTCAGGTGGACTTCTATTCAGAGCTAATCTTCAATGTTATAACATATCTTGGGCATTGCAATTCAGCCTCAAAGACAGTCAATTCTTAGTTTTAGTCTGTAAAACATGCACGAGTTGCACTAAAGCAACACAAATATCCAGAGTCAACAAGCTCACATGAAATAGCAAGTGAACGCCCATGCACCGTACCATGCCCATGATCCCCACCTCCCCTTCTGTCTATATGCAGGTTCATCCCAAAGTGCCTTTTATGGTGTCGTATGAAAATGGAATAAGAGAAATAACATGATGCTTTTGAGTCTTGACCACGAAAGGAGAAAGAAGTACCTCAATTTTGTGAAATCCACCTTGATCTCTATCTTCACATCCAGTGTGAATATTTGCTGGCTGAAGCGCTTGAGTCAAAACTGGCAAGTGAAAATCATCCAACGGTTCAATCTCCCCCTCTTCAAAGTTGAAGTTATATTCTGGTTTAGCAAGTAAGCGGAGCTGGCGTAGCATTTCTTTCTTGTGCAGACCACAGGTTGCATTTCTATTCTGGATAAAAAAGTAATCACGTGAAAAAATCAAAATCACTGAGCAGATGGACAAGATGAAAGGGTACGAGAGATTCAAAACATTTCTGATTTCAGAATTCTTTTTATTGCTTTGTTGTTGGGCATAGGCAAAGGAGGCCAGTTATCCTTACATAATTTGTCGAAATTAAAACTGAAAGTGATTCCAATTCCGACACCCGTTAACTATTGTGACAAACCGAACCAACAGATAAAACGAGATGAAACTTCAAGCTAAGCGAAAGCATCGTAGACAATCACATCTCTGCATCACGGAGCTTATCTCTCCAGGACATTTCTTTCCATCAAATTCAAACTAATAATCCGCTGAGGATTCACAATATCAAACCCGTTCAATCTTCACTTCCCTGCACTGCGTAATAAGACAGCAAGTCGAGATCTTTTCCGATCCTCTCACAGAAAACACGACACCAATCAGCTAGACCTCTAAATTCTCTCTCTCTCTCGCTCTCTATCGGAACAACAGAAGTAAAATGCCTTACCTTAGGCAGAGGAGGAACATCCACAGCCCGAAGAGCACACGCATCCTCCCTGGGAACGATCAAATCATCGAGAGTAATAAAAGCAGGAGTGTCCCAAAGCAAAACATCCGAGAACCCATCATCCCCGCCGCCGCCGCCACCGCCGCCGCCGCCGCCGCCGCCTCCGCCGCCGTCATCCCCACCCTCATCATCACCCAAAGGCGGGCCCTTGAACCCTAAATCCTCCACCCCCAAGATCCCCAATATCTCGCCCACCGAAGGGCTCCCGGTGAACTCCTCGACCGGCCTCCGGTTGTGCGCCGCCGCCTCCCCCGTCCCCCCCCCTCCCCCTCCGCCGCCGCCGCCGCCGCCGTGACGGTCCCAGTCGCAGTTCTGGCAGAGGAGTAGGCGCTCGGCCTCGCAGAAGAAGGAGGCGGAGGCGACGTCGCAGGCGTCGCAGAGGAGGTAGCGGGTGTGCTTGGCGAAGAGCGGGTTGGTGGCGTGGACCTCCCGGTCGCAGGCGAAGCAGAGCCTCGCCGTGTCCGCCCGGCAGTAGAGCAGCGCCGTGGTCCCGCCGCAGTAGTCGCAGGGCCGCTTCCCGCCTCCGCCCTTCGCCATTGCCTCCGCCTCCGCCTCCGCCGCCGCCGCCGTCGCCGTCTCTCTCTATCTCTTCAGGCCTCGACCTGCGTCTCCTTCATTTCTCGGGGAGAGCTTCTTCGAGCTGCTTCTTCTTCGTCGTCGTCTTCTTCGTCGTCTGCTTCTTATCTTCTGGTTTTCTGGGGAATCCGTGCTGTCCTTACCTTGTGGAGCAAGAACAGTCGCCCGCAAGGGTTTTGTGATCCTGATGTCGACGTGAAATTGAAAAAAGTTACTTTTTTTATTTTATTTCACCTAATATTATATAAATCGATTTCTTATACCAGGACTAACATATAATAACACAAATAGTCCATGAAATTTAAATTTATTCAATATTATTCCTACATTTTTAATTTATCCAATGTGCTTCTTAAACATATGTAGCCAAATAATTCAAGATGTAATTATATTATTGACTCAAAATTTAAGTATTATATTAAATAAATTTTAAAGTTTAATGATTATATTGCGCAATAAATCTAAATTTGGTAGTCATTTTGTCATTTACCTCCCAAGCGAATAAAGAAAATCAGCCTTTTGTAGGAATAATATATATATATATTTTTTTCTTTTGGCATTTTGGGAAAATGAAAAGGACGAGCTATTTTTTTAATGTTCTAGAAAGTCGTGAGCATTGCCTTTGACTTGCTAGTAGCGGAAAGGCGGATGACGCAATGGGTGACGATAGTGGAATTAACTGGCAACCGCCGAAATCTGCTTTCGATAGATGTCAAAAGAGAGTTGCTTAAATAAATGAAGAAACAAATAAATAAATAAATATTTTTTTAAAATTTTTTTTATCATATAGTTGGGTGATCTTTCTTGTAAGATAGTAATATTTATCTGCACTTTTAGATTTTTTTATAATGGAAAAGGGCCCTACGCAATAACTGCTGATAAGGATGGTCGCCGCTCCCTTTTTCTTAAAAAATAGAATTGGAGTTTAAATTTTAATTTTCAATTTTTTAGTCATGTGATCGAAATTTGCTTCCTCCTCTTCTTCCCAGACCTTAATAATAGTCTATGGAGAGGGTACGAAACCTTTCTTGCGTCGTAATTAGAACTCGCTTTGGTTAACATCACAAAAAACAAATTTATCCTAAATTATATTTTGATCAAAAGAACCTCAAATTAATATACATATAACGAATTTACCCTAAACTAATACAATAAACCACAAATTGATATATTTATAACAAATTTATACTCCCTTAATTTTCATTAAATTGGATTACTATATGAAAAACCATAAATTGATATATTTAGGACAAATGGAGTGAGATATTTATTAACTGTTACATATCATCTACCTTGGAAACGAGAAAAAAGATGAGTAAATTTGTCATAAATATATCGATTTGAAATTTTTGATAGTTAAAAAATTAATTTAAATTAAATTTATCATAATTACATCAATTTGAGATTCTTTTATTGTATTAACCCATTAACGTATTGCTTTTTAACGTTGATGACTACAAAATTAACATGAGCACAGATCAAGCGCATAGTCACATTCGATTTTTCGCCTTATTAAGTGCAGCGCGTTCCCCACCAATTGAGACTAGCCTCAACCCATGCAATGGCGCTCGATTCGTTAACGTTGGGGGATATTTTACGAATTTGGGTTATTATTTGAGGTGGAGATTCATGTCATTAACTTGTACCCTGAATTTAATACAGCAGTATGACTGGACATCATCGTACTTGTCTGAATAAAAAATATCAAAGAGCTGAGCATCCATTTCAACCCTGTTACGTCGCCCAACTGCACAGACAAATCGGTTCATGAATTCATTCCGATTAAGTCAATTTTCACTGTCCAAGACGCGACCACCTCGACAAATCGGTTCGCGGATCCCTTCCGTCTAGTCAATTTTCACCGTCCGATATTCGCGGAACTACGGTACATCATCAATTAACTCATGACAACAACATGAAGTCGAATGTAAACTGCACTTACGATGCCTCATAGGGGACGATAAAAGAGAGATCTCGTTCCCGGATGCGTACCTCTCTCCACGTGGATCGGCGTTGAACGCTTCACCCTGATTAGCCCGAGTCAGTTTCGCCGTGACAGGCGATGATAAGTTTCGCCGTGACGGGCGACAAGAAGTTTCGCCGTGATGGGTGATGAGAAGATTGCATTGGACGACAAACTGGACTGAAAAAATTTCTATAGATTATATGATGACCAAATGCGGAGCTCATATGAGCACATGATCAGAGAATGCTACATCAGAACAAGGAATGCAATCATCAGACGACAACAAGATCAGCCGTAATCCTGCAGTAGCGACTCTTGCAGGGGTCGCTAATAGCTATGGGCGACAGAACAGTGAAAAAGCTAATTGATTGCGGAAAGTATCAACGGCTATGAGAACTGCTTCGAAAAGTTATTCCCCAATCTAATATATCGCTAATGAAGAAATCGGCAGGTGGACCGATCAATTGTCGACCGATGATCATTAGAGTTGGTGCAAGTGCTGTAATAGGTTAGTGCCAAGAACCTGCTGAAGAAGCACCTCTCGGGCCAATGTCGAATGAGAGAGCAAAGATCCAGGTATTTGAGTCCAGGATTCGCTAAGTTTTACGAGGACCGCAAGCTGAACTTTCACCTGGAAATCGAGTAAAAACCGCATAGCATTCAGAAAGTATCAGGAAACTATTTTCAGTTTTATCTGTTCATGCATATGGGAATAATTGTAGGACAATTGTTTTGCACACAAGAGATGTTCAGTTGTCAGGATGGAAAATCTATCTAAAAGAATGTAATGTGATGATATGAATTAGTTTGCCTGAATCATCTTGCTGATGGTCCGCAGCTGATATTCTCCGAGTGTTGTATGAACGGCATTCGCTGCACTTCAGCCCAAAAATGTGAAATGGAACGTGCCCAGATTTGTTGCAGTCATTGCAGAGAATCGTGACCTGTCAAAATTCCTTAAAAGTGAAGATGACACTCCTTTTAAATGCACTCGTAACCATCAAGAAAGCAAGGTCAGGTTGACAAGCTGGAAACAATGGCAACAGTCATTAAGTCTGGGCTTCAGAGCAGATCGAGGATTATAATGAGGCCAATTTCAAAAGGTTGTAAAGAAACCGTAGTACTGTACATGCATGATCCTTCGCGGCTACTCATTAATTTGAATGATAACTATGCTACATTTCTCCAACGAGATTCAGGTTAATATACCAGCTATATGAGAAAACATTAACTGATCAAATACTCTTTCAGATGAATAGTATCCAAAGATGAAGTTATCTGTATTTGTTCTACGAAAGTAGTGCCTTAAATAAAGGATACTCGCACTCTATCCTAACGGCAATATCATCCCTCGGAGCTAGTGTATAGCCTGGCCTATTACCTATTATTCGCCATATTAAAGGAGAAAGAAGTCATCATGAACTTCTGTTTTTCTTTCGAAGCATTATTATGCTCTAAAGCAAAAAATATAAGACCAACTTCAATTGATTTTAATTAAAAACACCAAATAATTTTTCCAGCAGAGCTCACAAAGGCAAACTGTCTTTTCAAAAATCATTAGTAATTACTCAACAAAACATTACAAAAAAAAAAAATTGGGCTGCAAAACACAAGACATATGTGAAAAAAAACTGAGCAATATTGGAGAATGAGTTACACACCTTATACTGATATTCTTTAGGCATGACCGTTGCTGCAATCTAAACAAGAAAAAAAGATGATCAAACTGAAAGGCTATCTTTTCCGAATATTAAAACTGTAAAGTTCAATTCAGAAATGACCGAAAGGATACTAGAAAAGCATGAAATTGCATGGTGTTACATTTTGATGGGTAATAGTGATTATTTTAGAAATATTTTCCATTCTGCTCCAGCCTCTATTACTGGAGCCTGTTAAGGACCTGTCTCTTAAAGCAGAGATCGAGGGAAAGGTGAGTGGCCATTACCCTTTTGAAAGCCCAGAATTCTTATGAAGAGTGCCTCACTCTAATAAAAGTAAACAAACACATGCAGATTTGCAGAGTTAATTCAGGTTCCATTTGAAGACTGGCATATTTGCATCTAATTTTGTGCAAAGGCGGTGCCCCTTATTATGAATTTCTCTTTAACACATCAAACAAAGACTTTAGCGTGCTCAATCATGGCCTCCTTTAGCACTAAAACCTATGATTACAAGTGGCACAGACAATAAACTAGCTAAGTATCATAACATCCATTAGGTCTCTCAGCTTAACTGGTAAATTGGTCAAGCTGATCAATCTTTATTCACCTCACACATGACTAACAAAAACAGACTCAAATCTCCAGCCATTCATTACCATGCTCAATGACAACCGAGCACAATTTGTTAGAACCTAAAATATTGATAATGATATTATTTGTTAGTCACAGGTTTTTCCTTTCTCTTTCTGCAGAACTATTGATTTTCCATTCTTATTCTTAAATTTCAGTTTAAAAGTTAGCTACTTTTGAACGACAAGGTTGAGAGTTTCTATTTCACTAGACTGAACCTTCATTCCATCAATCTTTTTGGTCCTGCAATTACACATCTGACCCTCAGGATGTAATTCTAACGCAATTGTGACAATATCAAGTTAAAAGCTTACTACCTCTGCATCCAGCATTCTCCAGACTTCAGACATTTCCATAACTGTCTTTGAGCAAATGGGACAACGATATCTGTGTGACCAGAACGTAGGTTAATGACACAACCAATGACTATTTATCAGAAATCATATGCACAACTATCTATGAGGGAAAAGGTTTAACTGATTTTGGTCAGCCATTTCTTTGGCACAGTCTATATGAATTGTGTGTCCACATTTCAAGATTGTTGTTCCTTTGATCGAGTCAAATAGATACTGCAGAGTCAACAGAAAGTTTTTAGAAAGACCTTTCAAACCTTCATTATTGCCAAATTTGGTATATGTTAAACCACCAACCTCATAGCAGACAGGGCAATGGCTCTTCATTGAATTCTCCACGCATACATGATTATCATGTAACGACATAACATAGCAAGATCCTGCACTTTTGAAAGAAGTCTGTTAAGGCTATGCATATAGAAATTAAGCATCTCCTCAAGACATAGGAGCAAGAAAGAAGAAACTAACATCTAGAAGATGCAGAGCAAGACAACCAGTGATATGGACCTTCAGGAAACAGGTGACTTCATTTGATGCCAATAACAAAGCACACTTCCATGTTTCAATGGTAAAGTAATGATGCACAATGCACACATTATACTTTTGAAACAAGTAAGAATATGCACCATGCACACATTTATATTTTTAAAACAAATAAGAATACGACTATATTTTTCAATCTACCTAATTCTATGACTCTGATCTGTTTCAACTCTCACGAGGTTAACTTCTTTCATCCATTTGCATGTATGATAACAGAACAACAAGTCTCCATCACATATTTTGAGAAACAAGAAACAGATATTAACTAAAACTTTCTTTTCTCTAGTCTAAGAGATCGCTCTCAGAAAATCATTGCATTCAGTTATGAACTTCTCCTGCTACATAAGCCTAACAACACTCTAACCTTGCACTGATAAATAACTTCTATTTTCTCGGTTTTAATATAAATGCTCTTATGCAACCTCTGCATGCAGAGTGCTCCTTTTGGAGCTTGCAATAGTTTTCGGCAAGCTGATATAAAGTACTTTGATACTGCAATTGATCTCTTCTATATTTCAGATGTTAAAGTCAAGTCCTATTGGTTAAATTGCTGTGGAAAAGAATGCATAAATGCTGCTGCAGTGTGGTTTGTGAACCCAATATTTGCCATTGTAGATATGACAGTAGTAGAAGATTCCTTGCCTTTGTATCCCTCCCCGTGATAAAATATATCTGAACACCCCCCCCCCCCCTCCCCCAAAAAAAAAAAAAAAAAAAAACCCACAAATCCTGCCTCTGTCCTTCCTTAGATGAGAATAAGTTGTAAGTGATCAATGTGGCACACACCACTTTAAGATGTCATCTCTTAAATTTCTAAACAAAATCATGCATTAGCTGCAGTAATACTATGGGAAGTACCCAAAACTCCAAAATAAGAATTCTTTCGCTAACATTCTCCCTCTCAAGATACAAAGTTGATCGCACCAGCTTTGAACAAGTACCTTTGAAGTCATCACAACTCTTGTGGTAGACTTGATATCATATCCTAGATCTAGTGACCTCTAAAGAGCCACCCTGGTTACCATCATCCTTAGAGAGCAGCTTTGACTTGAGACTCTTCAGAATTTTAATTCAACCAAAAGATATACTTAAATCTCTTTTAACATTGTTCCCTTGTAGGTTTGGAGCTACCCTTTTAAAACTGGACAAGTTATTTTCTTTTCAGGCAAGTAGGGGAGTGGAAAAGATAGGGATTCCAACCCAATATAGAGAAAAGGTTCAAACATAAGAAGAAGCACTTTTCCAGAGTTTTTTAAATATATATTTCGTTACCCATTGAATCCTGAGATGAAAAATTCCGAAATCCAACGTGAAACAAATTTGATAGGAAAAGTCCAGCATGCTAAACCAGCTTCTGGCTCCTATTAACCATCCTATGGGCAAAAGTCATTAATACATGTCAGGTTTCCTCATATCTAACCAGCTCACCACGCGTTTTACCATTTCAATTAGAAAATCTAACTATGTAACTGAGCACTCAAGGATTCCTGGTGGGTATCTGTATACCAAGTGCCTGTCCATAGCCATAATTTGACTCTGCTTTATCAAACTTCTTCAGAACTGTCCTTACAAATCCAAATTGATTATTCCAAGATTATGCAAACCAAGAAGGATATTAACAAGGCAGTGTCTTCGATGGCGACTAGACCATCACTTCAAGATAAGTTCCTACCAAGATCCACTATGAAGGTAACTTGTACGTCCAACATAAAGCAAGTTCCTTGATTCCCATCTCTCATAAATTCAAGTAAGAAATATACTATCACGTAAGCATTGGTCACTGCATTTCCATCTAATGATACATGTTCATGCCTAATTATATGATGTATGAAATTATGGGCTTATGTAACTCATGACAATTACCAAACTAGAACACAACATTCCAAATAATTCAGAAATGAAAGCAGTCCAAGCTTTCATAATTTTAGGAGAAGATCCAAACTCTCTAAAGAGATGACCTTAGTCAACATGTGTAAAAATGAGAGAGAGATTCTTTCTTGCAACAAAAAAGCACATGCAGCGGTGGAGATACTAAAAGAGAAAGCCATACCGCACTTTGGACAATGGAAGAAATTTTCACGACCTCCAAGTCTGGAAGACAGGGCAAAGTTCAATTTACAATTCATATGGCAGATGCAGTTAACTTCCAAAGGACGGGAAGAACATTCCGAACATCAATTAGCTCACCTACAAATTCCACATTCCTCACAATGAAATTGCTCCTTTTCGGTCTGCAAAAATTGAACATAAAATACACTGTCATATCACCTATGCTTTCAATTCATGTAGAATCAAAATGGAAAGGCTACACCTTTAGTTATTATAAATGAGAACACACCAAAGCCGTCTTACCTGATCATCATAAAACTTGCAGAGTCCACAGAAATATTCTCCCATGTTCACACCACATTTCGAACAAACTTGAGCAGCCTACACAAAAGACACATAAATTCCCCAAGACAGCTGAAAAAACTGACAAGAGACTGTGTAAAATCCACAAGCGATCCACCATGACATACCTCTTGCTCCGTGTCGCAAACAGAACAGATGACCTGAAACACGAAAAGACCTTCAGCACCACACCACGCCACAAAATCTGGCACAAGCAAAGCTCACATCAACAAAACGAATGGCACCTACCCTCTTCACGTCGTGCCGCACCAGCTCATGATGATCTTTCGGGTTGCTCAGCGAGCTCTAGTCGAGACGAAAAACCGGAGAAAAGATCAACGAAACCACATCCAAAACACGACGACAGTAGCAACACACTGTTTCCCACGCAAATTACACACAAAAAGAAGAACGAACGCAATGGGGGCGCGACGAGGGAGGCGGAGGAAGAGCCGTACCGTGAACTCGTTGTGGCAGTGGCGGCACGGGAAGACCCGATTGCAGCACGGGGCTCGAATCTTGCAGCGTCTCCGGTAGTGCTCGCAGCTGAAAGGATACGGCACACGGAAAAATGAAAAACCCAGAAAGAGAAAACGAGAAGGAAGCGCCGGCAGAGGCGATCCGGGCGCGGGAATGGAGGCGGCGGCGGCGTACCCGTGCTCCAATTTGGCAAAGTCTCGATCTTTCGTCTGTATCGCGTGCTCTGCTCCTTCTGCCATGGATGACTCCATGCGAGCTGCTGTTTCCTTTCGAGGGCAGAAGTACGCTCCTGATAATCGACGGAGGTCAGAGGAGAGGGATTTCCGTTGCGGTCCAATCGCGAAAAATAATTAATTCGAAAAATATATATATTTTTAAATATTTTTTTTTGTTAATCGAGAACCTGCGGGGCTAGCCTTTTGCTTACGTTAATCGGTAATCCACGGCCCGTACAGTGCCCGGACGGCACCTCGGACCAAGCATCAATACCTCGAGACCAAGCGTCAATACCTTGGGGGAGATTAGCACATAACCCCACTATCATGGCCCTCAACTTAAGACGCTAACGACCACGAGTTTAGATCTTTCAACCTTAGTGATGAGGGAGAAGCTCTCAACCAATACAGCCACCTACCGATGGGTAGACTTAAAACCAGGGAGGACGAAGTCAATTTTCTGCAAGTATGTCTTCCCACAATGGGCGAACTTCTCCTGTTCAAGCCCTTCAGGGACAGCCTTTTAACAAAAAAACCATTTTTCCTTCAGTTCAGAGCCTAGAGATACCCAAATAGAACTAGGATGGTAACATTTCTAATTATCCAAGCTACATTTCTCAGAGAATCCTACTAGGCTGGAGAAGAAGAAATAGTTTAGAAAGCCATGAGAGAATTTCACAAAATACTCACTTTATTTTAAGGGACATTACATCATCCTCGCCTTTTATAGGCAATTAGAGATCACACACTAACAAGAACCGAGCTCACGGGTCCAAAAACAAACAGAGACTCCGAAAATTTCCGGTGGGGAATTATTCGCATGATATGAACAATGACAGTGAACAGTGATTTCCCCAGTCTACTGCTACAGTAAAAGTAAATAGTAACTTGCTATAGCGATCTTGTAAGGACGATGGTCAGCAGTCTCGTCCATCGCGAGCATTATAGTCATAGTCCGAGTCATCTGAACTGTGTCTCAGAAGTTTTTCTTCATCTTTTGCTCGAATGCATCAAGTAAGTCTGGTGAGAGGATCTGGTTTGACGAGGATGCTTCTTCTTGATTCAGTGAGGAGCCTGTAGTGTCGGCAGGAATGCTTGGCTGAGGCCAGTTGGATGGCTAAGCATAGTAGGATGTGTCCATGCTTTGAGATAAGGACAAAGGTCCTTGATCATAGGGGTCTTGGGAAAGAGGACCTCCCCATTTAGCATAGGGGTCTTCAGAGGTCTATGCGATGTCATCAGTGTTCGCCTTTTCATGCTTTTGTGATGATGCAGCTTGTTTGAATTCCTCGAGTGCTTCCTTGGCTTCTGGTGCTAGGCTATAGTGGCCCCATGCAGTGGGTACATTATAATATTATGTATCTTCAGGAATGGTTTTATTTTCTTGGCATAAAACCCTTTGGAGTTCATAGTACTGGTGTTCACAGCAACCAACAAGTCTTGGATAAGATTTGTGAATTCGAGCTTCTACATTGTGCGGTAGAGGTTTATAGGATGAGGTACTTATACTCAGGGGGGCATTGATAATGCTACCATTATTTATGACAAAAGCCCATGGTCGTCTAAAAAACAAAATAGTATAGACCTCAGGGTTTGGTTGTGTGGTTCTTAGTTCCTTTTGCAAGAGATATTTCTAGTGAGTGGGAGGATAAAACCAATTAAGGAAATCTAAGAGCGCTCATTGTCAATGTTTCCTCTGCCGAGTTAAAATATCCTAGTGAGGTTGACAATGAATCTTCTTGTTGGAATTTCAATAGCTATTAAGTACTTATTAGTTAAGTATCACAATAACCATCGAAGTTGGTTAGGAAAATCATTTTCCTTCTAGATAAGAGGATGAATGAACGGATAATTTGCATTTAATCCAAAAGGATAAAGAATCGAATCTCCATTGAGTTTGAACAGGTCTATGTGGCATTGCTATATGAGTTTTTCCAGATTTTCAGTAAGACTGTCATTCTGGATTTGTTCAATAATCTCCTAGGGGTATCGCCAGCTTGGCCAATATTTTATCCTCTCAATCTTGTGCTTTTCATTGTGATGAAACATATGAAAAGCATGTCTCATGATGTACACGTTGATTTCCGCTTGTGCTTTTGGTCTTGACAAGAAATCAGCAAGCATATTCTTTTTTCCGGCAATATGTTTGGTTTCAAAAGAGTATTTTGAAAACCATTCAGCTCATTGAAACAGTTGAGAATTTGGAACCTGCTTCTATTTGAATTTGGTCATCCGCAAGAAAGATGCCATATCCAATTCTACAAGGAAGTGATGGCCAATGAAATGGAACTCGAACTTTTTTATCCCATTTTTCACCGTTAAGATTTCTTTAAAAGTGGAATGATAATGCATTTCAACTTGGGAAAATTTTCCACTTTTGTAGGCACACAGATGTCTCTTACCATCAATTTCTTCGAACCGGATGGCGGCCCAGTATTCATTACTAGCGTCGGTCTAGAGAATTCTCTTCCCTGTTGATGGGATTTGTAACGGAGGAAGAGCTTGCATAATCTCCTTAAGTTCAACGACTGCTTTAGTCTGAGATTTTTCCCAAGGTAGGGGATTCTTCTTTAGCATTGTTTGCAATGGAATTAGCAGCTTTGCAAGATTTGGAACAAAGTCTCTGAGATAATTAATTATCCTAAGAAATTGTTGAACTTGCTTTGTTGTTAATTTTTCTTCAGGAAATGTCAACAATTCTTGAGCAATGTGTGGCCTTGGATAGTATATACTTTTGTTAAGGTGTATACCAAGAAATTCAATTTATGTCTGGGCGATGTTCATCTTTCTTTGGGAAAGCATGATTCCATGCTTTTTCACAATTTCGGCGAACTGCTTAAGAAGTTGGTAGTGCGACTGCTCATCAAGATTGTAGAGCAGGATATTGTCGATGTATACTGTTGCACTCGAGAGGATTGGTTGGAAGATTCGGCACATGGCCTTTTGGTGCGACCTTTAGGCCAAAAGGAAGAACTTTCCATTGGAAATGTTGATTCGAAATACAAAACCTTGTCTTGGGTCTGTTTTCAAGATGGATGCCCAATTGCCAAAATTCGGTTTTGAGATCGAATTTGGAATAAATGTGGGCCTTGAATAGCTCAGAAAAATGGAGTTTCTAGAGGGTAAAGGAAATTTGTCATCTTGGAGAAAAATGTTAAAAGGCTGGTAATTAATTACCAATCTCACTTTTCCTCTATTCTGCTCAGCACGCTTATTAACATAGAAAGCTTCACAAGCCCATTGAGAATTGGAGATTTCAATAAGGTCTTGTTGTAATAGTTCCAAGCATTCCTTTTATCACACCCTGATTCTCGGGCACGCACCCATCCCTCACCTTAGTCGACTTATAGCGACATCCCAAGACGCATCGCCGACTTCTTTCAATTTTAATACGCATGCGGAAGTAGATAAAAATCCCTAGACAATAAAACAATGTGATAGAAAATTATGGCTATATTTTTCACAATTAAAAAACCACAACCACACTTTTATACAAAGCAAACCTCATAGTATATAGTATAATATTATTAACAAGTCAGATTTATCATATTAGATCACAACTTAGAGTTTGCAAAACAGGGTGGGGTCTCAGTCCTCATCCGAGTCATACTTCGGATCATCCTCGAGATCCTCCTCGGACTCGTCCTCTGGTTCCTCATCAGAGTTCCTCATCAGAGTCCTCCTCTTCGGGTTTTTCCTCCTCGGGTTTCTCCTGAAATGTTGTCCCACAACCAGGATGAGGCTATGTCTCAGCAAGTTCTACCCCCTAAGACCTGATTAGGAAGCCAATACACTCTAGAGACTGCCTAAGTACAACACGAGTTAGAGGACTTACCTTGACCTCAGTTCCTTCCTGCAAGTCAGTATATATCAGATATACAAGAACCACATCAACTCACATCATAAGATCAAATCATTCAATCAGATCGAATCATCGATCAATCGGTTCAGTTGATTACATGTCAACGATGACCAATCCTCGGCCATTTCAATTAATACTATCTATAAGTCCGATCATACCTAGGACTGCTTATTATAAGCCGATAATAGATAGTATAGCTCGCTAGAAGCTGCCTCAAATACTGACATAATATACTATATATACATGCTCGCCAAGAGCTACCTCAATTTTTGATATAGTATATTATATATGCTTGCTAGCCAGACATACTTTCATAGTATGCTGAGAATTATATATGCTCACTAGAAACTGTCAGATCCATTGATCCGTTATTCTATATATGCTCATTAGAAGCTGCCAGCCATACTTTCCTAGCATGCTGATAAATGTATATATGCTTGTCAGAAGCTGCCAGCCGTACTTTCCTAGTATGCTGATAAAATGTATATATGCTCGCCAGAAGCTGCCAGCCACACTTTTCTAGTATGCTGATAATTGATCATTTAATCAATTCATTATTTTTATCATTCCTGATAAAAATACCCGTGCGTGGGTACACGGTTGGCCTTAGCCAAAATATAAGATTTTCACTTTTGAACATCTCATTATTTTCAACAGTCCCAAAATAGATTTTTGGCGCTATAGACCGACGCCCGGTAATTTTCCACTTAATTACCAAATTTAATTAAATTTCTGAAATCAATACCCACAACCATTAAATTCACTCAATTTGCATAATCAGGCACTCAATTAAATAAACAGAGAGTACCATTGGAATTAGCACAAGATTTCAGTCGTTGGCTATCTGACCTAATTTTCGAAAAATAAATAAATAAATAAATAATTACAAATATTAAATAAATAGCAATAAATACAATTTAGGCCTGTAATGCCTAATTAGAAGCCGAGACGAGCCTAGAAAATTACCGAGACTCGTTCAATAAATACTATGACCTATTTTCTTGCTAACTACACTAACCATTTGCCTAACATGCATTGATAAGTCTCTAATTTAATTATTCTAATATAATCTATCCACATAATTATTTTTAATTAAATCTAATCAACCCCTAAGCATCATTAGCCCACTAAGAAGAGATTAGTGAGCAAAACTCACTTGTTTAGCGAGCGGGTCGGATCAAACCGATGGGAACGTCGCGGGGGACGTTTCTTCTCAAAGCGGGCCTAGGTTTCAAGGCCCGGAACACCTCCAAAACGAGCCTAGAAGCACCTCTAAAACCTATTAAAATCCTCTCTATTTTGAGCTGCTAAACAGAAGAAATGAAGTTGATTTGGTGCGGGAATGGCAATGGTGGATGGCTTGGAGGGGTAACCGGTGGCCGAACGGCGAAAACGGGCCAATCGGAGCTCCGGCGAGCGGGTGGTTGGCAACCCGTAGCTCTCGAGGTCAAGAGGGGATGTGTTGGTGGTTGGAACGGGCAAAGGAATGGTTGGAATTAGGAGAAACTCGCTTAAAACTCGAAACAATTCACTCGGCGGGGCTTTAGATGGTCCGGCGATCGGTAATTTCATGCCGGCGTACTGGATGGTGGGCGGCTTCGTTCGGGGAGAGGTCGGGCTTGATGGAACTGTCTGGATGTCCTCGTCACGGAGATGGGTGGCTCGTTCGCTGATTCATCTGGGACGTCAACCTTTTACTCGGATTTTTGGCGAAAAGTCGGCTGGAACAGAAACTGGAAGAAGTGAAAATAGAGGGGAAAACAGTCCAGCAGTGGTGTGGTTGCTCCGGCAACTTCCTTGGCTGGTGGTGGTCTTCGAACAACAAGGATGGAGGGAGAGAGAGATGGCTTGGATGGCAATGAGGGAGAGAGGGAAGGAAGAGATGAGGTTGGAGTTGGAAGGATAAGGAGACAAGGGCTCCACCACTTGCTTATCTTCCACAAGCTTGTTCTCCAAGGCTCATCCTTAGCCATGTGTGCATCCTTGGCTCACAATGAGTCACCAAGGCCTCTCCATGGACACTTGAGATGGTCCACAATGCTAGGCCATGAGGGAGCTACGAATTTCCTAGACTTCTCCTTCAATTGGCCACTTACCGGTCCTCAAATCAACTCAAATTGGCCTCGATAAATCCCGTTATTGAGTCCTTGATTCAATCGATATTTTTCCTCGTCCATTAATCCATCTTGCATCCCAATTTCGCGATAAAAAACAATCCTAGCCTTTTTCTGAACAAAAACAATCTTATGCCGACTTTTTCAAAAAAGTCTTGGGTTGTAGAAAAATCTTCTGAGACTGAGTCGACGTTCCTAGAATTTATTGTGATATGAAAGAATCTTTAATTTCTGAAATCATACTTGAATTCACGATTAATTTTCATTCGGCGTGTTTTTAGCGTGACATAAGCTACCATGTAGTTTTTAAAGATTTTTAGTGCAAATGACCCATAGTCGATTTTTTTCGAGCCACAATGAACCCACTCGACACGGTGGCGATTCTCGATTGTTGTGAAAATCTTGAGGATTCAAATACGGATACAAGGTACCAAAACGACATAAGAATCAATCTAGAGTCGGTCAACGAGAATTTTCAAATTTAGTGGTATCACCCACGATTAACCACATATCTCAATCGAACAGACCTATCTCTGATCTCTAATTGATTTATATCTATGCCATAATGATCTCCGCAGATGAGCACGGTCGAGTAATCGATCCCTGGTCGAATTCCCTAGTTATCTCAAGAGTGATTAGCTTTGAAAACAGCCCTATAGGCGTGTCAATGAAATGCCCAATTTATTCAATAGAAAACAGGACTGAAAATCTAGGATGTCACACCCTTTGAGCTAAAACCAGATGTTCTGGATTCATTCCTATGTGACTCGCCTTGATTGGATTAATATCTTCATTCTTTTTGAAAGGAAGACGAACAAAGAACTCTAGGTTTTCCCATAAAGGATGGGAACATTTTTGAGCGAATTCAGAATGAGATTCCGAACAGGGTTCCAACAATTTTTGCATGATTGGGTCTAACAGACTCATTTGGATAGAGAAAAGTCTTTGGATATTAACGAATTCTGAAAATTGGTCCTTATATTTAAGACATTTTCTTTGAATGATGCGAAGTTGAGAAATTTGAGTCATGATATCCAAATCAATAATCAAATCTTGTTGGGAAGATTAGATCCGAAGATTTTTGTGGTTATGGAACATTTCAGTCAGAGGACTTGCGGGAGCTCTACTTTTCCATCCACTCTTTGATCATGATGGCCTGCTGGAGGTTCGAGAGCTCTTTGTGCGAATAGGAGGAGAAAGAAGACGAGGAGCCATGCTTGGTCTTGTGGGCGCCCTATTTCTTGATCAAGGGTGGCTTCGGGATCAGGGGAGAGGCTCAATCCTCGCCGTTGGACTCGTTGATGGAGCGGTAGATGGACTCGAGGAGGGAGGAGGAGAAAGACGGGGTCTTTCCAATTTTTAAAAAAATTTTAAAAATCCATAAAATATTTTAAATTAGAAAGCTGAATAACTTTACAAAAGATATAAATTATGTTGATATAACACACCTAAACAACTACGATACAAAGGTGAAAATCAAAGATCGTGATACATGAAAAATCCATCACATAATCGATTGAGCTGTTTTAAATAAACTGTTGTGCATAGTGATGATTAAATTGTTAAATAATATATGTGAAAAATCCATAAGTGATCAAAGGATAACATAATGAAATGAAGTAGAGTAGAGTGGAGAAGAGTTAATGACTAATCGATTATATAATAAAAAGCGAAATATCAACATTATGACCATGGAACTCAATTTTTTGATTTGACCATTTTGCAGGAAATGTCACCACCACAGCTTTATTCCTATCTCCCATGTAAGCTTAGCTCGGTAACTTCTACTCCTCTCATAAGTTGACCAATGAAATTCTTGTTGTCTTGTTTATTTTGATCAATGGATTGACATTTGAATTCGATTTACTTTGCATCACGGTGGATCTCATCAACCTGACATTTATCACGATATTGAAGAAGAAAAAGGCAGTGGGATTCAAGCCGGATCCATACGTCGCGACAGTACTCAACTGCACAATGTGGGTGTACTATGGTATGTCCCCTATCCATCTAGGAAGCCCGCTTGTCGTCATAATCAACGCTTTTGGTCTTGGTATCGAGCTCATCTACGTTGGGATATTCTTCTTGTACTGTCCATGGAACAGACGTGTAAGCTTACACGTAAGAGTGCTCCTCCCATCTTCATTTCCCTGCTTCGGCATTCTGATTTATTTTTTGTGCTTTTGGCGCCATTTCGCAGCGGAATATTTTGCTTGCACTCCTCGTTGAACTGATCTTCATGGCTGCATTAGTTGCCTTATGCAGGAGTTTTGCACTTCTTGAATTGTTGTGTATCATCTTCAACATAGTGATGTGTACTTTGCCATTGACAATCATGGTACGTTGACTATTTGGCTTTTCCCAGAAACTAATAAGTCACTGATCAACAATCAAGAAAATGGGAATCAATTTCCTTCTTTTTGGTACTAGCAACGTCGAGTCATCCAGACAAAGAGCGTCAAGTACATGCCTTTCTATCTGTCACTCGCCATGTTCTTAAATGGCATCACTTGGGCTATCTATGCGCTCCTCAAATTCAAACCCTTTGTCCCGGTATAATCTTGAAACTTTTTTCTTAGCCGCATGTAATTTGCTTCATCCAAATCTTTTGGAGTCAAACGTGTTTTGCTGTACTAGTTGACAGTTCAAAGGAAATAGAGAGAGTGAAAGCATACCTTTTTTTGAGTTCAATGACTAAGATTTTCAGGAGGATGAAGCCTTTTTTTGAAGACATCTTTTGGTCATTTGCTTATGTTAATGTGTCCATGCATTTTTGTAGGTGCCGAATGGTTTGGGAGCCTTGTTGGGTCTGGTGCAGTTGATTCTCTATGCAACGTACTACAGAACCACCAAGTTGGACGAGTCGGAGAAACCGATGTTGAACTCTCCGGAGCTTAAGGCCGAGACACTTAATTGACACAGGCTCCTCTGCTCCTCAAGATGCAGTTCTTTTCTTTACCAGAATCCTTAAGTTTCATGAGTACAATGTTTGACATTTACTGTTGTTGTAAATATCAAATATATGTACTTCTAACCAAACGGCACTTAATTGACACGGGCTCCTCTACTCCTCAAGATTCAGTTCTTTTCTTTACCAAAATCCTTAAGTTTCATGAGTACAATGTTTGACATTTACTGTTGCTGTAAATATCGAATATATGTACTTCTAACCAAATGGCAATAGTTGTCTCGGCCTTAAGCTTCGGAGAGTTCAACATCGGTTTCTCTGGCTCGTCCAACTTGGTGGTTCTGTAGTACGTGGCACAGAGAATTAGCTACACCAAACCCAACAAGGCTCCCAAACCATTTGGCACCTACAAAAATGCATGGACACATTAACAGAAGCAAATGACCAAAAGATGTCTTAAAAAAGAAGGCTTCATCCTCTTGAAAATCTCAGTCATTGAACTCAAAAAATGGTATGCTTTCACTCTCTCTATTTCCTCTGAACTGTCAACTAGTACAGCAAAACACGTTTGACACTGAAAGATTTGGATGAAGCAAATTACATGCGACTGAGAAAGAAGTTTCAAGATTATTCTAGGACAAAGGGTTTGAATTTGAGGAGCGCATAGACAACCCAGGTGATGCCGTTTAAGAACATGGTGAGTGACAGATAGAAAGGCATGTACTTGACGCTCTTTGTCTGGATGACTCGGCGCTGCCAGTACCAAAAAGAAGGAAATTGGTTCCCATTTTCTTGATTGTTGATCAGTGACTTATTAGTTTCTGGGAAAAGCCAAATAGTCAACATACCATGATTGTTAATGGCGAAATATACATCACTATGTTGAAGATGATACACAACATTTCAAGAAGTGCAAAACTCCTGCATAAGGCAACTAATGTAGCCATGAAGATCAGTTCAAGGAGGAGTGCAAGCAAAATGTTGTGTTGCGAAATGGCACCAAAAGCACAAAAAACAAATCAGAATGCCGAAGCTAGGAAATGAAGATGGGAGGAGCCCTCTTACTTTGTTAAACAACTTAGGTGTTTCAAAAACTTACACGTCTGTTCCATGGACAGTACAAGAAGAATATCCCAACATAGATGAGCTCGATACCAAGACCAAAAGCGTTGATTATGACGACAAGCGGGCTTCCTGGACGGATAGGGGACATACCACAATACACCCACATTGCGCAGGTGAGTACTGTCGCGACATATGGATTCGACTTGAATCCCGCTGCCTTTTTCTTCTTCAATATCGTGATAAATGTCGTGCTGATGAGATCCACTACGATGCAAAGTAAATCGAATTCGAATGTCAATCCATTGATTAAAATAAACAAGACAACAAGAATTCCATTGGTCAACTTATGAGAGGAGTAGAAGTTACCGAGTTAAGCTTACATGGGAGACATGAATAAAGCTGTGGCGGTGACATTTCTTGCAAAATGGTTGAATCAAAAAATTGAGTTCCATGGTCATAACGTTGACATTTTGCTTTTTATTATATAATCGATTAGTCATTAACTCTTCTCCACTCTACTCTACTTCATTTCATTATGTAATCCTTTGATCACTTATGGATTTTTCACATATATTATTTAACAATTCAATCATCCCTCTGCACAACAATTTATCTAAAACAGCTCAATCGATTATGTAATAGATTATTCATGGATCACGATCTTTGATTTTCACCTTTGTATCGAAGTTGTTCAGGTGTGTTATATCAACATAATTTATATCTTTTGTAAAGTTATTCAGCTTTCTAATTTAAAATATTTTATGGATTTTTTAAATTTTTTTAAAATCTGGAAAGACCTCGTCTTTCTCCTCCTCCCTCCTCGAGTCCATCTACCGCTCCATCGACGAATCCAACGGCCAGGACCGAGCCTCTCCCCTATTCTCGGAGCCGCCCCTGATCAAGAAATAGGGCGCCCACAAGACCAAGCATGGCTCCTCGTCTTCTTCCTCCTCCTATTCGCACAAAGACCTTATTGAAATCTCCAATTCTCAATGGGCTTGTGAAGCTTTCTATGTTAATAAGCGTGCCGAGCAGAATAAAGGAAAAATGAGATTGGTAATTAATTACCAGCCTCTTAACCTTTTTCTCCAAGATAACAAATTTCCTTTACCCTCCAAAAACTCCCTTTTTGCTGGGCTATCCAAGGCACATATTTATTCCAAATTCGATCTCAAAACCGGATTTTGGCAATTGAGCATCCATCCTGAAAACAAACTCAAGACAAGGTTCTATATTCCGAATCAACATTTCCAATGGAAAGTTTTTCCTTTTGGCCTAAAGGTCACACCATCCCTATTCCAAAAGGCCATGTACCGAATCTTCCAACCAATCCTCTCGAGTGCAGTAGTATACATCGACGATATCCTGCTCTACAGTTCTGATGAGCAGTCGCATTGCCAACTTCTTGAGCAAATCGCGCGAAATTGTGAAAAAGCATGGAATCATGCTTTTTCAAAAAAAGATGAACATCACCCAGACAGAAATTAAATTTCTTGGTATGCACCTTAACAAAGGGACATACTATTCAGGGCCACACATTGCTTAGGAATTGTTGAAATTTCCTAAAGAAAACTTCACAACAAAGCAAGTTCAGCAATTTCTTGGAATAATTAATTATCTCAGAAATTTTGTTCCAAATCTTGCAAAGCTGCTAATTTCATTGCAAACAATACTAAAGAAGAATCCCCAACCTTAGGGAAAATCTCAAACTAAAGCAGTCACTGAGCTTAAGAAGATTATGCAGGCTCTTTCTCCGTTACAAATCCCATCAACAGGGAAGAGAATTCTCAAGACTGACGCTAGTGATGAATACTGGGCCGCCATCCTGTTCGAAGAAATTGATGGTAAGAGACATCTGTGTGCCTACAAAAGCAGAAAATTTTCCCAAGTTGAAATGCATTATTATTACACTTTTAAAGAAATCTTGGCGATGCAAAATGGGATAAAAAAGTTCGAGTTCCATATCATTGGCCATCACTTCCTAGTAGAATTGGATATGGCATCTTTTCCGCAGATGACCAAATTCAAACAGAAGCAGGTTCCAAATTCTCAACTGTTTCGATAGGCTGAATGGTTTTCAAAATACTTTTTTGAAACCAAACATATTGCTGAAAAGAAGAATGTGCTTGTTGATTTCTTGTCAAGACCAAAAGCACCAACGAAAATCAACATGTACATCATGAGGCATGCTTTTCATATGTTTCATCACAATGAAAAGTACAAGCTTGAGAGGATAAAAGATTGGCCAAGCTAGCGATACCCCTATGAGATTATTGAATAAATCCAAAATGACAGTCTCACTGAAAATCTGGAAAAACTCATGTGGCAATGCCACACAGACCTATTCAAACTCAATGGAGGTTTGATTCTTTATCCTTTTGGATTAAATGCAGACTATCCGTTCATACATCCTCTTATCTAGAAGGAATATGATTTTCCTGACCAACTTCGATGGTTATTATGGTACTTAATCAATAAGTACTTAATAGCTATTGAAATTCCAACCAGAAGATTCATTGCCAATCTCACTAGGATATTTGGACTCGGCAGAGGAATTATTGAAAACGAGAGTGACAAAAACCTCTTAGATTTCCTTAACTGGTTTTATCCTCCCACTTATTGGAAACATCTCTTGCAAAAGAAACTAAGAACCACACAACCAAACCCTAAGGTCCATACTATTTTGTTTTTTAGACGACCATGAGCTTTTGTCACAAATAATGGCAGCATTATCAATGCCCCCCTGAGTATAGGTACCTCATCCTATAAACCTCTATTGCATAGTGCAGAAGCTCGAATTCACAAGTCTTATCCAGGACCTGTTGGTTACTGTGAACACCAGTACCGTGAACTCCAAAGGGTTTTATGCCAAGAAAATAAAATCATTCCTGAAGATGCATTGAATTATAATGTACCCACTGCATGGGACCACTATAGCCTAGCACCAGAAGCCAAGGAAGCACTCGAGGAATTCAAACAAGCTACATCATCACAGGAGCACGAAAAGGCAGACACTGATGACATCGCACAGACCTTTGAAGACCCCTATGCTAAATGGGGAGGTCATTTTTCCCAAGACCCCTATGATCAAGGACCTTTGTCCTTATCTCAAAGCATGGACACATCCTACTATGCTCAGCCATTCAACTGGCCTCAGCCAAGCATTCCTATCAACACTATAAGCTCCTCACTGAATCAAGAAGAAGCATCATCGTCAAACCAGATCCTCTCACCAGACTCACTTGATGCATTCTAGCAAAAATATGAAGAAAATCTTTTGAGGCACAGTTCAGATGACTCGGACTACGACTACAATGCTCGCGATGGACAAAACTGCTGACCATCGTCCGTACAAGATCACTGTAGCAAGTTAATGTTCACTTTTACTGTAACAGTAGGCTAGGGAAATCATTGTTCACTATCACTATTCATACCGTGCGAATAATTCTCCATCGAAAATTTTTGGAGCCTCTGTTTGTTTTTGGACCCGTGAGCTCGGTCCTTGTTTGTGTGTGACCTTTAATTGCCTATAAAAGGCGAGGATGATGTAATGTGTTGGGCAGAGTCCCTTGAAGTAAAGTGAGTGTTTTATGAAATTCTCTCATGGCTTTCTAAACTCTTTCTTCTTCTCTAGCCTAGTAGGATCCTCTGTGAAATGCAGCTCGGATAATTAGAAATGTTACAATCCCGGTTCTATTTGGGTGTTTCTAGGCTCTGAACTAAAGGGAAGAGTTGTTTTCTGCTAAAAGGCTGTCCTTGAAGGGCTTGAACGGGAGAAGTTCGCCCACTGTGGAAATGCATACCTACAAAAAATTAACTTTGTCCTCCCTGGGTCTAAGTCTAGGTCCATTCAATTCACTTAAAATAATTAATTTTTTTAAAATATATTTTTATCATCAATAATAATTTATTTTTGAATATTTTTACAGATCATAAAAATATTATAAGTGATTGTTTTTAGGAATATATTTTTAAAATCATTTATTCTTTGTGAAATAAATGTATTTTTAATGTACTAAATTTTAAAATCTAATTTGGCTACTCCATTGAAGCACCGTGGACTTTCATGTGCTTGATTTTGTTTCGCCATGCATTGTAATTTCAAAAGCTTAGTCAATTGATTGCCCTTCTTTTGTAGTCTTCATAAAATTTAAGGAAAATTTCCAAATGAGGGTCTAAAGTGACCGTGATCATTTTAATAAGGGCTTGACCACGCCAATTGGCTGAATATTTCGATCGGTTAAGGGTATTTTTGTCCTAAGACAATTTTATCCTAAATTTTATTTAAATTAGATTGAAAATTAAAAATGAGATTAGGGGTATATAAGAGAACTAGAAATTGCTTGGAATTGGACCAAAGCAGATTGGAACCAATGGTTCCCTTGGAAGCTGCTTCGATTGCCGATTCCAATTTACTAGAACCAGTGATTACTAGTCCAATTCCCGATTTTAGAAGTGGAACCGTCCGCCCACCCACCTAGACCAGACAATATATATATATATATATATATATATATATATATATAAAGAAATTACATCTTAATTACTTTATTATTTTATTATTTTTCAACTATATATATATGTATATTTTTAGTTATTGAATATTATTGGCTAATTTTGTCTCTTAGATATGTAACGGGATTAACCCCCTATTTTTTTTTTTTTCATTCTAATAATCAATTTACTTACTTTTTCAACTAAAAAGAGATAAACAAACATAGAGGAAGGAGAAAACCGATTGAAGATGTCCATAAGAGCCAACGGCTTGTTTTAAAAATATAATTAGGTCTCTGCTTAGCTATTCCCATGATTAAATTATATTGATGTTGAAAAAAGATGATTCGAGTGATCTATGCTCTATTTTCTATGGAAGTTAAGACTTTTAAAGTGGAGTCTAATTCTCCACATATTTGCGGTGTTAAGAAATCTTAAGAGGACTCACGTTCGAAGAAATTAAGTTTTCAGCTAATGAGTATTGTCTATTCATTTTACCTTATAGTTTTCATACCTTATAGTTTTCAATCATTAATCAAATTCAATGGCTCACAATTTAACTCAAATACACCAGTTCCTTGGACCCACCCAAGAGCCGGACCAAATTCAATGACTCACAATTGAATCTGTATATAAGGCCGAACAAATTTTGTAGGGATTAGGAACTGGTTCCATGGACCCACCCGGGAACTGAACCAGATTAGTGATCTGGTTCCTGGATGAATCCGTGGAACCAATGGATGAGTCTCAATTTTAATTTTTTGGAATTGATCTTTAGTGGGTGATTTTCAATTCTAAGGCGGTGACTATCCACATGGACCATGCTCACCCCTACTGGAGACAAGGGCTTGTCGCCCCATTGCCAAAAAGAGGAGAGGGTCCCTCTTTGTTCTAGCGATGGCAAGTGGTCACAGGCGGAGGCCTTGGATTTTTTCTTTTTTTGGTGTATATCTTTTTTAAGTTTTAGCCTTTTTATTTTTTTTTGAGCTTGTCTTTTTTATGAAAATATTTTGGATTTTTAACATAATTTAATTAAGAATTTGTGAAAAAAAAATTAGGATTTGGATCAAAACAATATTGTTTTACTTTAATTAACCTTAACGCCATATGGGAGAGATAAAATATTTAAAAATTTACATTAACATTTTTCATTAATCAAATTAGAAGAAGTTAGGAAAAGACTTGATTTTAATAGAAATTTGAGTCTTAGTTGAGTGTCTACGAGCCCTTGCAGGCTGCTGGCAAGGGTTGCCTTGCCCAGATCCTCGTTTAGTGCAGGCAAGGCGACTCTCACTTAGATGTGGTGAAGGTTGGCCTTACTTGTGGCTGATGTCGGACGAGGGTTGCCTTGGCCAAGCTAACCCTTGCCTTTTTGGCTTTCAAGTGTGGCCTTGCTTGGCCCTCTTTGGGTGTCGCTAGTGCATGACCATCACCTTAGACAGTCTATTGACAAAAAAGAAAGAAAAAAGACAAAAAAATGAAAAAAAAAACAAGGGAAAAAAATCAAAAAAGATAAAGGACGAAAATGCCCTTGATTAGCTAGTGAGGTTGAGTCATTCTTTGAAATGCACTTTAAGCCCCCATTTGAAATAAAGTCCATTTCAGACTTTTGTTTAAAAATCAAGGGCAATTCAAATCTTAATTTGAAATTATTTTCATAAACTCAAAGGGGCGCTTTTACCACTTCTCCTTTAGCTTAGATACCTTTTTTTTTTTTGGGTGTTTTGACAATATTATTTTTATGGGGCCCACCACTTCTAGTACAACTCTACTAAAGTGTTGATACCTAAATTTTGGCAATCCAGTTATTTATCTATTACATAAAAATTAGGGATCAATTTTTAACTCATAAAAAAAAATTAAATTGCATAGCATAAAATTCTAGGTGCATTTATTTTTAATTTGCATTTGCATTGAACTTATGACAGATGGGTTAGATTTGGTAGTTCTGAGCTTTAAATTGACAGGTCGGACTAAGCCCACGACGAGAGCAAATTAGCCCAAGCCCGTATTATGGACTCATCTTTGCGAGATTTCAAATTTGAAAAAATCCTATTGCAATTTTGAAAAAATCGATAGAGAATATTCATTTTTTGCAAAGGAAATCTAGAAGAGATGTGGAAAATAAAAAGTAATATTGCATGCGGAAAAGAAATCTTCACGGATATTTATTTGAAAAGGAAATTGAAACCCTAATCTTTGGCCTATAAAAATGTTGTTCACATAGGGCTTTGGGGGGCCACACAATTGAGAACACACGGCCAAAAAGAAAAGAAAAGAGAACTCACGTTCTCCACGGAGAGAGAGGCAATACCGAGGGGAAGACTCCTTTTTCACAAAAGTGGCGATAGAGCAAAGTCAAAATACCATTCCAGCCGTCTTTTTGGCGTCATGCGGCTTCACTTCATCCACAACGCCTTGTTAATGAGTGCTACCCTATTGAGCTATTGTCGACACCATGGTTTGACGTGCCCGAGTTGTGTCGAGTTCCCCGATGTGCTGCCCTCATCACGTTTAAAGCTCTTGGTTTGTGGAATCTCCAGTGAATTGCTTCAACAGATTTTAATCCTAACCCTGAGCACACCACCAAGAGTTGTTTCATCGTGCTGAGAAGCATCACCACAAAAAAAGCCTTGGTGCGATCCGTCACCGACCTTTGCCTCGTGATCTCTCCAGGCTGAGCACCAGCGAAGACCTGCCGTCCAGAAGAGCCGGACCACTAGTGGCTACCTGTTGGCTGGGTCCACCTTCATGTGGGGCCCAGCCAGCATTAAATAAATAAAAAAACAAAACAAAAAGAAAAGAAAAGAACAAAAAGAAGTGGAGTGGTCGTGCGTGGGGTATCCGTCAAAAAAGAAAAGAGAGGAGAGAGAAACAGAAAATTGCAAGCAAGGGAGAAGAGAAGAAAGGAAGAGGGCTGCAACTTTGCGGCTTCAATTCGAAGGTCAAATATTAACGGAATCGGCTCAAATTTCAGTATGTTGTTCATGAGACCGAGGGCTACAAGTTGATGGTTTTTGTTCGTCGAGAACCGTCTTCGAATTCTCCAGTTGCGGTTAAAGTTTTCTTGCTCCAAACTTGTTTGTCTACCTATGTGGTGAGAAAAAGATAATTGTAATGTTGATGTTGAGTCTCTAGTGTGTGACTAGAGAAGAATACTTTGTGTATCCTACTATTCTTGGTGATTAGTGGATTTTTTGGGTGGTCCGTGGTTTTTCCCGCATTGGGTTTTCCACGTTAAATCATTGGTGTCGTTATTTGCTTTGTCTACTTATCATTTCGGCATTATATTTGCATATTGTGAGGCTATACATTGCTGGTTATTGTTGGGGGCTAAGAGATTTTAAGTTGATTTAGATCAGGGGAGAAATTGATCCTGGATTGCATTTGGCTGTGCTGAATTGTGTCCCTAGGTTCTCCCCAACAAAGTGGTATCAGAGCTAAGGTTGAAATTCTAGTGTTAAATGGAAGAAACTAGCAGCACCATGTTTAAGTTAAATGCCTCGAATTATTCTATTTGGAAGTCTCGGATGGAAGATGTGTTATATTGCAAAGACTTATTTGATCCTATTGAGGGTGATGAAGCCAAAGGAGATAAGGAAGACAAAGAATGGGAGAGAATGAATCGGAAAACGGTTGGGTTTATCCGACAATGGATTGATGATAGTGTGTTTCATCATGTTGCTCAAGAAACAAAGGCGGACACTTTGTGGAAGAAATTACAAGATCTCTATGAGAGAAAAACTCCACAAAATAAAGCCCTTCTAGTTAAGCGACTTGTGAATTTGAGATACAAGGAGGGGAGTAATATGGCGGAACATTTGAGTGAATTTCAAGATGTTGTAAATCAATTGACAAATCTTGAGATCGATCTTGGTGATGAATTGCAAGCATGCTTATTACTTGGTACTCTTCTTGATAGTTGGGACACCTTGGTTGTGGCATTAAACAACTCGGCTCCTTTTGGTGTGCTTTCTATGAGCATGGTTAAAGAAAGTTTCTTCAATGAAGAAATAAGAAGAAAAGGCTTGAATTATGCTTCTACATTGGATGCTCTTGTTATAGAAAATAGGGCGAGAAGTCAATCAAGAAGGTTTCAAAGAAATGATACCCGAGGCAAGTCAAGAGGAAGGTCGAAATCAAGACCGAGGAGGAGTGTCAAGTGTTATAATTGCGGCAAAATAGGACATTATGCAAAAGAGTGTTGGTTGCCAAAGAGAGATAGATCCCATGATAGAAATGGAGATAGAAAGAAAGAAGAGAAACAAGCTACAACGGCGATTGCATCCGATGGCGATATTGTGTTCATATATGATGATGGATATGTGGATCTTACATGCCAAGACTCTACATGGGTTGTTGATTCCGCGGCTTCTTTTCATGTCACCGCACGGCGTGATTACTTTGCTTCTTATTGTAGTGGCAACTTTGGTTGCATTAGGATGGGAAATAATGATGTTTCCAAGGTTATTGGCATGTGAGATGTTTATTTGGAAACCAATGTCGGATGTAATTTGCTTTTGAAAAATGTGAGACATGTTTCGGATATTCGACTTCACTTGATCTCTATGGGTGCCTTGGATGATGATGGTTATTGTAATTCCTTTTTTGATGGCAAATGGAAGTTGACTAAAGGTTCCACGATAGTTGCAAAAGGTAAGAAGACAGGCTCTCTCTACACCATGCAAGCTGACTTGATTAAAGAAGAGGTAAATGCAGTGGAGGATTCCTCGGTTAATTTATGGCATATGAGGCTGGGTCATCTTAGCAAGAAAGGACTTGAAACTCTTGCTAGAAAGAACCTTTTACCTTTGAAGGAGAAAAATCTAAAGGAATGCACTCATTGTCTTACAGGTAAGCAACATAGATTCTCATTTCATAGTTCCTCTCCACACACGAAATGAAATGTACTTGATTTAGTTCACACTGATGTTTGTTGCATGGATGCTAGAACTCTTGGAGGTGCATTATACTTTGTGACATTTATTGATGACTGTTCTAGAAAAGTGTGGGCTATTGCTTTGAAATCTAAAGATCAGGTACTTACGGCTTTCAAGCAATTTCATGTTAATGTGGAAAGAGAAACCAGGAAGAAGCTGAAATGTGTTCGGGCTGACAACGGTGGTGAATATAGAGGCCCATTTGAACACTATTGCAGGGATTATGGTATCAAGCTTGAGAAGACTGTTCCAAAACCACCACAACATAATGGAGTAGTAGAAAGAATGAACCGGACAATTAATGATCGGATTCGGTGTATGCTTTCTCATGCGAAGTTGCCTAAGTCATTTTGGGGTGAAGCGATGAGAACAGCAGTGGACTTGATAAATTTATCTCCATCGGTTCCTCTTAAGGGGGATGTTCTGCAAAGAGTTTGGAGTGGCAAAGATGTTTCCTACAGCCATCTAAAAGTGTTCGGTTGTCGGGCATTTGTGCATGTTCCAAGAGATGAAAGATCCAAGCTTGATGACAAGTCTAAACAGTGTATCTTCTTAGGTTATGGACATGAAGAGTTTGGCTACAGGTTATGGGATCCAGTTGCAAAGAAAGTCATTAGAAGCCGAGATGTAGTGTTTTGTGAGTATGAAACTACTGAAGACATTGACAAGGCGGAGAGACCAAAGAATATAACTCAACATTCAGTTAGTTTTAGCCCAAATCCTTATAATGTTGATAGAAATCATGACGGAGAAGTGCATGAAAATTATGAAGATGGTGAATCCTCACATAATGTTGATTCTTCAGCTGAGATAAGTGAAATAGTTGAGCAAGAGCAATCTATCCCACCTCAAGTTAGAAGATCTGAAAGAGAGCGTAGGCCTTCTCAAAAATATTTGCCGCATGAGTATGTGTTACTCACTAATGCAGGGGAGCCAGGAACTTATGAAGAGGCTATAT
The DNA here is from genome assembly GCA_016097605.1 of Eucalyptus guilfoylei. Classification (NCBI taxonomy): domain Eukaryota; kingdom Viridiplantae; phylum Streptophyta; class Magnoliopsida; order Myrtales; family Myrtaceae; genus Eucalyptus; species Eucalyptus guilfoylei. The sequence goes on along the minus strand of CM027867.1, from coordinate 12,799,721 downwards.
CATGTGAACGAAAGAATGAGTGGCATGAAGCTATGCAAGAGGAGCTTAAATTTTTGCATGAGAACCACACATTTGAATTGGTGAAGTTGCCTAATGGTAAGAGAACACTCACAAATAAGTGGGTATACAAGTTGAAAACATAAGAAAATAGTTTGCAATCATGATACAAGGCTAGACTTGTTGTGAAAGGCTTTCGTCAAAAGAAGGGCATAGACTTTGAAGATATTTTTTCACTGGTTGTAAAGATGTCTTCTATTTGAGTTGTTCTTGGGTTGGCCGCCAATTTGAATTTGGAAATTGAACAACTTGATGTAAAGACGGCTTTTCTTCATGGAGATCTAGAAGAAGAGATATATATGGAGCAACCGGATGGTTTTGAAGTTAAAGGCAAGGAGCACCTTGTATGTAGATTGAGGAAAAGCTTATATGGTCTTAAGCAAGCGCCGAGGCAATGGTATATGAAGTTTGAATCATTCATGGAAGAATAAGAATACGGTAAGACAAACTCCGATTCTTGTGTCTTTATGAAAAGATTCTCAGATAATGATTTTCTTATTCTCCTACTTTATGTTGATGATATGTTGATTGTTGGGCATGATGCCAAGAAAATCAAGAGCTTGAAAATTGAGTTGAGTAAAGCTTTTGCAATGAAAGACCTAGGCCCAGCTAAGCAAATCTTAGGCATGAGAATTACTCATGATAGGAAGAATAAGAAACTGTGGTTATCTCAAGAGAAGTATATTGAGAAGGTGCTTGAAAGATTCAATATGAGCACATGTAAACCGGTGCGTACTCCACTTGCAGGCCATTTCAAGTTAAGTAATAATGAGTGTCCTTCAAGTGAGAAAGAGAAGGTTGAGATGATGAACATTCCTTATGCATCGGCCGTGTGTAGTTTAATGTACGCCATGGTTTGTACAAGACTCGATATTGCTCATGCAGTTGGTGTTGTGAGTAGATTTCTCTCTAATCCAGGTAAGGAGCATTGGATCGCTACTAAATGGATTTTGAGATATCTTACAGGCACTTCTACACTTTGCTTGTGTTATGGAAATGCGAAGCCTAAGTTGAGTGGCTACTCGGATGCAGACTATACCGGTGATTTTGATTCTCGGAAATCTACATCGGGTTATATAATAATCTTTGCAGGGGGAGCTGTTTCATGGCAATCAAGATTGCAAAAATGTACTGCTTTGTCTACAATTGAAGCGGAGTATATTGCTATTACCGAAGGAGGTAAAGAACTTTTGTGGATGCAAAAATTCCTACAAGAGTTGGGATTGAAGCAAGAGAAATTTGTTCTATATTGTGATAGCATGAGTGCTATCCATCTTAGCAAGAATCCGGTGTTGCATTCAAGATCGAAACATGTTGATGTGAAGTATCATTGAATCCAAGAAAAGTTAGAAGAGAAGCTCTTCCTACTTGAGAAAGTTCATACCGACAACAATAGGTTTGACATGATGACTAAGGCCTTGCCTGTGATGAAGCTTGATGCTTGTAGAAGAAAAGCGGGCATGACGAACCTTCCCACATGAGGTGGAGGGGGAGATTTGTTGGCTGGGTCCACCTTCATGTGGGGCCTAGCCAGCATTAAATAAAAAAAAAACAAAACAAAACAAAAAGAAAAGAAAAGAAAAGAAAAGAACAAAAAGAAGTGGAGTGGTCGTGCGTGGGGTATTCGTTGAAAAAGAAAAGAGAGGAGAGAGAAACAGAAAATTGCAAGCAAGGGAGAAGAGAAGAAAGGAAGAGGGCTGCAACTTTGCGGCTTGAATTCGAAGGCCAAATATTGACGGAATCGGCTTAAATTTCAGTATGTTGTTCATGAGACCGAGGGCTACAAGTTGATGGTTTTTGTTCGTCGAGAACCGTCTCTGAATTCTCCAGTTGCAGTTAAGGTTTTCTTACTCCAAACTTGTTTGTATACTTATGTGGTGAGAAAAATATGATTATAATGTTGATGTTGAGTCTCTAGTGTGTGACTAGAGAAGATACTTTATGTATCCTACTATTCTTGGTGATTAGTGGATTTTTTTGGGCGGTCCGTGGTTTTTCCCGCATCGGGTTTTCCACATTAAATCCTTGGTGTCGTTATTTCCTTTGTCTACTTATCATTTCAGCATTATATTTGCATATTGTGATGCTATACATTACTGGTTGTTGCTGGGGGCTAAGAGATTTTAAGTTGATTTAGTATCGGGGAAGAAATTGATCCTAGATTGCATTTAGCCGTGCTGAATTGTGTCCTCGAGTTCTCCCCAACACTACCCTCATCGATGACCCCGGCCTCGACAAATCGCTACTCGGATTGTGCTGTTGAATTTCTTGGTTTTGCGGGCTGACTTGTGCGCCAATGACCAGGTGGCCATGTCCCTATGATTCCTGAGTATATCGTCCGTGAAGAAATTCACTTGTGTTCACACTTCGGCGTCCATCAAGTCATGACACTACAGGTTGAAATCAAAGAAGAAAAATACGAGAATTCTCAATGGAATATTTGAATTCACGGCCACTCATGAAGTTCACCTGAAAAGTTATAGCCAAAGGACAAACACGTGGGAAAGAATTGGCCTCCGTGTAGCCCAAGGCGGTGGAAATTTGGCTTTTGGTGGGAGAGGGGGGTTAGATAAAAAAAATAGAAATATAAGGGTGCATGGCAGCAGGGGAAATGCCAGCAGTAAGGAGATTCGAGGGTTTGGGGTCTAATTCTTTAATCCTATATATTGCGTTGGTCCTTGCCGCGCATTTGTTTTGATTTTGCAGTCGACCGAGCACCACACCGTGAATTACCAGCTCGAGCATCCCAAGCTGAGATGCCTTGCCGGCTTGCCCTGAAGCACAGCCGTTCATCACAAGCTAGCCGCCAATTCAATTTGGGAACGTCACCTGCGTGACATCGTGAATTAGGTAAGACTCTCGATTAATTCAATATTTCTTTGAATGTTTGATCGATATCATCATATCCAAAAGATCTCTTGATCCCTCATAAATTCGGGATTAACCCATAATTTCACAATGTGCTTACAATTGATAGTTCGATTTTCGCACCCGAAATTCGACTCACAATTGCTTACAAAATCATCAATCTGATCTCATGCCAGAGATTCGATTTGCGATTTAGTTTAAAATTGGCCAACTCGATCTCATGCGCGAGATATGGTTCGTCAATTTTTTGATATCAATCCTATCTTGTCTGATTTACCGTCGAATTGGTTGAATTAATTTTATTTTTCGTAAAAGAAAAAATCCAAAAAATATTTGAATTAGGATTAGGTTGGTTTTAGAATATCTCTTGTTATCTTGCATATTTAGAATAAGGATTTTATTTTGAATTTTTAAAAATAAAAAATACATTCATTTAGGATGTTAGTTTTTTTAAAAAAAATATATATAAATTGCATGTTTAATTATGTGTCAATTTTTAATTTCGAATTCAATAAAAAGGAAAAAGAAAAAATTAGAATTTGGGCATTCTTTGCAGGCCATTGCATATTAGGATAAGATTGCATTTTTTTTAATTAATTATAGGTTTAGATAATTTCTCTTAGATAGATTGCATATTAGGATTACTTGGTTAAGATAAGATTCTAGTTTAAATTAGGATTTGGCTTAACCTAATTCCTAATACAAATTGAATAGAACCTTAATCTAGCCAGATAATCCTTGCATTTTTCTAATTTCGAATTTCATGGAAAATACAAAAATTGCCTTAGAATTAATCAATTTCATTCTTTAGGATAGACTGCATTTTATATATGTCATATAGTTTAGGTCATATTGCCATGCCATATCATTCCATGTTAGATTAGTAGCATGCATTGCATAAAGCATGATTCTCATTAAATAAGTGAAAAAAAAAACAAATTGCGTGTTAATTAGAAATCATATCTAGGATTGTCGATGTGAATTCTGATCTAACATTGCAGATGCTATCGTTGCTATGAGGTAAGTTCTACAATTTATTCACTACTTTATCTGGGTGTTAAATTTGTGGTTTGCGCACCCGCATGATTACCTCACATGTTAGGGAAGTAAATTAAAATCAATTCAAGCTGCTTGCCAAACATTTTTTTTTTTCAAAATAAAAGAAAAAGGTACCGAAAGGATGTTAGAGAAATCTAGCGTAACCAAGTCCCCAAACTCACAATCTCTGGTTCGTAGGAGTAAAGTAAATCTCCCGTTACTTTACTTGGGTTTCTAATCGACCCACCAAAAATAGATTAGTGGCAACTCCTAATTGAAAAATCAATTGCATGTTAAGAACTTGGACCTAAGTCGCGAATTGGTACCTAAGTTGCGAATTGGTATAAGCTTGGAAGAGCCCGAGCTAAATTTAGGCTTAGCAATCCATTAGCCAAACCCTAGGTGGTGCACCTGAAATTTTGGTCACGACACAAAGTGATTACTTTTTTATTATTTGGTCATTTTTTTTTTAAAATTATGTTCCTTCTTTTACTTTTTTTTCTTCTTTCTTTCCATGCCTTTGATGTTGCTTCACTCTTACATATGGTTTTTCTAATTTCTCTCTTGCAAGCCATTCTCTTCTTTCTAAACATCACACTCCTACTTCTTCTTATTCCTTCACAAATCTCTCATTCCTTTGTAATCCCCAAAAGAATTGCTTATTTCAACAATCGACGCCCTCCTCATTCGCTATTGGACATTTAGTTTTAGTGAAAGCTTTTTTTTTTTTTCCTTTTAAGGTTTCTTGGTATTGAATCATGCTCATTCTAGCTACTATTGAGTGTTTCTTGATATCTTTTCTTAAAAGTGAATTTGAAATTTGGTCGTGAAAGTGCTTGATATTGTGTTTCAACCTTGCGTTTATAGCGTAGCATGCATTAAAATAATGTTTCAACACTTAGACATGGCACTGAAAACACAATCAAATTAAACTATTAATTTGAATCCCGCTTCATATTACTTGAAAGAAGACAACTTGCCTATTGCCCTCGACTTTCATGCCTACACATGGTGGGGACACCTTTTCTTTCTTTACACCCTCACATGTGCAAGATGAGGAGAGAAAAAAAGGGAAGAGAGAGAAGTAGTATTTCTCAATATTACCTTCCATGGTGCAAGAAGAGCCCACGTGCGACGGAAAAAAAAAAGGGCTCAATGGGGAAGTCACTGGTGAGCTCAATGCCGACGAAAGTGTGAAGGACGACGGGTTTGGCATCATTGATAGAAAATGGAGGGCAATGGGGTTTGTGGAAGAAAAAGAAGAAGAAGAAAAAGGAGTAGGAGGAGTAGAAAGAAGAGAATGGCCTGCAAGAGAGAAAACACAAAGACGGTTTGCAAAAACGGAGAACTAAGACGGTGTGGAAAGAAAGAAGAATTAGGAAAGTGGAATTTGCAAGGAAAAGGAAGAAGAAACAAACTAAAGAGAATTGACCAAATAAAAAAAAGGATCACTTTTGTAGAGTTGTATAGAAATGATAAGCCCCGCAAGGATTAATATGGCCATAACACAAAAAAGGGAGTGTCTAAATCAAATGAGAAATGTGAAAAGCACGACCCTAAATTTATTAAGTTTAAAGACCCTCAATTATATTAAACGTGTCACTCAATACCCTGATTAATCTTCAAACTTGCACTAGTGTGACAAAAAATCCTCAGTCACAATTCCATTTGAGACGAATGTTAAAAATCTTAGCTGATGGCTTACATTGACAACGACAGGCAAAGGAAACTAACGTGGATATAGAAAATTCTACAATTTTTTTTTTTAAAATTATGCCTGTTGTAATACTGATACCCGCCGTCAATACCCGAAGCTTAGTCAATTTGCTTTTGTTTTATGTTGGTTTACTCGTATTTGTAATTATGTTATTGGGTTAACCAGTAATTCGTCAGTCAAAACAGGTCGAAAGTAATTTTTTAACCGAAAAAACATGAACGACAATTGCGCATAAAGTCCCCACCGAGAAGGTTCTTGAGCGATTTTTATAATTCTTTTATAATTATCGTAAGATCCCTTCTAACTAAATCTAGATCTTTCGCCTATCCTTTTGTTAAAAATCATCCCATCACAACGTACTCATGAATCAGAAGTGTTTTGAAGTAACTATCAATTAATTTTAATATTTGGCTTTCATTTTTACATTTAAAACAGTGGAAAAATGCTCATAAATCTGTTATTGCGAAAAGAACCACTTAATGGCCTTGTTAATTATTTAATCCAAAGCTCATTTTATTGAGGATACACTTGTGAATAGCGCAATGAAATTGGAAGCTTTTAACTACTCATATTTGGGGTCGTCTGAGTAGGCTTGGTAATATCTTCTGTGCAAGAAAATATTGGGATAACTGGTCTACCACGCAGGTAATGGGCCACTCCATTCAGCGCTCGCCAATTGAAACTCACTCTCTTCTCTCTCTCCATTAACTCTCTTTCCTCCTTCGTTGTTGAGCTCATTACGGACACTCTCTTTGTTCTCCTTTCCTTGCTCTTCAGTCCCTCTTTTTATTTTTATTTTCTCAAGAATTACCAAGAATGAAGTCTATCTCTTTAAAGCTTGTCTCTCCCATTACTGCGAATGTCTTTCTCTTCACTTAATCGACATATGTCAGAAAACATTATCAATAGAGACCCTTTCACTCGATCTTATACCGCATGACAAACATCACGATCAAAAGCTAAACTTTGTTTAAATAGGAGGTTGTATAATCCCTGAAGCTAATTGTCATTCTTAGTGCGCCGGTTGTCTTCCATTTCCCTCCAACTAGCTTAAAATTGTCCTCTAATTTGCATTTATACGTAAGTTCTGAGATATATTTATTTTTAAACCATAGTGGAGGTGGAGGTGGTGGCATAGTTGGGAGTGAAGAGAGAGACACCTTCCCAATAATGGGAAAGATGCTTTCGAAGAGAGAGACGTTCGTTCTTTGAAATTTTTTAGAAAAAGAAAATGAGAACAGGAAGTGAAAAGGGAGAAAGGGATAGCACAGAGGGTGTTTGTAAAGTGCTTAGTATGGTTTGGGGAAAGAGAAGAAACGGAGAGAGAAGAGAGGTATTTTCAAAAACATATAACAAGTGGGATTCGTGAGACATATGGTACGCGTCAAATGGAATGGCCTACTGTCCACATGGCAAATCAGGCTTCCCTAATATTTTCTGCTTTCATGCAATCTGCTTGGCTCTTCACACAAACACGAGGGGGGAGGGAGGGAGGGAGGGAGGAGGAGATGGGTCAGAAGTGGAAGTAGAAGGAGATGGAGATGGATAGCCGCAACTTTGACCGTGATGTGATGTACCATGATAGGAAGAGCGGAGGCGAACAATGATAACTGGCGGATGTGCATGTGTTCACTGTTTAGGAATCAAAATAATTACGGCATTCTTTCCTAGGAACACGTAATCCATCAATCAAAGATCGAAAGGAGAAAACTTCCTTTGATGACAAAGATGACGACCAGGCCCTTTCGCGCAGTACTTTCGCGAAAATCCATCCCCCGCCATGCGGGGTCGCAGTCGAAAGAAACGAAGATGTCAGCCGGGCCGACAATAATGTGCAGGCGAATCCCAATAGGCAATCAACCCACTCTGCTCCGTTCTCATCGACCACCGGAATGAAGAGAAGAAGAACAACGAATATGAAGAACGACATTGCAAAAAGCAGGGAATGTAATTCCTTTCATTTCCAATCCGGAAAAAGCTGAGGAATATATTTATTATTCTGTCCACCATTTGCAAGAAGGGAATTCTTTTTGCCTCCCAATATAATGGAAAAATTCCTATATAAACCCTGCACGTGAGCTCGATACGTTTGGGCCCTTGATATTTATGAGTATCGCATGAGATTTACGTGATCTAAAATCTAAAAATAGAGAGTTCACATGCATTCACATGCATTCGGTGGATCCAAGAATGATATACCAGCTTTCGGCATATGCAGGGAATTACGACCAAGATGCCAGCAGTCGAAGACCACCAAAAATTCCCACTCTCTCTCTTCAACTTTTTGTTTCTTTGATGTTTATTTACAGGCTGTAAGCATCGACTTTGGTTGATTGTGTGTATCGAATCTTAGTTAGTTCTCTTGAAGCTTCGGTGCATTTCCCAGGATTCCAATTGGTCACTCTTCTCTGCTTTTCACCCTAGTACCAATGGGTGACAATATCCCTTGAAACAACTTTGACGGCCAGAGCACCTTGATGCACTATATCCCTTCAATCATCTAGGCAAGTTGTGGATGTCAACTAAGTATTGTGGGTGAGATCTTTGAAGCCGTTGCGAAGGCTAAGAACTTAGTAAATTGAATAAGTTGGTGGTTGTAGGATAAAATGAATAACCATGACCCCGTAAAAGAAGGAATACATAATATATGTTGGCTAATTCTTCATATATATATTTTTGGCTAAATCAAAGGGACTACCCCACAACACTACTCCAAGCTACTGAAAACGCTAATAACACAGCCACAATACATACAATTCATAACAACACTAAGCAACATCTCCTAAATTGATATTGATCATCAAGCAAACCCCTAGCTTGTACCTTATTCCCCAAATTGCCAATATAAAAATTACACTTTCACATACACATTCATATATAGCTGCACCAACAATCTAGGGAGACTCTAACCACTCCCAATCAATTCGATTTGATTAGATTGCTGAAGACTGGGCCTGGTAGGGCCTGATCATGGGGATGAGCGAGCCGCTGAGGTGGAGGGACATGACTTCGTTGGTGGACCCGACAAGCTGCCCCCCTATGAACACCGCGGGCACGGGAGCGTTGCACCCTAGCCTGACCAGGGCCTTCTCTATCTCGCGGCACTCAGGGTCGTGGTCGATCTCGTACACCCGGGGTTGGACCCCAAGGTCTCGGAACAGGATGGTCACCGTGTAGCACAAGCAGCACGAGCTCTTGCTGAATATCACCACCCCCTGTTCCGATGCGCATCTCTTCACCTTGTCCATTCTCACTCTCTTGAAAACCCTAAATCAATTTAGGGTGATTCCCAATAAGGAATGGTACTTAAAACTTCTTTTTTCAAGTTCGGAAAAAAGGAAGATGTTTTTAATGGTTTTCTCGACTCAGTGTGCCCGACAAGAACCCGATCACCACAAGACCGAATCCGGGGCCGAACTCGATCAGATGGGAGGTTGCCGGGGGCCGAGAGGAGAAATCTAGAATAGGCTTGAGGTGGTGTGGATGTGTTTGAGCTTTCATGTTCGCTATGTATATATAGGGACGGCCAGTGTGGTAGACTAGTAAGAAAAGGCTAGTAGAGAGATACTTCGGTCTTTTGGAAGGGAATTTCGAAAAGTGGGTCTTCTTTTACATAGATGCTCAAGCTCATGATAAAAGTAGCTTTCTCGGATAATGACTAGTGTATTCCACATGGGGCTCTACAACTAGGGCAAATCCATTCTCTGCTAATTCATTCACGAGTTTATAGAACTTAGTTTATTATTTATTCCATCGAGTTAGGTGTAGAGCCACCTCACCAAAATCTCCTAGTTCAAGGTAATTGGAGGAATAATGACCTAAGACAGTGTAGATAGATTGAGTCAATTGCAACCTGAAACAAAGAGTGCAACTTGAAAGGATGATTTGTGCATGTCTTCTTTGCTATCGAATATTGATTATGTTGGTCAAGAAATGAGCTTTGCAATATCCACATAGTCAAAGGGGGGAGGAAAAAAGCCAAGAAAAGAAAGAAAAAGAAGGAAATGAAACGTGGGGTCGCCGGATCAAATCTTACCAATTACGTTCTAACTGTTTCGAGGGTCATCTGTGTGAGTATCTAGACTTAACCTATTCATAGGGTTTAAAAACAGGAAGAAGGACATGGAGGTGGAAGAAGGAACGTGGACTATTGTACTGACAGAGAACAAAAGATGCAACAGAATATATGGGAGGGGTTGGTCAATTTATGCTTAGATTTCCAGCAATCCAAGAGATTCTCAAAGCCCACTTTCTTTGAATCGGTTTTCTTTTGGTTGTGCAGACAGGTCATTGGGGAATGACAAGGGCTTTCGGTGGCTGCGATTCCCTGCCGGTTGTGACCACCAACTTGCGCATTCTATTGAAACGTTCCTCCACACATGCTGGAGGGGACAGACTAAATATATGCCCATTGCTACGAAGAGGGATTGGGTAGGGAGATATTCAGCACTTTCATTTACAGTTTGAATTGGATCGTATCAAATTTAAAAATCGACGTGTAGATCTTGAATTGCCGGCATCGGATTTGAGGTCCCCAACATCAGATTTGGAGAGAGAGAAAGAAAAAGGAGGGGGGGAGGGGGAGGGTGGTTAGAGAGAGAACTTTTTTCCGATCTATTTATGACTAAGTAAATTGATAGGAAATATGATTTTAAATAGAGGAATCACATCCGGATGGGTAGACTCGAAACTATCCAACCATATAATCTTATTTTGTATCAGCAACCATTGGCACTTAAAAATGCCAGAATAGATGTCTTGAGAGGGATATTGCCTTTGAGCAATATATCAACTTTATAATGGAGATGTTATGGAAATAATGCCCACTAGATTGTACTTGGCATAGGTTTAGCTAGCGGGAGGTTTGGCATGTGCAAGATCCACATTGGCCGGTTGAGACGATGCCAACATGAAATTAGAGAAGCAAAGGTGGTTTGGCCAGGACACTCGTGGGAAAATTATCCAAAAGGTCCTAACTCTATTGTATGATGACAACCTTCAATTTTTAATTTGGCCAATTTAGTTATAAACCTTTTGATAATTTGCAAATTTAGTCAATTTTGCCATTTTTGATTAAAAGTCCCTGATGTGGACAATACTCATCCTCTATGGCAAGTGCTAATGTATATGGCTGTTGTAATTTTTTTTTTCCTTTTTCCGTTTTGCCCCTTTTCTTCTCGGCGACCTGCGGAGGGAAATAAGGAAAAAGGAAAAAAAGGAAAGAAAACGAAAGGAAAAAAAAGGAAAGAAAAAGATTCAGAAAATTCTAAAAAGATTTGCAAAAATCTTCTACGTCAATGTCATTCATCCATGCCATATAAGATGATCAATGTTAACTAAATCATCGCGTCAGTGATTTTCGACCAAAATTAGCTAGGATAGCTAAATCAGCAAATCATAAAAAAGATTATGATTAAATTGGTCAAATAAAAAAGATTAGAACTAAATTGGTTGCCGTACAATGTGTTCAGGACTTTTTGGATAATTTTCCTTGAATTGTAGGATGTGGGGACTATGGCCAAACACGGGATCGAGGTAGCTAACATGCATGTGACAAAAGCAAGTGGCTTACACGTAACTGAAGCGGTTGACATGATGCATACCTATTAAAGCCCGCGAAAAGTGTGGAACTGCTTATTTCTTTGTCCAAAGATGCGATTGAAATCGTGGCCGGACACATGCCTAAAGCAGACTAGTATACATAGAGAAGTGCTTGGCATGGGTACCAAACTTGTTACCAAAAATGGTTAGCAACTCGTGGGGCCATGCCCAAAACATAGGGTAAAAATCTGAAATTTGAGAAAAAAGTTTTAAAGATGAGATTTTAGAGACTTATGACTATAAAAGTCACGTTCTAATGGGGAAAAAAGGCCAAGCACTCGATTAAATCGCCAAACTTAACTTATTTAAATCAAGTTCTCAATTCATTCCTTTTATTTTACCAAACTCGCTCGTGTGAATTTGATTTGAGCTTGTGCAGTCGAGTCTTAACTTTGAGCCATCATTGAATCTAGTTCGTGTTCCTTACTAGACTGTAATCATCTCATCAATAATTAAGGACTGTTCCCATAGGTTAATTTCGAGCCTGGTCCTTATTGAGGAGTTATGAATTTAGAGAGAAAAACATAAGTAAATTTCAAGAATCGAAAGATTAGAAGCATATCAGACAATATGTTATGATTGTAATACGACTGATAAAGCAAAATTAATGGAAAGCTTGATTGCATAAACTCAATAATTTACAAGATTTGATTAGATGAAAGAAAATTTGTAGGATGAAGAACGAATAAACAATATAACCTGAATTTGATAATTTACCCATCACCGAAAAGAGAAGTTAAAATATAAGTCAACAATATTGTAATTGTTGAGATTATTTCTGGAAAGTAACATGGACGTAAATCGATGGCATTCCTTGAACTCGTATAAAAGCCCTCTAGCCTTGATCACTCTAGCGGACGGAACAAAGACTCTTAGTAGTGGATATGTAGGTCGGCGTATAAAGTTTATTCGAATTTTAGTAGTGGATAATTATGAAAGACTCTTAGTTTGATGCAAAAGTGAAATGGATGGAAATTTAAATTAAAAAAAAAAAATTCTACCAGTCCCATTTCCCCCAATCTACTATCCTAGGGATAAGCAATATCATTTGTGCTTTTATTGCACTCGTCTTTAAGGCTAATTTTTTTTGGCACTACCTTCTTGCAGGGTGTGGGAGTCGAAACCCACTCCTGAAATGAAATCGTCACCACCCCAACTCCTTGAAAAGGTGGGGATTCGAACCTCCCACCTCTCATTTCCAACTTGGAAAGGTGGCCACTGGAGCAAACCCCAGTAGTTATCTTTAAGGCTACTTTTAGTGTAGCATTTTCAAGCAACTTGGAGCATTCAAAGGCACTTTGAGTGAAAGTTTTAGTGTTTGATAACATAATTATAAGAGGCTTCAATATAAAGTTGAATTTTAAAAATGCTAAAAATTCAAGGCAGCTCTCCCAATTTTGGACTTTTAGCATTTTGTAATGCTATTCAGGGGTTTAGTGTTTTTTTTTTAAACAACTTCGCTCTCACTAATATATTCGTATTTCTGTTTAGATAGAGGGATGAAGGGTTCGTGTTTTGTCCACCTTTATCTCTCTCCTGGTGGATGAATTTTTAGAGCAAAGGTATGAAAGTTCCGCCTAGAACCAAAGCTTCGCAATGTCTCCACCAATCCTATTTTGGCCTTATTTATTGGCGTATTCTCAGGCCATTTGATACTTCATTGCTATTTCTTGAAGCTGTGTTTGCTTGCAAATTGGTGGTATTCATGTAATTCTCTCTATCTCTAGCTCTCTCTGTGGAAGTTTGGTCAAGAACCCATGAAATAACATAAAGGAAGGTCAGCACTGGTATCTTACAACTTTATATCAGTGGGATTCGCTTTGAGAAATTTGACAATTTAAACCAACAAGACCATTCACTATGCACAAAAGCTTATGAGGAATACCAAGAGAATTGTGAGTTTTTGTACGATCACTGCCAAATTGTTCTAAAAACTTAAGCTTTTAGATTTATTCTAACACCCCCCTCACGCTTAATCTAGTCTTTTGTCTAGCATTAAACTTGAATATCTAATTGGAGAGGCAAATGAGAGCTAAAAAGATTTGAATTCAGGATCTCCAATTCGATACCATGTTATTGTAGTCAAATCCACCACAATAAGAACATAGGAAACATTGCAGAAAGTTAATTGAATTTGATCTAGAGAGAGGAACGCAACATTTGAATAGAAATAGGTAATGAGTGCAAAATACACAGGTCGAGACTCTCTACATAATTTTCCAAATTGGAGTTCATAAAATAGAACTTGTATGAAGATTCCATGAAGTTCAAAGTAAGTGAAATCAACAGTATTGTGAGGTATCACTCCTCTAGCCAATAGTGAGCGGAAGAATTCCAAGTGTTCCTTTCACATGAAATGTTTGTTCTCATATCCAGGTATTGCAATAAAACCAAGCTTGCTCTTAAACTTGTCAAAGAACTTTTCATCATAACTGTCATTTTTCTCTTCTAGACAATTTTCATCCTCAGTAGCAGGGCTAAAAGTAGCCCTTGGAGTTGTCTTAGCCACAGTAGTTCTAATTTCAACTACACTAGGAGTAGAGGATTCTACAACTTCTTCTTTCCTCTTGCTAGAAGGCATAGCCCTAGTATCCTCTACTGGCGAAGTCCTACGAGGTCTAGCCGTTGGGTCTCTACTTCAACTTCAAAGGCGAAACCAGAATGTTTTATAAAAAATTTCTATCATTTCTTTAGAAACACTATTGCTTCTTAAAAATGCCACCTTTATTTAACGTACTTGGCATCCACCACTCTAAAACTTCCAAGAGGAGACAGAAGATTACCCTAATTCTCAAGTGCCTCGATTGTCTTTGTGACAATGCTTTGAGATTCCTTCTGAGTTGGACTGGATAGATTAGCACTTGACAATCTTCCCTTCCTTGGTCAACGGATCAATGGAGTACCCTGACTCTCAATTTCTTATTCAGGCTCGTAAGAAATGTGGATGTGAGTTGCTTTTCTGGCTGCCCTAAAAGCCATTGTTGAGCTTCTCAGTGATCCACAAATGCCGTAGTATGTTTTGCGAGAAATACTCTTGAATTTGGGTGCCTTTTCATGATTTGTGAAAGAGTTGAGAAAAAAGTTTGAATTGTTGGTGCAAAGCTTTCTCAGCGTACTCGTATTTTTCCTACTATTAAAGACGTCTATAAAGATCTCAATGTAGATTCTAACTTCACTAGAGAACTTAAATCTCATGTTCCACATAGTAGTTTTCCTCTTAGATACATTGTCATGCATATAATTTTCACAAATTGTCTTGACCTGAAGTCACCTCCAAAACTAACATTTCTAAATATGAGGCTAAACTTCTCTAGGTAATAAAGAACACTATTGCTTTCTCTTTGCCACACACCATCTTCTTCCATATGTACAGGACAGTAAGTAAAAGTCAAGGGAAATTGCCTTATGATTCATTGATCCCAAAGATCTTTAAGCATTTCAATGTAGAACTTCCCATGGGGTTGTGCAAAAAGTCAATTCCCGAGTTGTCTGTTGGGGAAAGTATGATTCTGAACATGCATTACAAACCATCTAAGGAATGTTAGACAGATGCAAATAATAAGCTCGTGAAGGTTAGAAACAAAGATGATGAGTTTGCAAGAATACTTATGGTAATGACACTTAAGAACAAAGAAGTATTGAGCAGAATATTAGAGAGTGGAAAGGCTCGAATGATTCTCCTAGCCCCACTTTAGGTGAGTCTGCACCTCCTCCAAAGAAGAAACAAAGGATTAAATCCCTGAAGAGGATTGGAAGTGAACCTACTAAGGAATGTGAATAGATTGGTGAAAGATCTATTGTGACTGAGAAGTACAGTGTTGAAAAGGAAAGACAAAGTAAAGAAGAGGAGAAGACAATTGAAGAGATGAAAAAGGAAGCAACAAAGTTAGCGGAAGAAGAAAGGATAGTTGACCCGGACATAAAGGCAGAAGAAGAAAGGCTAGCTGAGGCAGAAAGGTTGATGCTGAAAGAAAGGTTGAAGTAGAAAAGTAGGCTAAAGATGTTAAAGTTGAACATGAGATTCAAAGACAAGAAGAAAATAGAAAGGATCGATCCCAGACCCCGAAATTTCCTTATATTCAAAATAGAACGCCCACCGGTAATGGAGAGATTTGAAAAAGAAAAGCTAGATGAGCTTTGGGAAGATTTGCTAAATGAAGGGGAAGCTGCAGGTGATGATGAAATGGATATTGAAGAAAACATTGTAGATCCTATCAGTCCAGTACCTCCAAAATAAATATTGGTAGAGATCACTAAATCATTTGTAGATAGTATAAGAACTGAGATTAAAGATTGATGAAGTTGATATTCATGAGGATGCTCAAACTCAGGTTGAGTCTTGAGAAAAGAAGAAATATAAGATTCATGTCACTGAGACTGGGACTACTGATACCGATGCTCCTAATCTTTTAAGTTTGTTGAAGGAGGTAAGGGAAAATCAGGTTGTTTTAAAGGATGATATGAAATCACTCCAAATAGAGCTATAGAGTCACATGCAGAGCTTGAAGGAAGATGTTGGAAAGAAAATATTTGTTCTTGAGAACGTCTTTCGGCAATGTACGAGGAAGATTGATGAGACTTGCTACAAGCTGTAGTGCTATGGGCTGATTCGAGTGCCCTTTGATGGTTTTGGCAACAATGACAAAGATGATAATGCCGATGACAACACCAACAACCCCTCCACGTCAAAATGAATTTGGTTATATTTTTTGCAGAATTACTGGGGATTTGTTAGTGGGACTATTGACAACTGTTCTAAAAGTTTAAATTTTTAGGTGAATGTGCAGTTTATTATTTATTCTAACACTTCTTCCATATATTTAGTTTGGTCTTTTTGCTGGGGAGGCAAATGGGGCTGAAAAGATTCGAACTCAAGATTTCTATCTTTGATATCATGTGAGATTTCATGGAACACCGTCTAAAAGTTTAAGTTTTAGATAAAGACGTAGTATATTATATAATTATTCTATCAAAGATTTATTATTTATTTATTTTAACAAGAATCGCTAATCGTGCACCAAAGCCAAATGGTTGGAACAAGGTCTGATTCCAAATGACGGGCATAGAGCAGTGTATAAGCCCTAAAGCGTTAGCTTAACATTCATGCAACTATACTTGGTTTCGTGACAGAAACTAATAGATGATGAGCCGTATTGCTGTTTTTCCTGAGGTTCGCACTTGTCGCAGCAGTCGAGCTTTCGCACGCTTGCTATGCCGTGAGAGGAGACGCAAGCACGGACATTGGATATAGCATCCGCAATGGGCAAAACTTTCGCCCTTTGTCTTCAATGATTGTTGGGCTGGTCTCCGGGGTTTCTAGGGCTTTGTTATGGCAATGCAGTATGCAGAGCTACCCCTACACAGTCCGACTTCAGTCACTGCTTAGTTTTATGAAAGGAGACACTTGAGATAATGCGTCATTGGAGCATCGGGTATTAGGTTCAACTCGAGGATCGTCAGCTTTGAACTTCGGATCTAGAAATACTCCTTCCACGAAAAGTAGAACTTTCCACTGGCCTTCACTTTTATAGTGGCTCGGTATGCGTATAAATTGAACAGAAGGAGTTATAGGTATTGAGATGCGCCGAGATCTTTAGTCATAAATGATGTTTCTGTACACGATTCTCCGATGGAAAATCAGGCCATGTTATGGAACACTTGATTGGGTTTAACATTTTTTATATAAAAAAAATCCATAAAAGTTCGGCATAATCTTACGTATATAGTTTTATGGATTGATGAAGTGACCCAAGGGAAAATTGTTTAAGAAGTCTTAAATTTATTACACTTTTACCAATTTAATTTTAAATATTTTTATATTTTAACAATTAAGTCAATCTAACCAATTTTAACTAGAAATCGCAGACATAAAAACCAATCGTTCATGGCTGATGTCGACAATTTTAATAATATTTGAATATTTTTTCAAAATTTATTATTATTATTATTTTCAATATATATATATTTACAACTTTGGCCAATGATGGTGGCAAGCGACCTCACCGCCACAATGCCCTCACTTGTGGCCAATGAGGGCCGCAACGCCCTTGCCAAGATCCAAGAGAGGGCATTAGGCACCTCGTTGGCAATTCAACTATGGCTAGTGAGGGTGTCATCACCCTCATCAACCAACGGGCGAGGGTTTCGGCCCTCGCTTGGATCTCGGTGGGGCCTGTCGCCCTCGTTCGTGGCTGGCAAGAACGCATTGGAATTGTAAAATAAAACAAAGAAAAGAAAAATCATAATAAATTTGAACAAATATTAAAATATTATTAAAATTTGTTAACATTAGCGCTAATTGTGCCATATAGGATAGTCAGTGTCTATGTTAGCGATTTATGCCAAAATTGGTTAAATGAATTCAATTGGTAAAATGTGAAAAAGTTTAGGAAAGACTCAAGTAACACAATTAAAATGTTTATAATTGAATTAGCAAAAATATAATAGATTTATGACTTTTTAGATAATTTTCTCGGTGACCTAACGAGTAACTCCTTGAGCAGCGCAATAGCTGTGAGGAGCATTTTCTTGCTGGGCTTGGAAAATTACAAATTCAGAGTTTCTTTCCTGAATTTGAAGTGGGGAAAGGCATATCCGAAAGTCCCCATCTCGCTCGAGAATCTTGACTATTGTCTCAAAGCCAGAGAAGTCGGAGGATTGGTTTTCGACCGGACCTGCCCATATTTCTCTTTCTTGTCGGATTCTTTGGGAGATGAAGAAAAAATCGATGCCCCAGGCTCGCTATTTGAAGATTTTTTTGACTTGAATAGTAAAGTTCGGATGGTTCTTGCTTTAAGGAAGGTGCCTTGCTAAAGTTAAAAGCAGAAAAGGTTTTCCCACTAGAATTTTTCTCATATATGCGAGCATGAAAAATGGAACCGGCAAAAGCAACTCTCTTACCTGACTCATATTTTTAAGAGAAACGGTTAACCTAATATGATATCATAGTATAGGATAAGAGTTCAAATCCTAATGCGCTCTCTCAAACTCATCAGCCATGATATTAGGCTCGTAATTTGCTCACATGAATACAAGAATCGAGTCTTGCGAGGGTTAACATGCTTACACGCTACAAAGAGTGTTAAATAATATGCTATTTATACATTATTGACCTGGTCGTACTGATTTAAATTTTGGGAGAAAACAGTTAATCTAACGTTGGACATGTTATTCTTTTTGCTCCCTGATATTTTCATAAAATTAACCATTTCACTAATGCACAAAAGGCCTTGGTAAAGATCCTAAAAAGCGTCGGTGCAGCACACTAGGCTCTATGACAACGGATCTTTACTTTGTAATGATAAGTGTGTTAAAAGGTCCTGTCATGAGCCAAGGCTTCTTGAGATCAAGGGAGTGACTAAGAGATTCGAACATGTGACCATCGGCATTTCAGATCAATTAAGGGTAAACCCTCCACCACTAAGCCAACTATGGCGATGGTCTCAAGAAAACAATTTGATGATCCTCTCTACCGATAGTTTATCTACCGGCAATGAAACCTTATATTGACAAGTTTTTCTGTCATTTATACGACATTTACGGACAACATATGTGTCGCTAACAATTTGGCGTCCTCCTTACCCATTCTTCCTATTTCCCCTATCAATCATTAAATAATCTTTCTCAACTAAACTTTAAAGGGTAAAATTAGACAACTTTTCTGTGACTTGTTAGTAAATATATGTGAGTTATATTTGTACAATATGTGTATATATAACTCC
The DNA here is from genome assembly GCA_016097605.1 of Eucalyptus guilfoylei. Taxonomy (NCBI): domain Eukaryota; kingdom Viridiplantae; phylum Streptophyta; class Magnoliopsida; order Myrtales; family Myrtaceae; genus Eucalyptus; species Eucalyptus guilfoylei. The sequence goes on along the minus strand of CM027867.1, from coordinate 12,780,719 downwards.
AAGGTTTGTCAATATCATTCAATGAAAAACTTCCCTTGCACTTTGTGAATTCGTAACCATCCACAAACGAACCCATCTCTCGCATAAAGCTATAAAGCTATACCATCCATGATAAATTCGGACAAAATTTGGATATATTGTTCTGCATCGTGTCACTGATGATGCAACAAAAGAAGAAACCGTCAGGAAAGAGTAACATCACGACGTTTTTGTTGAAGGGCTGTGTCTAAGACCTTGTATTGCATCACTCAAGGTATCGTTCGTTCCTATGGTCTTCTGAGGTACCCAAAATTAGGATATGTCGTTCTGCATTCTGCGTCACTGATGACGCAACAACGGAAGAAAAAGACAAGGAGGAGTGACATAATGGCGTTTTTGTTGACGGGTGCGTCTAAATACCTTGTTTTGCATCATTCAACATATCAGCTGGTTCTCATTTCCAAAGATGGCCGACTCTAGAAAACTGTAAGGCTGTTGCGTTTTGGTGAAGCTTAGCAGCATATTTCTGAAATAATACAGTAATACCGTTCATCTAATGTAGAGTATCACATCTGCCGTCACGTTTAACTTCTTAGTGTGCTAATTACAAGGAATCTACCAAGAGAGAATAGATTATTCTGCACTAAAGCCGAACAGTGGAACAGACTCTTATTTCAAAAAATGAGTGAAAACAGTATATAAACCCTGGAGTGTTGGCTGTCATCGCACTTGGTTTCCAGACAGAAACTCACTTAAGATGAGTCATATCGTTGTTTTCCGGAGATTCATAATCGTTATGGCAGTTGGGCTTTCTTGTGTTTATGACTCCGTGAATGGAGAACCAAACACAGACAACGTCGACAGAGTCTGCAATGGGGTCAAGTTTGGCCCGTCCCTTCCTTTCCATTATTGTCGAGCTGGTCTTCCCCAGGATTTAGCAGAACACACCGCCACGAGGGGCTACGACTACTATGACACAAATACGCAGTTTTCGGAGGTTTGTTATGGCCATGCTGCACGCAATGCTCAGCTTTCACAGTCCGAATGCATTTACTGCTTACAATTATGTGAGGAAATACTTGGCAAATTGTGTTATTGGAGCTTCCGGTATCAGGTTCAACCCGAGGATTGTTGGCTTCGGATCGAGCCATACTACTTCAACGACAATTAGAACTTTTCGCTAGTCTAAATAATCTGATGGCAATCTGATGTGTCATAAGCTGAACAGAGGGAGTTGTTTGCATGAGATGCACCGAGATTTCTAATCGTCAATAATGTAGCTGTACATGATTCTCTGATGAAAATAAGGCCATGGCCTGGAATAATTGATCAAATTATGTACATAGTTTTATGAAGTGATTTCTTCAGAACTTATGAACGTTAAATTTCATGCTAATCTATTAATTTGTTTCCTACTAACTTAAATATTAGGGAATAACAATTAACATGATACTAGAGCACAGGTGAAGAGTTCATATCCTAGCACTCCCTCTCAAACTCATTAACCTTGACATTGGGCCATAATTAGTCATGTCTTGGGAGTGTAAAGGATCGGCTTACAAACAAGGAAGAGTGTAAAGTAATATGCCTATTTGCACGACTTTTCGTAAGCAGTTAAGTTTTAGGGGAAAGTACAATCTCTTCTTGTTGAGGCCCGCGATTTGTTGAGCCGGTTCTAAAAAGCCTCCTTAGTCTATTATTTGGGTCGCGAATCGAATTGCTAAAATTTGGAGACAAAATTCACTATCCCTCAAATTGACTTAATTAACCTCCTTACTCTTTGGTATTTACTTTATCTCAATACTCCTTTAAGAGTCCTTTTTGTGTGAGTAGTTGCATCTTGAATAAAATTCATTCTTCTGACAAAAGAAAAAAGTGTTGGGGGGAAACAATTAGTGTAAAAATCAACACTTCAATCTATTTCCTCTATAATTATTTTCGTAAAATCAGTCTTTTTATCGACGCAAAAAGACATTGATAAAGATCCTAAAAAGCGCCGGTGTAGCACACTAGGGTCTATGTTTACTTCGTACCAACCGAAAGTTTGTTAAAAGGTCTTGTCATGAAAGACGGACTTACATGTGGACGAATTAAGGCTTCCAAATACCAAGAAGCGAGTGGGTGATTCAAATACGTGATGACCAGAGAGGGCCTAAATCACTTCGAAGTAAGCCCTGACACCAGTAGGCCAACCACGGGGATGGTCTCAAAGACGGATGGATTATCTGTCGGCAAAGAAACTTATACCAACACGCTTTTCGGGCATTTGCACGACTTTCACCGACAACATGTGTGTCACAAAAAAATTTGGCCTCATTTTCCTCCCTGCCCATTTTCGCTGTTTCCCCTATCAATCGTATCAATAATCTTTCTCACACGAGTAAACTTCAAATTGTAAAATTAGACAGCTTTTCACGACAAAACATATACATCCGAGTCAGTAAATACAAGTGTGTTGTATTTGTCCAGTATGTGTATCTATCCGCAAGGCTTGTCCGGATCATTCAATGAACGGAAAAGTTCCCTGCACTTTGTGCAATATTAAACATCCGGATATAAACCCATCTCTCGAATAAAATTATATACTATCTGGCGTAAATTTGGATGATTTGTTCTGCATTTTGTCACTGATCATTCAACAGAAGAAGAAGAAGAAGAAACAGACAAGAAAGAGGTAACATCACGGCTTTTCTATTGATGGCTGTGTCCAAGACATGTTTTGTATCACTGAACATAGGAATTTAAGTTGGACTTGAGTACTCCCGATGAGGCGGATACATCAGATCCTGCTTGGACTATTTACGAAGTCGGTACTACGTGGGCATTATCCTGATCGTGTAATTAACAGAATATGGGCGAAGGATCCTGGGAAGCATTAAGATCGATGTACAGATCTTTCTACTAGACAAGCGTAATTACCAGACGTAAAAGTTGGATTATAACTTTGTAAGAGAAAAAAACCGGAAATTCTATCATATACTGCACGTTAATCTGCTATACATCAAAGTGTTACATCAAGTTGCTGTTTTGGGGCATACATGATAAACGCATCCATCTAATGCAAGATTATTGACATATTTGTCAAAAAATTACGTTCACACTAAAAGAAGAAAAAATGGTTGAGCATAAGCTTTTGCACTCAGTCAAGTGAAGTGTATTTACCGTAGTTTATGGACCCTTTGTCTTACTTCGACCATTATATTTTCATAAGTTCATTGTGTTAGGATTTGATGCGTGAACATTTGATTATACAATTGTGAAAGGAATGAGATCGATGTATATGTTTAAGAAGATTATTATCAATGAATAAGTTCAATTAAAAAGGGGGGGGGGGGGGGAGGGGGACATTCAACATTGGGTAGCATTGGATAGGCAAATTTAATACAAATTACAAGCGTGATATATATCACAATACTGTTATTGGAGCCCAATGTATCATGCACCGAACAGTCTCATTGGATCAACTTTCGGGGCCGGATGAAATAGAGATATAGAGTTTTGTTAATTTTTGGATGAGATAAATTTTCTTTAAGGCAATAACTTGGGAAAAGAGTACCCAAATCTTAGTATCATCTAAATTTTAATTTATCAGAAATCCATGTCAATTGTTGATCAGAATTGGTCAACCATGGAAAATGGCGGATCCAGAATTCAGAGAGAGTGGAGGAGAACATGAATTTTTTGAGAATGTAATTGATGGAAGTATGGTATATTTAACTTCGATTAGATCTACAGTATGGTGGGCGGATTTTTGTATTTTTATAGGCCCTGTCTTCTTCCATCCAATCTTCTCATTAGTAGGTTACAAATAGGGATACCATCTTATTTATATTTAGTTAAGTTTGCATGTAATATATATATATATATAAAACTTATAACCCTTCAATCAAAGATATGGTTGAAGGGAATTTTCTCTAAACCGAATTAGGGGAAAATATAAATTTGTTCTTATTACTACAAGCAAAATTTTATGCTAATTATTCTTTTGCTAGTAAACATGCAGTAGTATCTGAAGGATGCATGGCCCGGGCTATATTTTCCTCTATCCTAATTTGAGAAAATTTCCTTCAAAGATATCCCTAGCTAATTTGTATATTACAAGTTATAAACGCTATCACATATTAACTAAAATTAATACTGGGTGACGTCCATATGTAACCCGTCAATTAGAAACATGGTGGGAATGATGTCTCACACGCTAAAAAGTATCTGTTCAACCTTGCATCGAAACATAGAAATTATTTTTATCAGCGAAAAATTTATATTATCTATTAAATGTTTTTAGAGATGGGGGTTATATTTTCCTCAAACAATTGTCTTCTTAAATGAGAATTACAAAAATGGACATCACCCATATTTATATTTGTTAGTTTGCATATGTGAGATATTTATAACTTCAAATCATCAATCAGAGGTTTGAGTAGACTCCCTCGAACTCTCTCGAATTAAGGATTAATGAAAATATAGCCCTTTTTTTCTTTAAGATTCTAAGTAGTCAATCATAAAACTCAATCTCAAATGATAATTGACTTCTACATAAATCTTGCTACAAAAATTACAATAATAAGGTCTAGAGTTACGGTTTTTGTGTGGTTTTGCATGGGTGCCCAGAAAAGCCGGAATAATTTGCAACTCCCGTTAACTTGGGGAACTTTGAATTGATCATTGGCTGGGTTGGATCGGGCGGCCCAATTCAGTCCAAAAAGCCCAGCAAATTGAGTTTACTACTGAATAAAGTGTTCAACTATATAATAGGGATCTTCAATCGGCTAATATTCATTTAGTTCAACATTTGAATCAAATATTGCAGGGTTTACTAATAAATATCTTCTCAATTTGCATAAAAGAACTTTCATTGAATTACCTTGTTAGGCATTTCCCCAAATTTTCTTTCAGACATTTCGATAATACCAAAAATACCGAGCAACACAAATACATGACTAGTTACTAGTTATACATAAAATGTAGCGGAATCATTGCCATCTGCATGCCATTTTTGAATTATTGCCCTCATCGTCAAGGATTTGAGTATTAAGAAACTGATAAACCTAAGTATCGCATTCACGACCCAAAAAAAAAACCTAGGTATCACATATTACGAATGTGCCTCAACCTCATTCTCACATTTTGCAAAGGAGAAAATTTCAAGTACTTTCATATTGTCAAATACTGAAGCAAAATTACTCACTACAACAATTCATTTCTCTTTCATTTTATTTTATTTTTTACTTCAAGCATAAATTTATGATCTGACAAATGAAACAACACAAATAAATTCCCCCATAATCGATGTAGTTAGTTTTGGATGCCAAGAAATTTCTAATTTAGGAATTGTATATCATTCTTTCTTTTTCATTCAAAGAATATCATCAAATCCTACCAATTTTATACAAACCATTTTGGGTCAAGCCAAACAAGCCGAAAGACCAGAATTAATTGATCCATGAATCTTACAAGGTATTCTGTGGGCCCTAAGTAGATGAACCTACGCGTCCTTACCCTTGTATTGTATTATAAAAAACATATCTATTGCATATATGGGTAATTTGCCTCCCCGAAGAACTCTTAATTGACGCATTTTGTGGATTTAATTAGTCAAATAAGAAGAAGTAATCTATTATCGAGTGGTGTAGCAATAGTAAAAGGGTCATGCAGTCTTCCATGAGATTGTAAGTTATGTCAAAAAAAAAAAAAAACTTCTTCATAAGCATGTAATTAGGCCCATCAACCTATAACCTTCGAGTTTCTAAGTGGATGAAGTACTAATGATTCAAACCTTTGAACCTTCTATATACAAAGGATATGTAGCCTTTGAAAAAAAAATGCCAAAAGGGATTTTTAACCAAATCTACCACAGGAGGAACATAGGAAACATTACAAAACGTGAATTGAATTTGATCTGGAGAGAGGAATGCAATGTTCAAATAGAAATAGGTAGTGAGTGCAGGATACACAAGTCTAGACTCTTTACAGAAATTTCCAAATTGAAGTTCAATAAAGAGAGCTTATATGAAGATTCCATGAAGTTCAAAATAAGTGAAATCAATAGTATTGTAAGGTATCACTTTTCTAGCCAACAGTGAGCAGAAGTATTCCAAAGGTTCTTTTCACTAGAAAGGTTTGTTCTTATATCTAGGTATTGCCATAAAGCCAAGTTTGCTTACAAACTTGTCAAAGAACTTTTCATCGTCATTGTCATTTTTCACCTCTAGACAATTTTCATCCTTAGTAGCAGGGCTAGAAGTAGCATTGGAGTTGTCTCAACCATAGCGGTTCTAATTTCAACCGCAATAGGAGTAAAGGATTCTACAACTTTTTCTTTACCCTTGCTAGACGGTACAACCTTAGTATCCTCTACTGGCAAAGTCTTATGAGGTCTAGCTATTGCAATCTCAACTTCAACTTCAAAGGCGAAACCGGAATGTTTTATAAAAAATTTCTATCATTTCTTAAGAAACACTACTGCTTCTTAAAAATGACGCCCTTTCCTTAACATACTTGGCATCTACCACTCTAAAATTTCCAAGAGGAGACAGAAGATTACCCTAATTCAGGGTGCCTCGATTGTCTTTGTGACAATGCTTCGAGATTCCTTCCGAGTCAGAGTGGATAGAGTAGCACTTGATGATCTTCCCATCTTAGGTTGACGGATCAATGGAGTACCCTGACTCTTGGTTTCTGATTCGGGCTCGTAAGGAATGTGGATGGGAGTTGGTTTTCAAGCTGCCCTATAAGCTATTATTGAGCTTCTTAGTGATCCACAGATGTCAGAGCTTGTTTTGCGAGAAATACTCTTGGATTTGGGTGCCATTTCCTGACTTGTAAAAATGTTAAGAAAAAAGTTTGAATCATTGGTGCAGAGTTTTTTGAGTTTACACGTATTTTTCCTTACCATTAAAGAAGCCTACAAAGATCTCAATGTAGATTCTAACTTCAATAGAGAACTTAAATCTCATGTTCCTCATAGTAGTTTTCCTCAAAGATACGTTATCATGCATAGAATTCTCACAAATTGTCTCAGACTTGAAGCCACCTCCAAAATTGACATTTTTGTCATGAGGCTAAACTTCTTTGGATAATAAAGAACACTATTGTTTACTCTTTGCCACACGCCATCTTCTTTCATATGTACAGGATAGTAAAAAAAAAAAACAATAAGGGAAATCGCCCTATGGTTCATTGATCCTAAAGATCTTTAAGCAATTCAATATTAAACTTCCCAAGGGGTTGTGCGAAAAGTCGATTCCTGAGTTGTCTACTGGGGAAAGTATAATTCTGAACATGCATTATAAACAATCTAAGGAAGGTTAGAGAGATGCAAATGATAAGCTTGTGAAGGTTGTAAACGAAGATGATGAGTTTGCAAGAACACTTATGGCAATGACACTTGAGAACAGAAGTATTGAGCAGAATATTAAGAGAGTGGAAAGGCTCAGATGTTTCTCCTAGCACCACTGTAGGTGAGTCTGCACCTCCTCCAAACAAGAAACAAAGGATTAAATCCTTGAAGAGGATTGGAAGTGAACCTGCTTAGGAATGTGAGCAGATTGGTGATTAATCTGTTGACTAAAAAGTATAGTGTTGAAAGGAGAGACAAAGAAAAGAAGAGGAGAAGAAAATTGAAGAGATGAAAAAAGGAAGTAGCAAAATTGATGGAAGAAGAAAGGCTAGTTGACGCTGAAAGAAAGGCAGAAGAAGAAAGGCTAATTAATGCTGAAAGAAAAGCGGAAGAAGAATGGCTGGCTGAGGCTGACAGAAAGGCTGAGGAAGAAAAGCAGGCTGAAGATGCTAAAGTTAAAGGGGTGATTCGAGGACAAGAAGAAGAGGAGAGATTTGAAAAATAAAAGCTAGATGAGCTTTGGAAAGATTTACTGAATGAAAGGGAAGCTGCTGATAATGATAAAATGAATATTGAATATAACATTGCAGATTCCGTCAATCCAGCACTTTCAGAATAGATATTAGTAGAGACAACTGTTTAGTTGCAGATAGTATAGGAACTCAGATCCTTGAGCATGATGAAGTTGATATTCGCAAGGATGCTCGAATTCAGGTTGAGTCTTGAAATAAGAAGAAAGATAATAAGCTTCTTGTTATTAAGACTGCTAGTATCGAGATCTTTTGAATTTGTTGAAGGGGGAAAGGGAAAATCAGGTTGTTTTAAAGGGTCTATGTTCAGAACAAAAGTTGTAGTAAATGCAGTTATGCAGTCCCCTTGCGGTGCCTTTTTTAGACCTTGTCCTGTTAGAATCGACTTTTAGCATCTAGTTAAATCCAAATTCCAAACAAAAGGCTTTCTGACCTCAATTTCTTATGCACAAGATCCATATGAATGCAAAGCTATAAAGTCCTATATTGAGCTTGAAGGAAGATGTTGGAAAAAAAAAATATTTGTCATTGAGAACGTCTTTCAACAAGGGACAAGGAAGATTAATAAGACTTGCTACAAGCTATAGTGCTGTAGGCTGATTTGAGCGCCATTTTATGCTTTTGGCAATAATGACAAAGATGAGAATGCTAATGACGACACCGACAACCCATTCACATGAAAGTGAATTTGGCTATATTTTTGGTAGAATTACTAGGGATTTGGTTAGTGAGACTACAGTCAATTATTTTAAAAGTTTAAGTTTTTAGATGAAGGTGTAACATGTTATTTATTTTAATACTTCCCCTCACATTTAGTCTAATTTTTTCCTAGTACTAAGAATGGAAACATTGGAGAGGCAAATAGTGCTAGGAAGATTCGAACTCAAGATCTCTATATTTGATACCATGTGAGATTTCGTGGAATATTGCCAACTATTTTAAAAGTTAAAGCTTTTAGATGAATGCATAATTTATTATATAATTATTTCATTAAAGATTTTTATTAATTCTAACAGGAATCACTAATCATGCACCAAGCCAAATGGTTGGAACAAGGTCCGATTCTAAATGATGGGCGCGAAGTAGTGTATAAACCCTAGAGCGTTAGCTTAAAATTCATGCACCCATACTTGGTTTTGTGACAGAAATTAATAGAAGATGAGCTATATCGCTATTTTTCCTAAGGTTCACACTCGTTGCAGTAGTCGTGCTTTAGTGTGTCTACGACACCGTGAGAGGAGATGCAAGTACAGAAATCGGATACAGCGTTTACAATGAGCAAACCTTTCGCCCTTTCAATCTCTCCGATGATTGTCGGGCTGGTCCCTAGTGGGGTCGATCAGATCCAAGATGGGTGGATTCCAGACTTGAACTCTATACTCTATCATGTTATAACCGGTTTCTCTTTTTTAGACTCTATACCCGACCATGTTTACATTGAACCCTATTTTGGAACCTAAGTAGCATGGACACGTGACACGACACGACATCCCGACACGTCATTTTTAAAAAATAGAGAATTCCAACACGTTAGAGTACGTTATATATAAATGGATATTTTTATTTTTAATTAATTCGATTCAAATTCACATATAAATAAATAATAATAAAAAAGCTTACGATGAATTTACACTAATAATATTAATAAATCTATTCGTAGGAAATTTGAAAGACATATTATTAGTTAATGCGTATCCATATTTGAGAACATGTTTCTAACTTTGACAAAGAATATCAATAAAACTAATTATTAACAAAATATTAGAATCAACTTATTTAAATAAATTTATGATCTTCTATGATAACCAAAATTTATTATTATTTAACATTCAGTATTTTTATTTTTCAAAATCACTTTTTAATCCCACTTGTTTATTTTTTGATAAAAACAAAAAAGCCTGACTGCCCAAAAATTATTTCCCGTTTTCCTCCCCAAACCCCCATCCCCCAAAAATTATTTCCTTCCTTCGATTCTCTTTCTCCCACCCCACCCCAACCCCCTAGGCAGCACACCCACCAACTCCCCCCCCCCCCTCCGCCCCCAGTTTCTTTCCCCCTATCATCTATCATTTACTTTCTTGAAAATTGAAGTCACCGTCCTCCCCTAAAAAGGAAAAAATCACACCAATTCCCATAGAATCCCCCTTTTTAATTTTCTTTTGTCTACTCTTCTTGCTAAAACCCTAACCACGGCCTCCTTCTCCTCCTCATCGCAGGATCCTCTTCCTCTTGATCTCTGCTCTCTCTTGGTTGCCTCATTGCAATCGCTCGCCACCTCTCCTCCAGCATTCCCTCCTTCACAGCCACAACCTCACCTCCAACCCTCCATTAAGGCATCACAATTGCGGCCCTCTAGGTCACCTCGATCTCTGCTCTTCCTCTTGCCCTCCTTGCAATCGTGGCCTCACTGTCGCTTGTGGCCTCGCCTCCGCTCCATCGCCCTTGCCTCCTCCCTTCAACACCTTCTTCAATGATTCTCTCTCCCTCCGTACTTGCAGACCCGCCCCAAAAACCACCATGCCTCTTGCAATTCTAGACACGCGTATTGGAGTGTGTTGGAAAGAGTTGACCGCGTATCAGATTTTCCGACACGTGTGAATCGCGTGTTTAATTTTTCAACATGTGTTAATCGAGTGTCCGAGATTGTTCGAGCATACCGGACATGCGTCAGGATGTCCGATATGACATAGAAGCTCCTAGAACATGTCAATGCTTCATAGTTTGGAACTACTTTGTTTTTCCGATCTGATTCTAGAATCAATCTTGTTTTCACTTGACCGGTTCCCTTTTTGTGCACAAAATACTTCCCTCCTAATCTCGCATAATCGCAAGACCTATTTCCCCGCAAAAAATAAATTCACCCTTCTCTAGTATAAATATGGTACAGGAGTGAAACTCCGACAGCAAGAATAGAGAAACTATGCCTGCATCCAACTCCAAATTTGAAAATGAATCTGACAAAACACCAATTCACTTAGCAAATCAATCCACCGACACGAGGCCAAGCCAGTCATCCCATTTTCAATTTTGGCATTTTAAAGCTACTCCTCAACACAAACGACACTCCCTAAATGAGAAACCAACATCTACACCCAAGTTCCCGCCTTTCCACTCATCCGATCGTAACACGAAATGAGAGCCAGAATCAATGAACTTGAGGGGCATGTCGCAATGGGGAGCACAGAGGAGGAGGAAGAAGGAGAAGATCTGGGTTTCATGGATGACATCTCGAGGACTGCCTTGTCACAGAAGAGGAACGACAAAGGAGGAGCACTATGGGCGTCTGCGAGAGGAAAAATGCCGAGAGTAAAAATAGAAATCAAGAGAAAAAAAAAAAAAGCCTTTGGACTTTTGGGCTTACAAAATCAATTCTCAAACAGGTCTGGTCAATCTAGTTCCTGGGTGGGAATTCATTTGCAATCAGGAATCGAACCGATTTAAACAGGTTCCAAATTTTGGGAACCGGTTCCCGGACTGGTTTCAACTGAAGCTAGTTTCTAATCCTATTTTCCAGGTGGGCTGATCCAGTTCCTGTGTAGACCTGATCCAGTTGCACACCCTTAGTCTCTGAGGTTTCCAGGGCTTTGTTATGGCCATGTAACATGCAAAGGCACCCTTACACTGTCCAACTACAATCACTGCTTAGATGTACGCGAGCTGATACTTGACAAAATGTGTCATTGGAGCATCGAGCATTAGGTTCAACTCAAGGATCGTCAACTTTGAGCATCCAGAAATACTCCTTCGACAAAAAGTAGAACTTTTCGGTGGTCTTCACTTTTATAGTGGCTTGATGTGCGTAAAAATCGAACAGAGGGAGTTGTAGGAATTGAGATGCGCCGATATCTTTAGTCATAAATGGTGTATCTGTACTGGATTCTCCGATGGAAAATCAGGCCATGGCATGGAATACTTGATTGGGATTAACATTTTTAATATAAAAAAATCTGCAAAAGTGCGGCATAATCTTATGCATGTATTTTATGGATTGATTAAGTGACCCAAGGGAAAATTGTTGAAAAGGTCCAAAACCTTTTGCACTTTTACTAATTTAGTCATAAATCTTTTAATTGTGCTAATTAAGTTTTAAACATTTTCATATTTTGTCAATTGAATCAATCCGGTCAAGTTAACTAGAAATGGTTGACGCAAATGCTAGTCGTCCTATGTGACAATAGACGACATTGACAAGAACAATTCTTATTAATATTTTATTATCTTTCAACCTTATTGTTATTTTCTTTTATTTATTTTTATAACTTTGGTCGGTGATGGTCGGCAAGTGACCTCACCAGTCATGACGCCCTTGCCCATGGCCAAGGAGGGCTATGACGCCCTTGCCAAGATCCAAAAGAGGGGTAGGACCCTCGTTAGCGACTCACTTGTGGCTGGCGAGGTTGTCATTACCCTCGTCGACCAATAGGCAGGAGTGTTGACCCTTGCCTCGATCTGAGTCAGGGCTTGACACCCTCGCTTGTAGTTGACAAGGGTGCATCAAAATTGTAAAAAAAAAAAAAACAAAGAAAAGAAAAATCATAAAAAATTTTAAAAAAATTAAATTATTATTAAAAATTGTCCTAATTATTGTTTATTATGCCATGTATGACAAGCGACATCGATGTCAACGATTTTAGCCAAAATTGATCGGATGAATTTATTGGCAAAACATGAAAATGTTTATGACTCAGGTAGCACAATTAAAAGATTTATTACTGAATTGATAAAAATACAATAAGTTTTTGACTATTTAGATAATTTTCTCAGTTACCCAATAAGCAACTCCTTTTTTTGCTTGGCTTGAAAAATTAAAAGTTTCTTTCCTGATTTGAAGGGTGAAAGGCATGTCCGAAAGTCCCCATCTCGCTCGAGAATCTTGACTATTGTCTCAAAGCCAGAGAAGTCGGAGGATTGGTTTACGACCGAACCTGCCCATATTTTTCTTTCTTGTCGGATTCTTTGGGGGATGAAGAAAAAATCTATGCTCTAGACTCGCAATTTGGGGATTTCTTTGACTTGGATGCTAAAGATCGGATGGTTCTTGCTTTAAGGAAGGTGCCTTGCTAAAGGTGAAGCAGAAGACATTTTCCCACCAGAATATTTCTCATATATGCAAACATAAAAGAAGAAACCGGCAAAATCAATCATAATATAATATAAGAGTTCAAATCCTATGTTACACCTAAAATTTGAGCATTTTATTAAGGGATTTATCATAGAGAAAATTATGGATTAATTTTTAATCCCTAAATAAAAATTAATTTTTATTAAATTGCATCACATATAGATACTGGGAGCATCAACATCACTAGTATTAATTATAAGGAATTATAAAAAAATGTTTTTTAAAAATTAAAAAAAAAATAATTAATTAAGAGAGAGAGAGAGAGAGAGAGAGAGAAGTGAATTATTTTCACTAAATCGCATCATATACTAGCATTAAGAATATTTGCATTATGAATGGTAATTATTAAAATTTTCAAAAAAAGAAGAAAAGAAGAAGAAAAAGAAAAAAAGAGAGATGCGAAACCGGGCTCGAGGGCTTGGTTGGTCCAAATCCTTTTCCTTTTTCTTTCTCTTCACCTGGGCCGGCCCACTTCCCCTGTATTTTTCCCAAGACCAGCCCAGCCTTCACTTCCTCTCCCTCTCTTTCCCTCGCGCGTTCAAGAACGTACGCGACCAAGAGGACCAAGGAGAGTGGGAGAAACGGAGAGTGACCGGGAAGAGGGAGACCCGGAATCCAGCCGAGCGTCGCTCAGCCACCCCCAACGCGAGGCGTGCGAGGCGGTTAGGGACCCCCCGCCGACTTTTTTTGTGCCCTGCTCTTGTCCTGTTCTCTCACATTTTTGGCATTGGTTACTGAGTCGGGGCGTGCGTTTTGAGTCCGCTTATGCTGTCCTTTGTTGATGTTGAGCATTCCCCGCCATTCTCGTTGAGCTTTGATCCAGTTTCGAGTCTTATTCTTGTCCGTGGCTGTCTTGAGCTGACGCACCTTAGATGTTTGATAAAATGCCCTTGAGGCGCTTCTGGTAAAGCAGCCACTGTCTTTGCTGTATCATCGTTTTGATCGCTAGTCACTCAGGTCGTCTTGCGCGAAGCCTTATCTCGTTGATCGTGGGTAGTGGTTGGCGAGTTTGAGCGGTAGCGTTTCTTCAGAGAGATCTTGGCAATGGTGTTGGTCTCAGCAAAGAAGAGAACGTAGAAAACGGGAGCTTCAGTGAGGAAGGAAACCACGCCCGGGGAAGGGAAAATTAAAGAATAGAAAATAGAAAATAGAAAATAGAAAATAGAAAATAAAATAAAGGAAACAAACAAAGAGTAATGAAAAGAGAGATAACGTCAATCCGTAAGCCATTCCGAGCGTCGTGTGGGCTGGATGGACTTTGGGAGTGTCTATTTCATTTTCAAAGAGTAACATTTGTCTTCATTTCGTCCATTTTCACGTTCGTTTTGTCGAGATCCGCACGCCATTCTCAGCTTGGGATGGAATAAAAATACGTCAAGATCATGGTTTCGACGTTGTGAGGTTGGGGTTGAATTCATGGGAACTTCTGGGTTTAATGGAAGTTTCGGGCGTCCAGAGAACGCACGAAGAAGAAGAAGAAGACCAGAAGAAGGAAAGAAAAGATTAAAAGAAAAAAGAAAATGCAAAAAGAATTAAAAAATTAATATTAATATAAATACGAAAAAGAAAACAAAAAAGTTTTATAAAATAGGCTTTGTCCCTTTTAGGTTAAATTCGGGTGGTCAGATCGGACTAGCGAGTCGGGTTTACCCGGTCTGAATCCATTTTTTCCGAATATAATAATATTAACTATTAAAAATTTTCAAAAACAAATTAAATAAATTTAAAAAATAATAAAAATTCAAAAAATTCAGAAAATATTAAAAAATTCGAAAATTTTCAAAAAATTTAAAAAATATAAAATCCTGAATTTTTTTGGGAAAATCCGAAAGATACGAAAAAAAATTCTAAAAAAATTAAAAACCCTAGAAAATGTTAAAATTAATCTTTTGGGTTATTTCCTCCTAAAAAGAGGAATTCTTTCAAATTTAAAATTATACTTGAGGTTGACCAAGCCTTCATGATTCTATCTCAGGGTTTCAATTGTTCTTAGAGACGATTGTCTTATTGCGCACTTTTTGTATGTTAATAGTTTTTGATAATGCCAGATTCTTACTCTCCTGATGCAATTTATTTGATGTGACTTTGATCGTTGATTGTTATATTACTGATCATCCACCTGCATGGCCACCTCATGTGTTAGTGAATTGGTATAAATCAATCCAAACTGCTTGAAAAAAAATCTTTTTTTAAAAATGAACAAAATTAGGTATTGAAATTGCACTAATTGGTTAATTAATGTAACCAAGTCTCCAACCTTAGATTCTCTGGTTATGTAGGAAGCAAGATACACTCTCATACTTTACTTGATTTCTAACCGATCCCAATAAATTAGTGGCGACTCCTTATTACAAAGTTCTAATGAACACTCCAATACCGCGCGATGTATGGACTTGGAAGATCTTATGTCTAATCATAAGCCGTAGGTTTGTCTTTTAGATAATACCACGAAACTTATCCCCTCCCCTGAGGGATAGGTCTCGACACTAACGCGCTCTCTCAAACTCATCAACCTTGATATTAGGCTCGTAATTGGCTCACAAAAAACAAGAGTCAAGTCTTGTGAGGATAAACATGCTTACATGTGAGAAAGAGTGTTAAATAATATGCTATTTGTACATTATTGACCTGCTTCTACTGCTCCCACCGTGCAGATGAACCAAGGCTAGTTGAGATCAAGGAGTGATTAAGAGATCCGAACATGTGAGCAGAGGCATTTCAGATCAGTTGAGAGTAAACTCTACACCACTAAGCCAACCATGGCGATGGTGTCAAGAAGACAATTTGATGACCTTCTCTACCGATAGTTTATCTACCAGCAAAGAAACCTTACATTGGCAAGTTTTTCTGCCATTTATACGATTTTTACGAACAGCATGTGTTGCTAACAATTTGGCATCATTTTCCTCCTTAACCATTCTTCCTATTTCCCCAAGCAATCGTTAAATAATCTTTCTCAAATAACTAAACTTTAAAGGGTAAAACTAGGTAGCTTTTCCGTGACTTGTTAGTAAATATTTGTGAGTTATATTTGTACAATAGGGCTTGTCAATGTAATTCAATGACTTGAATTCCTTCCTTGCACTTTGTGAATTCTTCAACATCCACAAACGAACCCATCTCTTGCATAAAGCTATCCACTCTGTGATGAATTCAGATAAAATTTGGATATGTTGTTCTGCATTTTGTGTCACTGACGATGCAACAAAAGAAGAAACAGTCAAGAAAGAGTAACATCACGGCGTTTTTGCATCACTCAAGGTATCGTTTGATCCTATGGTCTTACAAGATACCCAAATTAGGATTTGTTGTTCTGCATTTTGTGTCACCTATGATGCAACAACGGAAAAATTAGACAAGGAGTAACATAATGGTGTTTTTGTTGACGGGTGCATCTAAAAACCTTGTTTTGCATCGCTCAACATAGCAGCTGGTTCTGATTCCAAAGATGGCCGACTCAAGAAAACTCTAAGGCTCTTGCATTTTAAGTGAAGCTCAGCAGCATATTTCTGAAATAATACAGTAAAACCATTCATCTAAAGTAGAGTATCACATCTGCCATCACGTTTAACTTCTTAGTGTGCTAGTCACAAGGAATCTACCAAGAGAGGATTGATTATTTTGCACTAAAGCCAAACAATGGAATGAACTCTTATTTCAAATAACGAGTGCAAAACAGTAAATAAACCCTAAAGCGATGGCTAACATTCATGTCATCGCACTTGGTTTCCAGATAGAAACTCATTGAAGATAAGTCATATCGTTGTTTTCTGGAGATTCGTGATCGTTATGGTAGTCGGGCTTTCGTGTGTTTATGACTCCGTGAGTGGAGAACCAAACACAGGCATCGTCGACAGAGTCTGCAATGGGGACAAGTTTGGTTCGTCCAGTCCTCACAATTATTGTCGAGCTGGTCTTCTATAGGATTTAGCAGTGAACACCGCCACCAAGGGCTACAACTACTATGACACAAATCCCCAGTTTCCAGAGCTTTGTTATGGCCATGTTGCATGCAATACAAGTCCCAAACCTTTTGCAATTGTGCAAATTTAGTCATAAACATTTTTTTGGTACCAATTTAGTCATAAACTTTTTTTCATTGTGTCAATTCAATCATGTCCTTTCCGGCCAATTTTGGCCGGATTTTGTTGATTGAACACTAGCTGATTGATGTGAACAACTTTTAATAATATTTTAATATTTTTGAATTTTTTTATTTTCTTTTTTCTTTTTCTTTTTTCCTTCTCCTCCTCCTTCCTCTAGCCGGTCGCTGGACTTTGGTGATCGGCTAAAGGCGATGGCCGGCGAGGTCGAGGACGACCTTGGCGGCCACCTCGCCAGTGGTCGCGAGGGCGGCCTCGCGCCAGGTGGCAAGGCTCGCCCTCGCCAGATCTGGCAAGGGTCAAGCCTCGCCCATGGCCGAAGAGGCTTGACCTTGCCAGATCCGGTGAGGGCGAGCCTCGCCCTCACCGGATCTGGCAAGGGTTGAGCCTTGCCCGTGGCCGGTGAGGGCAAGCCCTGCCAGCCAAGCGCATCCGAGGGTCGAGCCTCGCCCATGGCAGCGTCGGGCGGGCGAGCCTTACCACCTAGCGCGAGGCCGCGACCGCCCTCACGGCCACTGGCGAGGTGGCCATCGAGGTCGACCTTGACCTCGCTGGCCATCGCCTCTGGTTGGTCGCCAAGGTCCAGCAACCAATTGGAGGAAGGAGGAGGAGAAGGAAAAATAAAAATAAAAAATAAAAAATAAAGAAAAAAATTCAAAAATATTAAAATATTATTAAAAGTTGTCCACGTCAGTTGGCCAACGTTCGGTCAGTAAAATCCAGCCAAAATCGGCCGGGAATGACTAAATTGGCAAAACGTAAAAATGTTTAAAACTAAATTGATACAAATGCAAAAGGTTTAGGACTTTTTTAACACTTCTCCCTAATACTGAACTTTCACAGTTTAAATGCGTTTATTGCTTACAAGTATGTGAGGAGATACTTGGTAAATTGTGTTATTGGAGCCTCAGTTATTAGGTTCAACTCGAGGATTGTCGGCTTCGGATCGAGCAATACTACTTCAACGACAATTAGAACTTCTCACTAGTCTCGATAATCTGATGTCAATTTGATGTGCATAATAAGTTGTACAGAGGGAGTTGTTTGCACGAGATGTGCCAAGATTTCTGGTTGTCGATAATGTAGCTTTACACAATTCTTTGGTTAAAATAAGGGCATGACATGGAATACTTGATCGAATTATGTATATAGTTTTATGAAGTGATATCTTCAGAGCTTATGAATGTTAAATTTCATGCCAATCTATTGACCAATTTCGTAATAACTTAAATTTTAGGCAATGACGGTTAACTTAACATAATACCAGAGCACGGGTTAGTCATTCAAATCTTGATCTTGACGCTCCCTCTCAAACTCCTTAACCGTGATATTGGGCCATAAATTGATTATAAGAACAAAAGAGTCGAGTCTTGGGAATGTAAAGGACTGGCTTGCGAACAAGGAAGAGCGTTGAGTAATATGCTTTTTTTTTACGACTTTTCCTAAGAAGTTGAAAGTTTTGGGGGGAAGTACAAGCTCTTCTAGTGGAGGCCCGCAGTTTGTTGAGCCGGTTCTAAAAAGCCTCCATAGTCTATCGCGGGAGAGAGGTCGACTGGGTCATGAATTGAGTTGCTAAAAATCCGGAGAGAAAATTCACTACCCCAAATTGGCTTACTCAACCCCTTACTCTTTGGGATTTACTTTATCTTGATGTTTCTTTAGAGACTCCCGTTATGAATACTTTCATCTTAAATAAAATTTGTTCTTTTGACAAAAAAATATTTTTTTGGGGGGAGGGGGAATAGTTAGTCTAAAAATCAACATTTTAATCTATTTAGTCTCCTATATTTCGTAAAATCAGCCATTTTACCGTCACACAAAAGACATCGATAAAGATCCTAAAAAGCATCAGTGTAGCACCCTATGGATTATGTCGGCGAATGTTTACTTTGCACCAATGGAAAAATAAGTTTGTTAGAAGGTCTTGTCATGAAAGACGGACTGACATGCAAACAAACCAAGGCTTCCCGATATCAAGAAGCGATCGGGGGATTCAAATACATGATGACCCGAGAGGGGCCTAAACCACTTTGAAGTAATTCTTACACCACTAAGTCAACCATGGGGACGGTCTCAAGAAGGCAATTTGATAATTTTTCCACATAGACAGATTATCTATCGGCAAAGAAACTTCAGAAGAAGAAGAAGAAACATCAACATCACGGTGTTTCTATTGACGATTGCGTCCATGACTAGTAGTAACATCATGGCGTTTCTATTGACTACTACACCCACAACCAAGAAGAAGAAGAACATCACAGCATTCTTGTCACGCCCCGATCCTCGGGCATGCACACATCCCTTAACTTTGGTCGATTTTAGAATGCGATATCCCAGGACTATGTATCACCGACCCTTTCATTTATTAAGCACATGCGGAAGCAGATATAAAATCCCCAGACAATAAAACAATGGGATAGAAAAGCAGGCTATATTTTTCATATCGAAAAACCACAACCAAACCTTTATACATGGCATTAGACATAGTGCTTCACAAACTATTCACGACCTTAAAGTCTCACTCTATCTACATCAAAACAGTATTCACAAAAGAGGGTGGGATCTCAGTCCTCATCCGAGTCGTACTTAAGATCCCTCTCTGGATTATCTTCCTTTTTCAAAAATCTTTCTCCTCAGGCTTTACCTCAGAGTTCTCCTTCTCAAATTCCTCCTCCTCAGCTCCTCATCAGAGTCCTGAAATGTTGTCCCACAACCGGGATGAGATTACGTCTCAGCAAGTTCTACCCCACCAATACTCGACTAGGAGACCAATACGCTAATCGGGCTGCCTATGCACACACGAGTCAGAGGACTTACCTTGGCCTCAAATTTCACCTGCATATTAGCACAGTTCAATAGGCACCCAAGAAATCACATCACAGATCGATATCTCGATCAATCGCCCTAGTCGATTTCATGTCAAACAGACCATTCTTGGTCATTTCAATTAATACTGTCAATTCTCTAAAATAACTCATTGGGTTACCAAGCCAGTATATTAAGATTCATTTTCCTTAATGACATACCAAGCTACCGAGTATATTCATCATAACGTCCATTCTCCAAAATGACATATTAAGTCACCGAGCCGTTATGGCATGTCGTCCATTCTCC
Organism: Eucalyptus guilfoylei; assembly: GCA_016097605.1. Lineage (NCBI taxonomy): Eukaryota > Viridiplantae > Streptophyta > Magnoliopsida > Myrtales > Myrtaceae > Eucalyptus > Eucalyptus guilfoylei. Next base: position 12,760,532 of record CM027867.1, on the reverse strand, counting down.
AAAATGACCTATAGTCACCGAGCCGACATTGTATATCGAGTATATTCATCATAACGTCCATTCTCCAAAATGACATATTAAGTCACCGAGCCGGTATGGCATGTCGTCCATTCTCCAAAATGACATATAGTCACCGAGCCAACATTGAATACCGTCCATTCTACGAAGTGACATATAGTCACCGAGCCGGTATATAACATGATACTTCGAACGTACAACTAATTTGTCATTTTATTCATTTCTAACAAAAATACACGTCATCACGACCCATGCTTGGTCGGCACATTTAATACTATCTATAAGTCCGACCATAGTCCAAGACTGCTCACTCTAACCTGATATATAGATAGTATAGCTCACACTAAGCTGATAGAGTTAAGGTATACTGCTCTCGCTAAGCTGACATATCGCCCGTAAGCTGATATAGTACACTAGTATACTGCTCTCGCTAAGCTGACATATCAGAGCCCGTCGGATGATATAGTATACTATCCGACCATTCAATCCATTCCATCTTTTATCCTTCTCGATAAAATAGCCGTGTGTGGGGACACGGTCGGCCTTAGCCAAAATATAATATTTTCCTTTCCATAACTCCCACATTTTCTATAGTCCACTCAAATATTTTTGGCATTATCAACCAATGCCCGGTTTTTTTTTTCAATTAATAACCAATGATTATCCAATTTAAGAATAATTCATTCTTTCACAATTAATTCAATTCAGCAAGAAATAAAGCTTAATTAAATAAACGGACTGCGCCACGACAATCAGCATAAAATTCCGGTCGTCGGCAATTTTTGCCGGAAATCGCTGACCTAACAGTCTAGTCAAAGTTAACTGTGCACGAGACAAAACGCTACTGTTCATCCGATGCTCTCTTCTGGGCGATTTTCTGCATTGTTCCTGTGATTCTGCTTCTGGTTGATTCCTGCTGCATTGACCGTTAGTTGAAGCTCTTTTTGGCGATAAGAGGCGCCTGGTGGACCCCTTCAAACCCCCCGTTCGGCTGTCCTGGTAAGTCCCTCCTCTTGGGCCTCGATGGATAATCGTGGGTAGGGTTTCGGTTCTGTTTCTACTGCAATTCGCGAATTGCTGTTATTATGGAGTCTGCTGTTGTTTCGGCCCAAAATGCGGGGATAGCCCCTCCCCCTCATGGCCCTTCAACCTCCTATCATGGACCCTCTTCGTCCATTGATAACGCTAATGCTGAGATTGGTGCGGTTGCACACCCTGTGTCGATTGGAACCCCGACTGTTGTTCAATCTGCTCGTGCGATGGATCGTCGAGGAAGGAGCAGATGTAGATCCCGTTCGAAACTATCTCAAAGAGATGCTTCAAGAGCCTCTAACTTACGCTCTTGGGCGGAAGTGGCTGAAGCGAAGGTAGCCACGAAAGGCTATGACCTCGACTTCTATCCCCCCTTGATGGTAGAGAACAAACCGGTTATTGAAATGACAGATGATGACCTTCAAGCAGCTGATCCAAAACTGCAAGAATGTCTGATTGGTTATTATATTGGCAAAAGGATTCCATTCCTGGTTACTCAGGCAGCTTTTAAGAAAGCTTGGGGGCCTAACTTAGCAGAAGTTATGGCCAATGGAAAATGTCTGTTCTTCTTTCATATTCCTGATGCGGATTTCAGAAGGAAGGTCCTGGAGGGAGGGCCTATAACCGTTTCTAGAGTTCCGTTGGTACTTCAGCAAAGGAGGCCGACCCTTGAATTTCGTATGGACTCTCTTCTCGCTGTTCCAGTTTGGGTGAGATTGAAAAATCTGCCTCTTGCATTCTGGTCTGCTTAGGCCATTAGCAAGGTAGCAAGTGCAGTTGGAAGGCCGTTGTATGTAGACTTGAAAACTGAGAAGTTAAGTATGCTTGCCTATGCCAGGGTTTGTGTTGAGATCACAGTAAGCCAGCCCTCCCGTGAATCCATTGAACTTGTGCATCATGGTGAATCGTGTATAGTTGAAGTGGAATATGAGTGGAAGCCAATGGCTTGTGCTGGTTGTGGAATATTTGGCCATAAATGTGGCCCGGGACTGCATAGACCGAATGCTGCTCATTCGAATTCTCTTCCTATTGACCATCAAATTTCTTCTAAAGATCCGAGTCCTGCACAGTCTACAGAGAAGACCCATGACAATCCATTGTTTATTAGGAGGACTGATGTGTGTTCTCCTTCGGGGGAGATCGCCCCTGCACCTCCTAAGAATTTGTATTCTGCAGTTGTTGATGCTTCGTCAGCAGACCAAGCTGCTGATATTGGTCCTTATGAAAATATACCGGATCTGGTGAGGAATGATGAAGCTTCCAACCAGAATCCTTCAGCTGAGACTGGATGGAATCAAATCAAGAAAAAGAAAAAGCATGTGTCTTCGAAAGCAGCGGCCTCACTTAGCCTAGCCCCTCCATGTGAAGGAGGTCAATCGTTAAATTTGAAGGACCCTGCCCCGGCGAAGCCTTCTGCTCCTCGCAAGTCTTCTGGACCAGGAGATGCTCCATCCAAGCCGGCGCGAGGCCCCTCTGCTGCGGCTAAGGCGAAAGCGATTGCTCCTAATCCACCTTTGCCTGTTCTTTCGGATGAAATTGTGAATCCTAGTATTCAAGATTCTGATGATGAAGACTTCCCAGTGGTTGATGGTCCCTCCCCAACCTTGAATCCTTCAGTTGGCCCAGCTGGGAAAATGCAGGAGAAGTTGCTGCAGTTATGTCCGGATCCGCCTCCTGATGGCGCTCATCCTGCGACTGCTGGTCGCAAGAAAATTCCCAAGAAGAGGTAGTTCCGCCCTTCCTTTGTAAATATGTATATAGCTGCTTGGAATATTAGGGGAATTCTTCATCCCCTTAGGCGTTTTGAAGTTCGTAAGCTTGTTTCTGTTCATAAGCTTTGCTTAATTGGTCTCATCGAGACTAAGGTCCCTGAAGATTCGTTTTCTTCTTTATCTTCCTTCTTACTGAATGGTTGGAGTTGGGTGGCTAATTATGAATACTCCCCTCGTGGTAGAATATGGATTGGTTGGAATCCTGAGTTTGTTAACTTTGTTACTATCTCGGCCTCTGATCAAGCTATTCATGGCCGAATGAGGATTGTTAATTCTGGAAAAGACTGCTTTTTGTCTGTTATATATGGGGAACACACTTTTATTTGGCGCAGACCTCTTTGGGAAGACCTCATTCATATGGATTCTCTTATGCATGATAAAGCATGGATAGTTGCTGGAGATTTTAACGCAATCAAGGATCCTTTGGATCGGTTTGGAAGCTCCAATGATTGGGTCCCTTACTTTGATGAATTTGCAAATTGTCTGGCTCAAACCGAGTTGGAAGATCTTAGATACATTGGCCGAAGATTTACTTGGTCTGTTTCGGCAGGAGCGAATAGAAAGATGAGAAAAATAGACCGTGTGTTGGTGAACTCGAGATGGAACTTGGACTTTTCCTTTTATGAAGCTTCTTTCCTTAATTCCGGTATCTCAGATCATTCTCCTATGGTTGTAAGAGTTATGGATCCTATCCCGGGTAGAAGACCTTTCAAGTACTTCGATTTCTAGTCTGATCACCCTGATTTTTTGCACATTGTTCAGCAAGTCTGGGATTCTCCGATTCATGGTGTTGCGATGTACAAACTGGTTTCTAAGCTTAAGCTTTTAAAGGGACGCCTCAAGCTCTTAAATAAAGAGGTTTATTCCAATATTTCAATGAGGGCGGAGGAAGCTGGGGAGGCTTTTCGTTGTGCTCAATCGGACCTCCACCTCCATCCGAATGATGCAAAGCTTGCTGAAGCTGAAAAGACTTGCCGTAAAGTTTTCATTAATCTCCGGAGAGATGAGGAATCCTTCTATAGACAAAAATCGAGGATTCGTTGGCTTAAAGAGGGCGACAAAAACACGAAATTCTTCCATCACTCTGTGAAGAGAAGACAGCTTCGTAATAGGATCTTGTCTGTTATGGATTCTGGTGGGGTGCTTACTGATGACCCGGCTATGGTTCCTCAAGTATTTGTTACCTTTTTCTCCAACCTTTTTGCGCCTCAGTTAGGCTTGATCGAGCCTTCCTTGGATGAGATAAAGAAGTTTGTTCGTAATCCTCTCACGGTGGACCAGATTAATTTCTTATCTTCTCCGATTTCTGATTTTGAGATTCGTAACACTATGTTCTCGTTGGCGAAGGGCAAAGCTCCGGGGCCTGATGGTTTCACCGTAGAATTCTTCAAAAGATGCTGGAATATTGTTGGCCCGCTTGTTCTTGAGGCAGTCCACGATTTCTTTGAGACTGGTCTTCTCTTGAAAGAGGTAAATAACACTATTCTTGCTCTAATCCCGAAAGTCCCTAATGCATCTTCGGTTTCAGATTTCCTCCCTATTGCTTGCTGCAATACAATTTACAAGATTATCACGAAAATTATTGCCAACCGCATTGCTTCTGTCCTATCCGTTGTCATTGATCAATCATAAAATGCTTTTGTGAAAGGGAGGAGAATTAGAGATAATATTATGATGGCCCAAGAATTGTTTGCTGGTTTCCACTTAGAACCTCACCTTCCCACATGTGCGGTCAAAGTGGATTTCCAAAAAGCATATGATTCCGTTGATTGGCATTTTCTTCAGCTAGCTCTTACGGCTTTCGGGTTTCCGGACAGTTTTGTTCGGTTGATTATGGTTTGTGTTAGAACCCCGAGATTCTCTATCTCCATGAATGGAGAGCTTCATGGTTTCTTTGCCGGAGGTAGAGGCCTTCGTCAAGGTGATCCGATGTCCCCTTACTTGTTTACTATTATTATGGAGATCTTCTCGGGCATCTTGAGTGTTCAATCTTCTCTAAAGGAATTCAATCCGTTCTGGAGATGTAAATCCGTTCGGCTTACTCATCTATTTTTTGCGGACGATGTCTTTCTTTTCTCTAAAGCGGATTGGCCGTCTGTCACCTTGCTTAAAAAGGGCCTGGATTTGTTTTCTTCTTGGAGCGGTTTGATTCCGAACAGAAGTAAGAGTGAGATCTTTTTATCCGGGGGTTCTCCTTCGCTTCGTAATTATATTCTTATGGCCTTCGGTTTTCAAGAAGGCAGTCTCCCTGTCCACTATCTTGGGGTTCCGATTATTTCTTCAAGACTTCGGAGAGCGGATTGTATTGCTTTAATTGATCGGATCACGGCCGAGCTCAATCGTGGACTCAAAGATTCCTTTCTTTTCTTTGGGAGATTACAACCGATCAGTCGGTTCTTCACTCCATTCAAGCATACTGGTCTAGTGTGTTTTCGTTACCAGCTTCGATCTTGATCAGTATTGAATCTATATTACGGCAATTCTTGTGGAAAGGACCCGCTCTTGGTAAAGGAGGGGCCAAGGTTGCGTGGGATGAGATTTGCCACCCAAAATCTGAAGGAGGGCTTGGAATCAGAAAGCTCAAAGATTGTAACAAGGCCGCTATGCTTAAATATATATGGATTCTTTTTACTGACAAAGAATCACTTTGGTGTCGGTGGATCCATTCAAATTTCTTAAAGAAAAAAAACTTCTGGATTTCCTCGGTTCCTTCTACCTGTTCTTGGGCCTGGAAAAAAATTCTTCATTTAAGAACAGAGTTTAGGATGGCTTTCTCTTGGAGAGTTGGTAATGGCTTCTCGGTTTCTTTGTGGCATGATCATTGGCTTGCCGAAGGTCCTCTTGATATCCTATTTCCGAATTCTATTGTTGAGATGTCCGGACTCCCCAATCATGCTATGGTTGCGGATCTTTTCTCTCCCTTGGGCAACACGTTTAAAGATTTACTTGATGGGTGTGGTTTCTCTATTCCGGTTCCATCCATGGAGCTGGATCGTTTTGTCTGGAAAAGGCATAACTCGGGAGTTTTTTCGGTGGGTTCTGCCTGGAATCTTCTTAGAAAGAAGAAAGACATCGTTCCATGGGACAAGCTCATTTGGAGTCAAGATATTGCTCCTCGTTATCAATTCGTTCTTTGGTTAATTACCAAGAACAGGTTACCTACCCAAGATCTTCTTATTCGGATTGCGGAATCGATTTCGGGTTGCCGTGCGTTCGCAACGAAATCCCGACTCGTTGATCATTTATTTTTTAATTGTCGTATTTCGGCTTCACCGGCTTATTTTTGGGCAACAAGATGCAATCTTCCTTGGAGACCGAGGCTTTGGATGGACAACCTCACGTGGGCTATCAAGTTCCTCTCGGGTAAAGACTTCTATCACCCAGATTGCGCGGTTTTCTTTTGGTGCTCTTTGTTATCTGATTTGGAAGAAAAGGAACGACATCATCTTTCGTGGGGAAGCAGTGGCTGTTCCGGCTTGGAAGAACCACCTCCTTAGGATTGTCAAAGACAAGGCGACTACTTTTCTTAATATTCCGGACTCCCCGAGGAATAGGCGTCTTCAAAGAAGTTGGAATTTAGATCCTTCTATTTTCTCTCCTCCGTTCGCGTCTTAATCGTGCGTCCCTCCTTTCCCGCTCCAAGTCCTTCCTCTGTTCATGTAGCTGAGGGTTGTATGCTTGTTGTGGCTGTCTTTGTGTTCTTTTTTCGCTTTGACTGTTCTGTTAGCCGTTGGGCTTCTTTTGCTCGGTTCCCTTCCACTCTTTGGGCTTTTGCCCCTAGAGTGCAAGCTTTTGGTGCCGTTTTGTGTACATTTGTCCATAGCTAATTATTTTTATTACCTTTACCCAAAAAAAAAAATTACAGTCGTCGGCTATCCCTGCCTAATTTCCGGAAAATAATTAATTAATTAAATTAATTTTGAAAATTAATAATTAAATACTAAAAATCCAATTTAGGCCCGTAATGCCTGATTGGACGCCAGAGCGGATCGGGAAAAATCCCGAGATGCATTCAATAAATAGTATAGCAGTTCTCTAGCTAAGTACACTAACCATCTAACTAATATGTAATGCAATTGACTAATAATCACTAATCCATTCTAATCTAATCACCTAATTGCAATTAATTAAATCTAATCCACCCTTAAGTATCATTAGTCTACTAAGCAAGGATTAGTGAGATTACTCACTTGACAAAGCGAAGACCGGAATACCGCGACGGCGACGCGACAAAGCGACGGTGACGCGACGAAGCGACGGCGGCCGAAATCCGAATTTTCGGCGACATCGACGATCACTCGGGCCGGGCCCAAAGACCTTGCAAGCCCACAGAAACTTCTGGGCTTGGTTGATGGGCTAGGGCCTCAAAAACTGGGCTGCTGGACTGAGGTTCACTTGGGCCGAATTGCTGCGGACTTCTTGCTCACGGGCTGGACTTCAAATGGCCAAGGTGTGGGTTGAATCGGACTGGGCTTCTGAAATTTTCGCAGGCTGATGGGCTGAACGGAGCTGAGTTGGACTGCTGGGCCGAAATGGGCCAAACACTGGGCTGATCGAGCGTTGCTGCTGGGCTCGAGGAAACAGCGAAGGAAACGGAGCGGGCTAAACTGAACTGATGCAGGCTTCGCTGTTGACCAGGCGTGAGGAACTCCGGTTGAAGAAGACCAACACAATTCGGGCAGCTGGGTGGAGAGATCGACGTGCGGCGTTGAAGGCCGCGTGGCTTTGAGGTCAACAAGATGGCGAGAGCTCGCTAGTTTCGTTGTCTCGGTGGAGCTTGCTGGCGTACACGGAGTTAACGTTGGTGGGATGGAGCGGCTACGGTTGACTCGGTGGGCTGGCGTTGGGGCTTCGTGGGTGGAGACTGGCACGCGGCAGCTTGGGGAATTGCTTCGGTGCTGCTGGACTTCGATGGAGCTGAGGAGAACAAACCGAAGTGGAGCAGCGAAGGGGTTCCTTCGGTCAACCATGGGGAAGGGGTTTCGTTGGTTTGACTGGGGGAAAGACGTGGCAGCAAATGGCTTCTGTGGAGGGAGAAATATGTGGGGCTGTCGTGAGGAAAAATGGAGGGATTCAGCTGCTTGATGGACAGAGAAACATGAGGAAAAATGAAAAGGAAATAGGAGCAGAGCTGGACATGGTAATGCAGAGGCTTCGCACGAAGAAGAAGAGGGCAATCAGTCGGTGGCTTGGCTTGCGAGAGAAGCCGAAGAAGAGGGAAACAAAAGTCCAAAAACAAATATCTAAAACCATCATTAGATTGCCAATTAGTCTTCAAGTTTATCCACTTGTTCCCCAATACTTTCTTGCCCATTTAATCACAAATAATCCAATTTAATGACAAATGTTGCACCCCTCCATGCCTAGCTCCGAATTTCCCTTAATTTAGGATTTCAATTTCATCCTCAATTTCTCAAATTCGAAGTCCAATTTCGTCGAAGAAAAATCCCACACATCTCCACAAATTCCCATCATCCAGTAGTTCGGCTTAGAAGTCCAAATTTTCTTCAATTGAGCCCATTCGAACTTCCGCTATTTTTTGCGACGTCCGAATCGATTTAACTTAAATATCTCAAACTCAACGGAATTTCTCCGAAAGACGCAACGACGTCCTATAAATGAATTGTGATATGCTCGAACGTCCGAATTCCGAAACCGAATTCAACTTCGTGGTTAAAATCGGTCGAACGCGATTTTAGTCCGATCCGACCTATCGGGTAGCTTTTAGGGATTTTACCGCGGTTATATCCCTTAACGGCTTCACCCAATAGATTGGTTAATTCGTAAGTGATCAGCTCAGAGAAAAAGGACCATAGGCGCGCCGGCAAAATGCCCATTTTATATATTCGGGACGGGGTCGAAATTCGAGATGTCACAATTCCTATTGACGACTACATCCGTGACCGGTAGTGACATCACAGCGTTTCTATTGGACTCAGAAGAAGAAGAAGAAGAAGAAACATCAGCATCACAGTGTTTCTATTGACAACTGCGTCCACGACCAGTAGTAACATCATGGCGTTTCTCTTGATGACTGCATCCACGACCAAGAAGAAGAAGAAGAAGAAAAACATCACGGCGTTTCTATTGACTATTGCTTCCATGACCAGTATTAACATCATGGCATTTCTATTGACGAAAGAAGAAGAAGAAGAAGAAGAAGAAGAAGAAGTAACATCAACATCACAACGTTTCTATTGACGACTGCATCCACGACCACTAGTAACATCACGGCGTTTCTATTGACAATTCCGTCCACAACCAAGAAGAAGAAGAAGAACATCACAGCGTTTCTATTGATGACTGCGTCCACGACTAGTAGTAACATCACGGCGTTTCTATTGACGACAGCATCCATGACCATGTTTTGCATAATTGAACATGGGAATCCAAGTTGGACTTGAGCTCTACCCGATAAGGCAGATACTTCGGATCCTGCTTGGACTATATAGGAAGCTGCTACTACGTGGGCATGATACTCATCAAATAATTAACAGAATATGCGCAAAAGATCCTAGGAAGCATTGAGATCATTGTACAAATCTTTCTATTAGACAAGCATAGCATTTCGATTAACCAATTTAATTTTCTATTACAAGACATAAAAGTTGGATTAAAACCTTATAAGATGAAAACCCAGAAATTCGACCATATACTCTAAGTTAGTCTGTTATACATCAAGTTACCGTTATGAGGCATACATGATAAATGCATACATCTAATGCAAGATTTATCGACAAGCTCGTCCGGAAATTTCATTTTCACTAAAATAAATATGGTTGAGCATAAGCTTTTGCACTCGGTCGGGTGAAGTGTATTTACCATGATTTATGGACCCTTTGTCTTACTTTGACCCGTTATATATTTCATAAGTTCATCGTGCTTGAATTTGATGTGCGAACATTTGATCATACAATAGCAAAAGGAATGAGATTGAAGCGGGGTGGGGTGGGTTGGAGACATTCGACGTCGGGTAGCATTGGTAAGCAAGTTCAGTCCACAAGCATGACATATATCACAATACCGTTATAGGAGCACAATATATCATGCACCGAACAGTTTCGTTGTATCAACTTTCGTGGGCCGGATGGGTTAGAGTTTGTTAATTTTTTGATGAAATGAACTTTTTTTTAAGGCAATAACTTAGGAAAAGATTACCCAATTCTTAGGATCATCTAAATTTTAATTTTTCGAAAACCCATGTCAATTATTGATGAGAACTTGTCAACCATGGAGAAAGGCGGAACTAGAATTCAGAGAGAATGGAGGAGAACATGAATCTTTTGAGAATGTAAGTGGTGGAAGTAAAGTACATATAAGTTCGATTAGATTTACGGTATGGTGGGCACATTTTTTTTTCCTTTATAGGCCATGTTGTCTTCCAACCAATCTTTTGATTAGTAAGTTTTTTTTTTTTTTGGTCGAAATTTTTTATTAGTAAGTTACAAATAGGAACATCACCCCATTTATATTTAGTTAAGTATGTTATGTGAGTGATATCCATAACTTATAACCCATCAATCAAATGCATGGTTGAAGGGAATTTTCTCTGACCAGAAATAGGGGAAAATTTAACTTTGTTCTTATTGCTTTTTGCCTATGGAAATAATTTACTGCAGGCAAAAAATTTTATACTTGCTATTCCTTTGCTAGTACACATACACTAGTATCTGAAGTTATCCCTAATTTGAGAAAATTTCCTCCAAAGTTATCCTTAGTTAATTTGCATATTACAAGTTATAAACATTAGCACATGTTAACTAAAATTAATGGTGAGCAACATCCATGTTTGTAACCCATCAATTAGAAATATGGTGAGAATGGTGTATCATAGTTTAAAAAGTATTTATTCATCCTTGCATCGAAATATAGAAATTACTCTTATTTGAGAAAAATTTCGTATTATTTAAAATGCCTTAAGATACCAACCCTTACATATTTCTAAGGGCTATATTTTCCTCAAATGGTTGTCTTCCTAATTGTGAATTCAAAAATGAATGTCACCCATATTTATATTTAGTTAAGTTTGCATGTGTGATAAATATATTTATATATATAATGAAACTCACTAATTAGAGGTTTGAGTGGGCTACCTCAAACTCTCTTGAATTAAGGATGAATGAGAATATAGCCCTACTATTATTTCTTTTTAAGATTCTAAGTAATATCATAAAAGTCAATCGAATGATAATTGACTCCTACGTAAATCTTGCTACATAAATAGTCTAGAATTACGGTTTTTGTGCGGTATGACATGAGCGCCCAGAAGACCGGGAGGAGTAATTCCCAATCCCGTTAACTCGGGGAACTTCGAATTGATCATTGGCTACGTTGGTTCGGCCCATCATGGGCGGCCCAACTCAGTCCAAAAGGCCAAGCAAATTTAGTTTGTTAATGAATAAAGTGTTCAACTATATAGTAGGGATCTTTAATCGGCTAATATTAATTTAGTTCAACATTTGAATCATATATTGCAGGGCTTACTAGTAAATACCTTCTCAATTTGCGTGAAAGAACTTGGATCGAATTATCTTGTTAAGCTTTTCCCCAAGTTTTCTTTCGAATGTTTATTATCGAAAATTTTGGGTAACGTAGATATATGACTAGTTACCAATTACAGGTAAAATGTAGCCGAATCATTGCCATCTGCACGCCATTTTTGAATTACTACCCTCATCGTCAAGCATTTGAGTATTAAGGAACTGATTAACCTAAGTATCACATTTATGACCCCAAAAAAAAAAAAAAACTATCACATATTACAGATATACCCCAATTTCATTCTCACATTTTGCGAAAGAGAAGATTTTTAGTACTTTCATATTGTCAAATACTAAAATGAAATTGTTCACTACATTGGACCAATTCGGGAGCATTAATTTATGATTCAACAAATGAAACAACACAAATAAATCACCCCGTTAATCGATGTACTTAGTTTGGGATGTGAAGAGATTTCTAACTCAGGAACTGTATATCATATGTTCTTTTTTGTTCAAAGTTTATCATCTATTCTAATCATACCAATTTTATACAAACCATTTTGGGTCAAGGCCGAACGAGCCAATGGACCCAACTTAATTGATCCACGAATCTTACAAGTTGTTGTATGGGCCCTAAGTAGACGGGCATATGCGTCGTTACCCTTGTGTTATAAAAAAATATATATATTGCATATGTGGGCTATTTGCCTTTCTGAAGAACTCTTAATTGACACATTTTGTGGATTTAATTACTCAACTAAGAAGAAGTAATCTGTTACCAAGTAATGTAGCAATCATACAGTCTTCCATAAGATTACAAGTTTGATTTATGTCAAAAACGAACTTATTATAAGCACATAGTTAGGCCCATCAACCTATAACCTTCGAGTTTCTAAGTGGATGAAATACTTACGATTCAAACCTTTGAGCCTTCTATATACAAAGGATGTGTAAACTTTGAAAAAAATGCCTAAATGGATTAACCACAAATACCCACAACAGTATTTGCTTAGGAAGATTATGTAAAACGTTATTAACTTATTGCACGGCCGCTAGAGGCGGTAAATTAGGTCATAGACACATTAAAACCGGTACTTCTTAAGTCGGGTGAAAAAATTGGTTGCCTTAAATTTAAAATATGGGCTAAGATAGGTTTGATAAAGCAAAGCCCAATTAAAGATAGCTTCAAATGAGTAATGATGAGCGATTTTATGATCGGTCCAAATTTCACCTGAAACCTAGAACCTATCCTATTGGAATCGATTCCCCAATTTTTGGAATCTAAAACCTACTTGGAACCCTATAACTTGGGATCTACTGTGGCACCCCCCGACGGCCCCCGATCCGTTAGGGTCGCCACAATTTGCTTACCTTTCACTTTCCCTAATAACATATCACTCTGATACCATTTCTTGCAGCGGGTCCATACAACCATGGGGGTTTACATCTTTTAGATCGGTCCCTTGCGCAGTTCATATATGGAAGCACATCCAACAACTCCCTTCATTATATTCAGAAAACAATGCACGCCAACTAAACATCTTATATAAGTTAAAGCCGAACACTTTTATTTACATAAAGCAGATGGATATCTTTAGTCGGTACATCGAAATGCCATGGTTTTCTACACTTGGCTATACTTCAAAAGATGACCGACATCTCCTCCAACAGTCGTATACTTAAAGTCCATTGATCAGTGTCGGCGTCCAAAAGTTCCTTCCTTTGCTATCCTCCTCCTCGCGATCATATCCGACCACTTGATCCATCTACCGATGGCGTGCTTGCAGAGGTATCTTATCTAGTCTGAAATGTTGGTCCCCAGAGGGGTGAATACAGCCACTCAGCAGGTAAAAGATCCATTAAACTACTCAATGCATCACACAATACAATCATAACACCATAGCATAGTACATATCAATTCATGCATCCAAGCATAACTTACCTCGCAGCCATGCATATGTCATCATACCATATGTGCATACACCATCATGCACTCATCATCAAGTATTCATACATATACATACCTCATGTGCACATACCACAATGCACTCACACACATCATATCATACAGCCATGCATATGTAATCATACCATATGTACATACATCCTCATGTACTCATCACCATCATGTCATACATATACCATGCCTCATGTACACATACCATCATACCATAGGTGCACATACAACCATGCACTCATCATCATCATGTCATACATGTATCATCATGCCATAGGTGCACACACAACCATACACTCATCATCATCATGTCATAGTCATGTACCATCATGTACACATACCATCTTACCATAGGTGCACATACAACCATGCACTCATCATCATCATGTCATACATGTATCGTCATGCCATGGGTGCACACACAACCATACACTCATCATCATCATGTCATAGTCATGTACCATCATGCCATATGTGCATGATTCAATTTCCACTTTTATCTTTCAATTTGATCAGCACATCTTTCATTCCCGGGATTAGTAATTGCATCCCACATTTTATCACTCGCACCCCAACCTGGCATCGCTAGAAAACCTCCGGCACTCACCACCGGGCATCCGGCACCCCCACATTCCGGGCATCTCGCATCCCAAACTGGCATCACGAGGCATTCCTCAGGCACAAACCTCCGAGGCTTCCGGCACCCAACCATTCCGGGCATCTCGAAACTTCCGAGGACATCTGAGCATGTATCTCAATACAACCAGGCATCCGGCACCCAACCATTCCGGGCATCCTAACACCTAGGTAGCACGGACACGGCGATACGGACACGTGACACGACACGACACGACACGCGACACGTTATTTTTCAAAAAGTAGAGAATTCCGACACGTTCCGACACGTTATAAATTAAATGAATATTTTTATTTTTAATTAATTTAATTCAAATTCAGTATTTTTATTTTCGAAATTATATTTTAATCTCATTTATTTATTTTTCCATTAAAAAAAACAAATCTCCACTAAAGTCCACCCCACCCTTTTCTAGTTCTTTCCCTCGTCCATTTCCCCTCTCCTCCAAAATTTATTTTTTTCCCTCCCCACCATCGTTCGTTTCCCCCCACCCCCAAAATTTATTTTTCTTTCCCTCCCCTTCACTGACAGACAGGCTGTCCCTGTCTCTTCCCTTCCCCCAATACGCCATGGCCCATCAAAAACCCATCCCTGTCTCTTCCCCTCCCCCAATACGCGATGGCCCATCAAAAACCCTAGCTCTGCACGACCCTTCCTCTTCTCGTTCCTCGCCGCTCGCTGCTCGCCGCACAAACCCTTTCCTCGCCGCTCGCCGCACGACCCCCTTCCTCGCCGCTCGCCGCCTCTCGCCGCTCGCTGCATGACCACCTTCCTCTCCTCTTCCTCTCGCCTTTGGCCCTTTCTCCCTCACAGCTGCAACCTCGTCGGATCCGTCGCAGCATCACAGTGGCGGCCATCTCTCGCCGTCGCGGCCTCGTCTCTACTCCCTCGCCGTCGCTTCCACCCTCCATCATCTTCCGGACACGCGTGTCGAAACGTGTCGAGCACGCGTTGACCGCGTGTCGGATTTCCGACACGCGGTCAACGCGTGTCCGACCGTGTCCGAGCGTGTCGACGTGTCCGACACACTCCGACACGTGTCGGACACGACACGGAGGCACGGACGACGTGTCCGTGCTACCTAGCCTAACACTCCCAGGGCATTATCAACTCTCCTCCAATAGTTTCCTCATTCATCACAATTCATATTTGCCAATATATGGCTCACAATCAACATGGCACATGATGTATGACAACAAAGTCAAATTCAACATTTGATTCTATATACAATGCCAATTTTCATCACATGCTCAGCAAGGTTCAATCACTTCAATCAATATAATTAATAGGGCTCATTCAAAACAGAAACAATCATAAACTTCAGCATTCGAAATTCGCACAATCCAGCTTGCACAGTTTTAGAAAATAATTCCATTAAATACCCGAATGGTCTCTAAAAATTATGAAATTTGAGCACGTGATAGTCAAGACATAATGGCAGATATTTCATGAATAACACTTTGCCAAAAGAGCTTCATATAAAATGATATGGTCCATGCATTGAAACTGATTAAGTCCAAACGCGTCAGATTATAGGGCTTTAGAAATATTTCCGATTAAATACCCTAATAACCTTCAAAATTCATGAAATTCGACTATGTGGTAGTCAAGACCCTAAGGTAGATTTTTCATGAAGACATCGAAGTCAGATTCGTCCTAGAAAATCAATTATATACGGTTGAAGCCCCTGTTTCTAACACCGAACATTCCAGGTTTAGCCGTCTCCGAAAAATCACGATTTCACCTACTTATCTTCCATATTTTCCTCTTAACTTTTGATATGTTTTGCCTCAGGAGGTCTACTACAACTTTCATTAAGGGATCAAGGTGAGATTTTAACAAGAAAGTTACTTTACAGACCACGAAACCACTGAAAGTCATCACGACGAATTCCAGATCTAGTCTCTCCAAAGGAAGATCGTTTCACCAAGAAATACTTGTTCGTTTTATCTAAAATTTCATTATGTTATTCTTAAAGATGTTCTCTACAACTTTCATGAAGAAGTCGAAGTGAAATTCCAAATAAAAAGTCACATGCAACACACGAAATCACCAAGAGGTCAACAAAACAGTTTCCAGATCTAATGTTTTCGTAGAAAAGGGTTTCACCCCTCAATACTTGTCCATTTTGTCTCAAATTTTAGTATGTTATACTTCAAGATGTTCTCTACAACTTTTATGAAGAAATCGAAGCAATATTCCGACTAAAAAGTCACATGCAACACACAAATTCGCGGACAGTCGGACTGGTCTTTCCGAAATCAGCATGCATGACCAACGAATCTCTCTTCAAAGCTCCGAAATCTCATCCCATCTACCACAACCAAGACTTACCATCTACTACACATACACACAGCAATGCAAAGAGTAGGTTTTAGGACTTCACTTGCCTTAGATTCAAGCACAAAACAGCAGCAAACAGAGGCAAAGCAGTGACGAACGGCGGACGAACTCTCTTCCTTCTTCCTCTCTTTCTCTCGTTTGGACGGTACTCTCTCTCTCTCTCTCTCTCTCTCTCTCTCTCTCTCTCTCTCTCTCTTCTGGTCGAAATCCTCTCTCTCTCCTCCTTTTATTCCTTTCATCTTCATGATTAGCAAGTAATCATGAGGTTTGCATGGCAATGGACACTTGGTAAGTCCCTCTTGCCACTTGTAGCACCCCTTACACCACTTGGTGATCTTCATGCAAGGCTAATGGGGTTCAATGGGCCAGGCTTGGGCCAGCTTGGTCGACCACTTCATGGGCTCCTTGGGCCGGGCCTCTTGGCCCACTTTAGGCCAACACTCTTGGGCCTAAAGTCCAAACTTAAATGGCCCATATTTATTTTTGGTAATCCATCTTAATCCCACTTATACAAGGTACCAAATTACAAATTTAAATGGCCATAATACTTTGTAACATAGTTTAACAAAATCCAACTTATAAAATTCATGGCTAAAAACATAATCTCCTCATCAAATAAAATCCTTGGTCTCACATGGACATAGGACGCGTTTCCAACAAAAATAATTATCCATTTATATAAATACCAGATCATTCTTATTCACTTGGCCATAAATCTTGAAATCATAATTCAATAAACTCCTACTTATAAAACACATGGCCATGAGTTATTTTTGGGATGCCACATCTACCTTGTCAATCGGCTTTAGGGTCTACATGGAACGAGCCAAATTTTTTTTCTTTTGGTTTCATTTTTATCTAAGCAAAATGCAAGTGAACACAATAACAAAAATCCCTATTTGTCAATAGCAACAATCTAGAAAAGATAAACATGTAAAATAAAATAAACAATAAAAAATAAAATACATAACATAGAAATGGAACAAACCAGTACCGACAAGGATCGAACTCTTTGGTGGCATGCTCACAGTTATTGGATGAGAGCGACAGTTCATGATGAAATAGTCATCCTACCGACTGAAGGGTCAAGCTTCCCTTTCCCTGAGCTAGATGATGAAGACATTATCATGCTTGCTATGGACTTCAGAAACTTATATTTGTTAAAAAATATATTAACTATATAGTCCCTGTACTATTCTCTAACATATGGGGATCTTCACTACCTAAGAAAAGGCAGTAGGTGAACGAAACTACGAGAAATTACATATATAGATTTGCGATTAATATGTGGTAGAACCAAAAGATGAGAGGTCGATGAGAGTTAGAAAGGCAACGTTTATTATTGCTCAAGAGAAAAAGAGAATTTAGGATTAATTCATATTTGGTTCATCGGTTCCCAATTGTAGGTCCGGTTCTTCAATTCCTGATTTCTAGTTCGATTCTTAATCAAGAACAGAACCACACAATAACGGTTCCACCTTTTTTGCAATTAGGAACTGAACCGGTTCCTATGGCCGACTCAACCCCACTAATGAGTTTTCAAAGAAGCCAACCTCAACCATTTGTTTAAGGAGTAATATCCTCTTGTGCATGTGCCTCGGTTCCTTGTGGCCACGCATGGGTACCTGACTCTTGCACCCAGGTCACTAGCACCCAATATCGGTCCACCAAAACTGGGCTTTATTCCTCAATGGCTAGGTTTGATCTACAAAGGCTAGGCCCAAGTCCTTCAAGATCTAACTCGAAATCTTTATGCATGTGCCCATGTCCACATAAGCTTGACTCAAGACCTCAGTGCCCATGTTTGGTCTCCAGTGGCCATGCCCAAGTACCTAGATCTTGCCCTCAAGTCACTAGTACTAGGTCCGAGTCCATTGAGGTAGACTTAGCTACATCGAGATTGGGCTCGATTCCTTTGCGATCAAGCCCAAGTCTACAAAGGTGGGGCCTAGGTCCCTTAGGTCAAGGTCAAGACCTCGATGCCCATGCTCGAGTTCATAGAGGCTAAGCCTGAGTCTCTCAAATTAGGCCTAATTCCTCAATAGCACGGCCTAGGTCCATAAAGGCTAGACCTAGGTCCTACAATGTTGACCCCAAGACCTAAGCCATGGCCAAGATTGCATGCCCATGCCCGTGGTTGGGTCCCCCGTGCCTAAGTCCTCAGTGACCCCCCCAACTCTCATGCCCAAGTCACTAATGCTTAGCTCGTTCATTGTGATTGAGCTCATTCCTTGATAGCCAAGCCCAAATCCAAAGTGGTTAGGTCCAAGTCTTTCAAGACCGGGTTCAAGTCCCTTGAGGCTCAACTTAGGACCTCGATACCTATGCCCGGGTTCTCCACAACCATTCTTAGGTACCCAACTCCTACACCCAAGTCATTAGCACTTGACCCAAGTCCATTGAGGCCGAGCTCAATTCCTCAAGGGCTAGGTCCAATGAGGCTAGGCCGGGTCACCAGCATTCATGTCCAAGTACCTGGCTCTACGCCAAAGTCACTAGCGCTCAGTCGAGACCATTGTGGTAGGGCTTGATTCCTTGATGTCCAAGCCAAGTCCACCAAGGTAAGGCCTAGGTCCTTTGAGGTTAAGCTCAAGACCCTAATGCCCATGCCTAAGTCCACTAAGTTTGGGTCCCTCGAGGCCAAGCCCTAGTACCTAGCTTCCTCTCCCAAATCACTAACAAACGGCCTGGGTTTATTGAGGTTGGGCCTAATTCTCTGTCGATTGAGCCTAGATCCACAGAAGTTGGGCCAAGTCCTTCAAAAATGAGCCTAAGACCTTGGTGTTCATGCCCAAGTCCACACACAATTCGAGCACCAGCCTCCCTCGTCAACTTGACAAGCCAAGTCATGCAATCACCCATTTTTCAAAGGTCACAATTTAAAGAGAAAAAAAATACCGTGAATTAGAGCATGAGTTGTATTAAGGTCAATTTGAGTATGTGTTGCTAAAAATTGCATTGGATAAAAATTATTCAATATGGGTTAAATGGATCAATTTGAGTCGAACCATTTTTTACTCGATCCAACCCACCCATGACAAGACTAAGGTTGCCAATTCAGTATTTAACTTTCCAATTTAGTTAGTATAGTCCTAAACCTTCTCATTATCTTTTTATGTAGTTAATTCAGCTAATTTACGCTGAAAATTGTTAATATGACGGTCCAATAAGTATTCCTCGTTTTACGTGATACGGCTAGAAATCTAACGTGTTTGACTCCACTCAAAATGATGTCGTTCAGAGAAATTTTGTAATTTTTCTTATATATATATTTTTTCCGTCACTGCTCATCTTCTTGAAAAGAACTAGTGAGGGTTGCTAGATATGTCAACATTGGCTAGCAACCCTTGATCAAATCTGGGTAAAGGCATGCGGCCGAGGGCAACAAGGATTGTGAGCGATGATCATAGGCAAGGATGGCAAGGGCTATTAGTGAGGAGCACAAGTGAGGACGTGTGGATCAGGTTTGTGATCGTTGCTCATAACCTAGGGCTTGTGGGATTATCGCTTGCCTATGACCAATTTTGTAATACTTGCTCACCTGTGGCTAATAAGGATCGCAAGCCATCGCCAAGGCTCCAGCAAGGGGAAGAATAGGATAAAGAAGAAAAAAGAAACTCAAAACTATGTCATTTCATTTAAGATCGTCCATGTCAAATGCCATATATGCCAAGTAGAACGGCCATTGTTAACTAGACCATTACGTCAGCATTTCCAACCTTAATTAGCCGGATGGGCTACATTGGAAATCATTGAAAGATTTAGAACTATGTTGATAATATTGAAAAATTTAGAAGTGAATTATATATATATATATGATAGACTTAGAATTTTTCGGATAATTATTGTTTTTATCAATAAGGGGGATACAAAACCAAAATGTAATAAAAGAAATCGAAATGGTGTCACTTATCAAATCAAAAATCCACGTTCATCTGGCATATTCATTAGAACTGATAACACTTGATTAGATGAATGACGCAATTTCAAAATCTTACATAATATATTTGTCATACGTAAGTCATTTTCTGGAAAAAAAAAAATACACCAAACAAAACACGAGGATTAGTGAATCGCGTGTGAAAGACATAAAGGAGCCTCCTTTGCTAAAGATATATATACCCTCATCCTGTCTCCGGGGAATCTCCCCCGACACAACGACCGTGTATATTTCTACTTTTGTGGATATCATGGCTCTGCGTGGATAATGACCAGATCATCATCCTCGAGATTTGGTTCTTCCAAAGCATTATATTCACGCCTCGAGAAGATCTCAGTTCCATCGTGGAGTCACAATGTCGTGCTTCGTGCCTCATGAAACACAGCTTTGTCTTGAAGAAAAGCATCAGATGGGGCCGATCAAATGCTCCAGCAACATGCAGTGGCTTTGATCACCCTTTTGCAGAGAAACCCATACCAGATGATACCTGAAATAGAAAAGAGAAAGAACCGAAAAAGTAATCTGAAGTCGATCTTTGGTTATCGCACGCAAGCATAGCTCATGGAGAAAGGAGATGAGCGAATAAAGCGCATGGGAATGCGTTGATTTGCATAACCAAGAAACCCTAATTTCCCTCTTTGATGTCAGGAAGCCACCTCGGATTGGAAAATCCATGTTCACTTACAATGTATAATGTGGGAATACCAATAAAGTTGACTTTGGTGTTATCTTGAGCCAAGCGAGTCGTGCTAAAAAATCTATGGATTCCAACTTAGTTTCTTTACTTGCTATCCAAGGATTCCGATATGGTTCGGATGAGCTTAGCTTTCCTACCTGCCTTCAATGCGCGAGTATAATCTTTTAATTTGGACAAGTAAATTTTAATGGTGTTAGGCATAAAAGTAGGTTTGAATTCTCTTTATTTGAGAAAGTAATTTACATCTCGAATTTATCCCCTCAAAGAGAGAATACATAGATTGATTTGATTTGAATGACTGATATTTGTTCTTTTTTTTTTCCTATTTCTTCCTTTATTTTCTTTTTTTTTTCCTCTCCATCCTGATGTTTGTGCACACTTGCCGCCTCCACCACCACCCGTCACCTCTCTACTAGAACCGCCCCTCCCTCTATCCCTCTCCTCACGAGCAAAGGTCACTATCTCCAGTCCGAGGTCGCCGGCCTTATGTACCCTCCAATTTAGGATCCCCTAAAGCAATTCACCTCCTTAACCTTGATTGGGTGGCCGAGAAAGTGAGAGGATATGGCTGTATCTAGGTCTTTCGATGAATTGTTGGCATGTCAATTTTTGAGGAAAAAAATGCAAATGTACACCTAATCTAGAAGATCTCTACCACAAGTAATAAGAAAACACTATCAATCATGCTCAAATGACGAAAGTGTCGATCTTCTTCTCCCGAGATTAGGGCTTGAAGTACCGTTTGTGTGCATTCTCTTAAGCCAGCCATAAAAGCACGAACATCTGTGTCCCCAACAAATTGTTAAGGTATAAGCAAGGTGGAGGGATCACATAACTCATGAGATGATAGTCATTTTCTAAATGTAGCCGGAAACTCCAACACCAACAAGGGGAAAACGAAAAAAAATAGGTTTTTTTTTTTTTTTTTTTTTTCATTTGAAACTACCTCCTGATGCTACGGTCAAGTTCCAATTTCTCCCGCGTTGCATCGTCTTTCGAGCAGCTTTTAATTTATGAGAACCTTTATTGCAAATACTCCTAACTAAATCTTTGGCACTTCATATAAGCCAATGCGTGTTGGCTCTTTGGATATCTGGTGGACGGAAGAAAAGAGAGACTATTTAAACCACGTGTCATGGATGGTCTGACTTTCCAGGCTGCATGTACGTGGCAGAACCTGACCTTTTGAAATTACATGATGCGTCTTTTCAAGGAAAAAGCATATTATATATCTTTTCTTATCTCTAGACAGAGAAGAAAAGTGGATGCAACTCGCGTCACTCCCCTGATTCGATTAGGTGGCTCGAATGCTAAGTAAGAATAAGGAAAAAAGAAAGGAGAAAAGAAGAAAAAGAAACAGATAAGGGAGGATGAAGTGGGTATTTCTTTTGGTTATTACATGGATCTATGTGAGATTCAGACATTATCATTATCAGTAAAACAATCTTATCTTCTGTCTGTGTCTATCTTTTTATGGTCAGTTGAATAAATGATTCGTTAAGCTACTTGAGTCGAATGCAAAACAAGCCTACACAGCAGAAGGCATTGCAGCCCATTGAGCTCGAGTCGAAAAAGATGATGCATGCTTCTCCAGAACCCTGAAAAGAAAAAGATCATCTAAGAGCATAATTAGAAAAGTTGCAATTATATATTGGTATGTTGATGCATTGCATGTGATACGAGTATTATTACTCTAGTGTTGATGGTCCATGCCAGTTGCACAGCAAGACCGTGCAATCCACCATAATCGTGAGACAAAAGAGAAATAGAGAGAAATAGAGAGATGGGCACACAGTAAGTTATGTCTCTCAATCCCAAGTTTTGATCACACCCAAGTAATCCCTCCGATTACACCGAATCAATTTTCTCCCAATGTTTCACACTATCGCTCACAGTATTTTCTTCACAAAGCTCAAAGAAAGAACCCGAGTAATACCCTCAAAAGGCTCTCATGTGCAATACTAATAGAATGTCGCAAATAGGAACTTAAATCTTGTATTTCCAAGACCCAGGCGCCCACTCCATGCCTCGTATGGCCGCGCACCCAGGCTACGCCAACTATGGGCGACCGTAATATGACCATAACTAGCCTATGGTCGCCCATACTCTAGGATGACCCATTATGCATAACTTTTTTATGATACTCTGCCCAAAGTTTCTTGTATTGCCCCATCATTGCCTAGTTATCTAGATTGATTTCCACAATTATAGAGGAAAATTATCCAATCAATCCTAAACATATTAGATGGATATTAATTCAGTTCTATACTTTTCTATTTGTCAATTTAATTATCAATTTTTACATGAAATTCCAATATAGTCCTTTTGGTTAATTTTCACTGAAAATCGCTAATATAGTGATCCATTCATCGCTAGCCATTCAACGTGGCACACCACCACATTAGCTATTTTCGGTGAAAATTGATCAAAAGGACTGCACTAGAATTTCATGCAAAGATTTGGGACTAAATTGACAAAATTGAAATTTTAAGTCCAAATTGGCATGCTTATATCGTGCTTAGAACTATATGGAAAATTTTCCCCAATTATGTTATAGACTGATGACTGTATGCTTTGGCAGACACAAAAACTTAGAATAGGGCCGACGAGACAAGAAGTTCTACAAAATGTTAGCTCAAGGGGGGGAGATAATTGATATTTTTAGGAAATTTCTTTTACTACATCCTGAATTACTAAATACTAGGTATAGTGCACATCTAACAATCAGGTCGATGCTGTCTGCCCTAAACATGATCTCGATGGGTTTAGTCCAAATTGTCTAAAAGCAGAGCGATATTTTCCTATTATCTCACCGGAAATTTCAGTTATGATTGGCCTTAGACAGTACCGACCAATCGTTCTGTCCAAAGGCCAATTGCTATTACTGGTGAAGAATAACACGATTACAACATGCAGACGTTGAATGCATATTTTTCTTTTCCTTTTCATGCGGCGAATATATCAGCACCGAGGCTAAGAAGCATATTCTCTTGCCAAATATAACAAACTGCGAGATGTGCAGAGGCAACGATAACGTTGTGGGGCCTTCGTAGGAATATACTTTTCTTCTCGTACGGATGTTTCTGTTGACCTATGATTTTTTTTTTTTCAGTAAATTAGACGATAATTGAGACTTTACCATTCCATTAAAGTCAATGCCTAATCTCATATTTTGTCTCACTTTCCTTCATCTTTCGGTTTATATTATATGTAGAATCTGTGCAAAAGCCAGTAAGATGAAGCAAAGCATCTTTGGCTTCAGCATATCTTCTGAAAAAGGGATGACTACTTCGATTTGTGACATTAGTTCGGTTTATTACATCTTTTTAGTTGAAAATCATATTCTTGAAGGCTTCCTGAATGTATGTTTGACCCTTTTTCAAGAATTACATATACGTACTTTGCGCACGCTTTGTGCCTATATAAATGAAAATTAGGAAAGTGAGTGTTAAGATTCGAATTCTTGAACAATGCAAAATCATCCAATGTATGCATTGGGTTTTTGTGGTCCACAAAATGTTTTGATGATGTTATGAGTACATAACACAATTTGAGGGGTACAATATTGTGGCTTGAATGTGGAAAGAGGTTAAAAGTACATGAGTAGACCTGTCAAATGAATGAATTGGGCTAAGTCAGGTCGGATATGGTTCAATCTAAATTGACCCATTTTCATGTAACACAAATATAGTGACACATATCCGACTAGACCCATACTCAACACATATTCAACCTAACCTATGTTATCAAAACACATCCATATTTAACTGAACCTAGGAAACTCATATTCAAAATGAGGTGAGAGCACAAAGGAAACAAATGCGAGATTGAGTGAGAACGAGAGAGAGTGAAGAGAAAATCATAGATGTGGGTCAGGTCTAAGTTGTTGACCCATTTAACACTCGTATTATTTTAAGTTTTACCATTATAAACTCATTTATGGCATATTTACCAGATATAACTAACCCATATAACAACTCAGCCCATCAAATATGAGTTATGAAATGAGTTTATGATCTATTTTGACGGATCTAATGTTGAGGTTTCAAGAAAATAACAATACCTCAAGAGACTAAAGTATGCATTAGATTCTATGATTGATACCTAATTCATATAAAAGTTAAATTGTTAGAGAATAGCGCAGGTTGTATATCATATAACACGACAATTTGTATTGATGAAGGCAGATTAGCATTTTCCTTTTTCTTTGGCATGGAACTTGCCAGCATGTATAAGTGAAGAGAGCATGAATATTGAGGCACAGGCTACTCAAGAAATTAACAATAACAGGTCTACTAGCACAATTGCAAATATGATTCATAAGTACTAAGAAGGTTATAGCACAAAAGTAGGATTCTAACATACATATTTATGTTGTCAAACCTAGCGTAATTGAAGGTAGAAGCAATCGATGATCAAGAACAAGAGACAAAATAGCATGAAAATTTATGTGATTCGATCGATGTAGCCTAGTGCACAGGAGAGCAACCATAAAAAAATCCACTAGAATCATTAGACTACAATAGGCAATCACTATCTTTTAAGGATGGCTTGATGTGGACAATAGAATTCTGATTTCTTTATTTATGGAGATCATTGACGAAGAATCTAAGTTCAAGTCTATCAATTACATATTTACTTAAATCAATCTTTTTAAATTAGCAAGTTATTGGCCAACTAAAACATGTGTTCATGTTCTCCCTTAATCTAGGTGTCATTCTGCACTAGTATTATCCCAAGTCGAATATTAACCTTGGCCCCATCAAGTTTGGCATATTTTAACATGGATAATACTGCCCTTCAACCTCTGTCTCAATCGTCTTAGCCCTGCCAAGTTCAACGAGAAGCTAATACATACCGGGAGTGATCACTAATCAACTATCAGCTCCTATACCACTTGTTGGATTGATGTAGCATAAACTAGTACTTTGACCTAAGGACATCATCGATAGGGAGTCTAAGTTTGCACTTATCAACGTATTCAACTCACCTTCACTCAAAAATTTAAATTAATGAGTTAAAAGCCAATTAGGATATATTAAGTACTCCATTTTTTACCACATTTCTGACACGTGACTTATTTTGCCTAACAACCTCACACGTGCACCTCAATAAGGATCATATTTTCTTCTCCACCTAAAGAGGGAGAAAACTTTCTCCGACTAATATTCTGATTGGTGAATTACCAAAAATGGGCATATCTCATTTTCATATTTAATTAAATTAGCATGTATGATATTCATATTTGTAATCTATAGATCAGAGATCCAGATTACGGACGAAGGAAACTCAAACCATCACTTAATTTGAGTTTATTGTTGTAACTAAAAAAGTAGGGGATTTGGAATACTACAAATCCAGCCTAGATTACCATTCAAGAGAGATGTCCGATTGATTAGGATCTTTCTTCGTCATCCACTCATCGTGACAATACGTCCTCAATTCAGGCCACGTAAAACACTGCATGCATGGGAATATATTCCCTTTCTTTCGAGTTCCAGATGGCAACCCAGTTTCCTTCACATGGCCTAAAATATAGGTTCTTTACACAGTTCATCAGGCTAAAGGAGATTGCAAATCGCGACACAAAGGCCGCCGTCACATAATCATGAGGCTGATATAGGAATAAATCTGACGTACGGGTCGAGACCAAATATATTGTTCGCCCCCTATAAACCCTTTTTATCTCCATTATTATTCTTGCAAAAAACCATATTTTAAATTGGAAAAGATAAGAGGCGACCCAAAAAAAGTGAATCCACTGCACAACTGATGAGTTTCTATAAAAAGGACCTCAGAGCCAAGCCAATTTCTCACAAGCAGACCTCAAAGCAAGAGCTGAAAAGCACGCGAGCTCACACACAGAGACTATTATCTCGAGGCCCCGGATACGTCGTCTTCATCAGGCAGCATGGACACGACGCTGGCAGGGCTCGTGCGCGATAAGCCGGTGGTGATATTCAGCAGGAGCTCGTGCTGCATGAGCCACACCGTGAAGTCGCTGATACTGAGCTACGGTGCGAACCCGACGGTGTACGAGCTTGACCAGATGCAGAACAGAAACCAGATCGAGCGCGCGCTGGTCCAGCTCGGGCGGCGCGAGGTCGTCCCCACCGTGTTCATCGGCCAGAAGTACATCGGTGGCGCGAACGAGCTCATGAGCCACCAGGTGCGGGGGACTCTGGTCCCTCTTCTCCGAGAGGCCAGAGCTATTTGGGTATAGAGACTAACGCACTTGCATCTTTCTTCAGTTTTTCCCTTAGAACAACGATAATACGTCTAACATACACGAGTCAGATTTTATTACGAATATGAAAAGGCGGACTTTTTGGTAGCTGCGTTCTCTAACACTAATGGCTGCACGCTATGGAAGATGACAGCCTTCTTCTCTGGTCTTTTTTCCCCTTGCTTTTTGAGGTCTTTTTATGTATGGGAAGTCCCTGTATTGTTCTAAGTTAGGTTTTGAGGTGATGAGGAAGAACAGCGGTGGCAAACTTCAAACGTGTAAGCGCCCTATTTTAAAGTCAATGAAGTAAAGCTCCTGAGCATGAAATTGCACTGTATCGCTCTGTATACACTCTTTTGGCATCAAATGATATGTGAGTCCCTCGGAGAGAAAGAGAGAGAGAGAGAGAGACAGAGAGAGAGACAGAGAGGAGGGAGATGCATGGAGCTCATGTCTGATCTAGGCTAGATCTGGCTGGTTGATGTGTGTTAGAAAGCGCATGAACTGCATAGGTGAGCTGCATACGAGCAGAACATATAGCAGGAATTGGACGAAAAACAAGTAACATTTTTATGACATAATCCAAAAGGATCAGTGTTTGATGATTATTGGACCGCCTAATTACCAAAGATCCTATTATGGTATAAAAAAAAATTAGAGAATTCGGGAGCCCAACAAGTGTGTAATTTACTACACAGCTCAAGTGTATTGAACTCACATGTACTGGTGCAAATAAACATGATTCTGATCAGGTTAAACTCGCATCAAATATAGATATGTAGATGCAGTATGTCATGATTCGAGAGAATTACTCGAATGGAAAATTCTAAATAAATAGCGAATGTATCAAATAATGACCGGTGATTTGAGTTTCGAGAGACGTCAGACCCATCAAATCTAATGATTCTTATATTTTGGCTCATACAAATGATCGAGCGATCTGAATTGATCCCCAATTCCACTAGCTTCTTAGCACGAAGGCATCGATGCGATATCGTCCTCTGAAGTTTTGGACTGTCCATGGCCCCATTTCTGTTGTACCATATGCTTAATCAAATATTAAGCGGGGGCATGCAACTCTTTTGGCTAGAAGCAGGCATGTAATGCAGGCGATTCGCTACCAAAGAAGAAAGATTTCGAATCATACTCTTACAATCGATCGTGACGGAGTCTGTTGAATCTTTGCAGAAACGTGGTATAAATATAATTCACAAAATACTTTACCAAAAAACAAATATAATTCACAAAATAGGAATTTAACTATTACAATATTTCCTTACACCACATGCAACATTCTTACAACTCTACACGAGCCTCCTCTCACTCTCACATGCATACATAGCACACTCTACACACTCTCAAGACCCCTGCATGCACACCCACTCACTCTTTATCTCTCTACACTTACACTACACACACCTCACGCATGCACTCCACACCACTCCACGCACACACTCAAGGGGCAAGAGCCCCTATTTATAGGGTGTAAGGTCGGTCAATGAACCGCGTTCCACACTCATTTTATTATTTTATTACAAGTTGCTGATTATTTGTCAACAATTGCGGCTGAGGAATTATCTAAAGAGAGAAAAATCTGGAAGATTACAGAGAGATCTAGAGAACTCCAGAGAGCGGTGCTTTTTCTCAACAGAGTCGCGGCCAATCAAGCTTAATTTTGAAATTATGTGCGTAGCAGTATCATTGGAATCCGATTGGCTAAAAAAAGGAAGTTAGGTTCATTGACGAAGGGGCGGACGTGCTAAGTGCCACCTACCGAAAGCCGAACGAGAAAGAGGCAAAAAAGTCAGTTCCGTAGGTGGATGTTCCATCATCAATAGTCGGAAAAGGTTCCATCATTAGTAGGCGAAAAAGTGTTTTCCATTCAAGGAAAATCTGGCCCTTAAAAGTAAAGAAAATGAATTCGTCTTCCAAAACGAAGGAAAAGCTATTTCATTTATCTCCACTTCAACATGCTGTCGAGATCAAAATAAAAAAAGAAAGAAAAATGCCACCCAATTTCCCCTCTTCAAATCTGTGTAGCCCTCACTGGCTTCAAGGCTAATTAGTCAAAAAGTCTTAAATCTATTGTGTGGCAAACTTTTTTATTTAGTCAATTTAATCATAAATCTTTTGATGATTTATAAATATAGTTCTTTCAGTTAATTTTGATCGAAGATCGTTGACGTAGATACCAATCACATAGAAATAACTACATTGACAAATTATTTAAAAAGTTTAGGACTAAATTGGTTAAATTCTTTTGGCAAAAAATTAGCCAAATTGAAAAAATTGAAACTAACTTGATTTTCGTGCAATATATTTATGACGGGAAAAGTGTTAAAAAGCCATAATCATATTGCATTGATGTTAATTAAGTCCTAAACCTTTTAATGATGTCGATTTAGTAATAAATATTTTAATGGTGTCAATTGAGTCTCAAACCAAACGAGTTACAAACATTTTGAATTAATGTCAATTTAGTCATAAACAGTTTAATTTAGTGTCAATTTAGTCATTTCGACTAATTTTGGCTAGATATTCCGACATAGACATCGATTCGCTTACATGGTATTCTTTGCAGACCGACGTTGATAATTTTTTATGATATTTTAATTATTTTTTTATTTTTTTCTAATTTTTTCTTCCTTTCTTCTTCTTCTGCTTCCTCTTCTTTCTTCTTCTCCTTCTACTTCTTCTTTCTCCTTCTCCTTCTTCTTCTTTCTCTTTCTTCTTCTTCTCCTTTCTCCTCCTTTCTCCTTCTTCTTCTTCTTTCTCCTTCTCCTCCTTCCACTTATTCTGCTTCTTCTTCTCTTTCTTCTTTTTTCCCCTTCTTCTTTTGCTTCTCCTTCTCATTCTCCTTGTCCTGATTCTTCTTCTTCTTCTTCTCCTCACCCAAGCGAGGGTCTGCCTCCCCCAACTAAATCCGTTGAGGTTGCTGGGTAGCCTTGTTGGATTTGGCCAAGTAACCTTGCCAAATTTGGCCAAGGGAGCCCTCACCAAGGCTCACCCCAGTAAGGGTCGACCCCCCTAGGCCAAATCTAGTGCGGTCAACCCTCGCTGGGGTATAAACCCAAGTGAGAGCAAGTGAGCTCGGCCCTCGCTGGGGCGATACTTAACGAGGCCACCCTGGCATGGACGAGGATCAGCCTCCCCAAGCCAAATCTAGCGAGGTCGACCCTCGCCAAGGCTTGGCCTCGCCATGGTGATTTGTGATCAGCCCACTCGACCGTGGCCAGTCACTCACAAAATGAAGAAGAAGAAATGAGAGGAAAAAAAAGAATAAAATATAAATAAAAAATATTAAAATATTATTAAAAATTGTCCACATTGGCATTGGTGATGCCATATAAGCGAACTAGCCTTCACGTCAGCAATATTCTATCAAAATTAGCTGAAAGGACTAAATTGGCACCAAATAAAAGGTTTACGCCTCAATTCGCATTATTAAAAAGTTGAGAACTGAAATAGCACCAACTTAAAAAGGTTTATGACTGTTGGTACCATTAAAAGATTTAGAACTTAATTTTTATGACTTTTTTGACACTTTTCCTTATTTATGACTTTTTGAACAATTTCCCCCCATCACAATACTGTTCTACTAGATCTATAGATAAGTTTCACATGAGTAGTGTTCTTATTTCAAAACATGCAATCGCAATTACGGGATTGACAATAAGAAATGAATTGTTCCATTGGAATATGTAAGTTACACAATCCATCTTATTACGTAATATCGAGGTACATATGTTACAATACAATTTTACAAGAAATATGTCTTCATCTCAAAATCAATAGTGTCCACAAGGCATCGCAAGCACGTATGATGCACGATCACTCGAATTCTTATACTTACTTATGTGCTTTAACTCCTAATGCAGAAAAATCATGGAAATGCATCATGTATTTGATTGACGACGACCATGACCTGAACTTGATTGGCCATCTATAGTTAGTCTTCTCAATATGCATTGCTCAGATGGCACTGAGCACCGTACACTGCTGATAGTTCGTGCGTCAGATGTAGCTAATAGCATGCTTTCCATGGCGAAACTCATCTCCTTTTTTCCGGTTCACATGGATCAAACTCCGAATGGGAATCGATTTAGACATATGCATAATTTGAACACGTGATGACATGCGCTCTAATGTATGTGTGCACACTCGAAGGAAAAACACAATGCAATGCTTCATTAAACATCTTACGCTGCCCGCCGAGAATGGAAGGAGTTAAAACAGAGAATTACAAAGAATGTCGGCCACCCATCCAGGGTAATGGCAACCGTGTTCTTTTTCCCATTGTGACTCCATAAAAGAGAGAGTGGCGAATATAAGATCAAACCTGCAATGACGCAACAACTCGGAAAGGTACCTCTGGTTTTGCACTATAGAAATATCCTAAAGCTTGGTGAACCACATAAGAGTAAGACAAGAATATTAGGCAACCCCTCAGAGATTAGCACAGAGTTGTTCACTGCCTAATTTAAGGGCACAAGCAAGCAAACTAAGTTTGCATTTTCTTTTACGTGCTTTATTAACCAGCAAAAGATGCATGACGTACACATCCTTCGGCAAACATAATAGTCAGTTTAGTAACTGGGCTGGAAAATAAGGAACGAGCATGCCTTCCACTCATTACTGCTGTGATTCCTACCATCAACAAGTGCTACCGATCAAATCGGCGCCGAAATGGATCTTGCGGGAAGTAGAGCGTTGTGTGCATAGTCCGAACAGAGCTTCAGAAATAGCTTACACATGGTGACGAGTCAGAGCTATCGGTCCTCCCTCACAATTCGATATAATCTCTCAAGAATGGGTTTCTTTTCTCTAGTTCGGTACTTCTTCTCCAAGCTTCTACTGCTCGGCGGAGTGTGGCATTGGCCTTGTTTATCTCCTCGGTGGAGAACTTGTGCTCTATGATTCCCTAAGGTCCGGGCCGCAACACCCTCACTACTGTTTCCGCTTCTTGCTCCAACTGCCTGTGGACAGGGGAAATGGCATACCCGTCAAAAGGCAAAGAACAAAAATAGAAAGAGAGGGCGTGCATGTTTTTGTTCTTTCTTTCTGTTTATGAACAGAAATTTTGTTTTTTTGTTCCCGGGAACAAAAAAAGAACGTAAACGCGTTTGTTTGCGTTTTTGTTCAAAATCAAATTTTTGTTCTGAAACACAAAAAGAACGAAATGAGAAAAAAAAAAAGTTGTTTCTTGTCCAGAAACACTTTTGAAGAAACAATTTCTTCTTCTATTCTTCTTCTTTTCTTCTTCTCTTCTTCTTTTCTTCTTCTTTTTTTCTTTGGCCGGTCGCCGGCCTCGGCCATGGCCGGCGACCGGCCGTCGAGGGCCGTCGAGGGTCGGCGACCTCGCCGGCCCCGGCGAGGCTCGGCGTCGCCGCGCGGCGAGGCCGAACCTCGCCTTGGCCGGGCGAGCTCGGGCTCGCCAGATCCGGCGAGGCCGAGCCTCGCCATGGCTGGGCGAGCTCAAGCTCGCCCAGATCCGACGAGGCTCGGCGTCGCCCGCGCCGGCGACGCCTCGCCTCGCCTCGCCTTTGGCCGGGCGAGCTCAAGCTCGCCCAGATCCGGCCGCTCGGCGACGCTCGGCCTCGCCGGATCTCGGGCGAGCCGAGCTCGCCCGGCCAAGGCGAGGCTGCCCCGCCCCAAATCGGCCGGTCGCGGAGGCCGCGACCGGCCGAAAGAAGAAAAAATAAAAAAGAAAGGAAAAAATGAAAAATTAAATAAAAATATTAAAAAATTAAAAAATTAAAGAAACAAAAAACAACATAAATTTACCAAACGTGTTTCTATTCATTTTTTATTCCCGGAACAAGTTTACCAAACGCATCTTTTTTAGTCAAAAATTGTTTTAAACACTTTTTTCTATTTTCGTTCCAGACGTTTTTGAACAGAAACGTTACCAAACGCGCCCAGAGAAAACAGAAAGGCCGAGATCATCCATAGCTATAGAAGGAATATTAACAAACTGGATACTGCAAAGAGAGAAGCAAAAACGAGGGAGAAAAGGGATCGGCCGACCGCACATTACATAACCTCTATAACCAACAAGGCTTTTTTTCAGGGTCAAGTATTAACTCGCCGCAATGAGAACCGTCAAAATCCTCCATGAACCGGCACAAGGACACAAGAAATTGATTAATACGTCCATAACCTCATCTTAAAAAGACAGAACCAAGGGGCAGGGATATAACAATCAACTATCATTCTCTAAGGTAATTAGCCAATTTGTAAAAGGCTCGAGCATGACATGACCACATTCACATCTCGTAACATCCAAAAACTCTTCTAAACATGGCTCGTCAATATCAAGAAGAAAATCTAGATACAAAAACGATCAATCACTCTCTCTCTTTATTGATACTGAAATTTTGACTAAATATTTAAGATTAAATTACACAAAAAATTAGGAATCAATTTGGCTTTAACAAAAAAGATTTTTCGCATCACCTAAGTATTAATATCATTCGCATCTACTAAGTTTTATTTTCAATTTTCTTTTCCCTTATTTTACCCTATTTTCGGATAAATAAAATAAAAAAGAGAAAGAGAAATGGTTTGAGGCTGGGCCCGACCTTAGCCCCTTTTTCTTTTCCGCCCGACCCGGCCCCCCTCTCTCCTTCTTCCTTTTTCCTCCATCCTTCCTTCTTCGTCCCTGCAGCTCGTGCGCGAGGGCAGCTACGGCAGAGAGAGGAAGTTAGACCGGCGACGGAGGGGATAGCTCGCAGGCGCCATCATGCCGCCGATCGAAGCAGCGCGAAATCCGGCTAGAAACCCGGACGGAGGGGACGTCGCCTTCAATGCCGAGCAGGTCGCTGCGGAGAAGAGGGGATGGGACATCGGTTCGGCCGAAGCAAGGCCGGTCAGCACGCGGAGGACCGGCGGCCAAAACTCCTCCGTCGACCGGACCCCCCCCCCACCCCAGCCCGCGAGCTCGGTTGAAGGCAGCAACACGAAGATAGCGAGAGAAATCTGAGGGGTTTCTTCGGAGAGACATCCAAGAAGCCCGATGGAACCAAAACCCCACGTTTCAGCAGTGCGTTCTACCCGTTCGACGAAATGCTCAAACGAGATCTAGTTCCGTTTCTTTGTTTCGAGTGAAAACCGAGTGGTCCGGGCGTCAACCCGTTGGCGCCGCTCGACCTGCGGCGTAGCCGAGGCCGCTAGACCCGCGGCCACCCTCGGGGGTTTAGGGTTTGATGGGCTGGGCCTTCTCGCTTTTCTTGGTCTGGAGATGAAATGTTGCCGGACCGGGCTCATTCGCTGAGCCCATTCCAGCCAAGGACTCGGGCCTGGCGGCCCGGGTTAGTCTCGATTTGGGTCGACCCGGATCATTTTCATTATATAATAATATATTTATTATTTTAATAATAAAAAAAACCAAAAATAGGAAAAAAAACCCAAAAATGATTTACATTCTCCAAAAAATCAGAAAAAGCCTAAAAGATGGTTTTTATTCTCCACAAATGCATGGAAAATCCTTAAAAACCCAAAAAACCTCAGGTTTAAACAACATTAGGTAGTTTAAACAACATTAGGTATTGGAAGAGCATTAATTGATTAACTAGTGTAATTAAGTTATCGATCCTAGTTTCTTGCGCTAGAGTAAAATGTTTCTCTCAATATTTTACTGGAGTTTCTAATCAATCCATCACAAATTAATTAGTGACGATTTTTATTTGAAATTGACTTGCAGATTAAAAACTCAAACCATAAGTTGTAAATTAATAGACTTGAGAGAGCCGGGCTATACCTAATACTTAGCGAGCCATTAGCCTCCAACCGTGCCCGCATGTAAGAGGGCACTAAAAAGGGAGTAAGAGGGCGCCGAAAAGGGAGGTCGCGAACTCTTGATGATTTCTTGATCAGATCAGATCATTGTCCATACCCCAGGAGATCAATTTCTATCCCAGGAATTAAACCTTCCATTGTTAAGAGCTCCGTTCTAAGACCAAAATGACACAATGCAGCAAGCGAAAGCTGCCGAGCTTCATGCGGATATTGATCGGCGCATAAGTCATCACGCCCCCACGCATCCACCTTCGAGTCTCTCCAACCATTATTCCAACAATTAAACATCCAATTCACCGACCAAAAAAAAACATCCAATTCGACCCGCGGAAAAATTACACAGACATAGGTTTCCTGCCATTGGAAACTCATGCCCCCACAATCCACCATGTCTCCTTAGAATCATGATTCACCCTCCTCCCTTCTCATCTGTCCCGGAAAACCCAATTAGTTCTAAGATGACCCATTATGCATAACTTTTTCATGATACTCTGCCCAAAGTTTCCTGTATTGCCCCATCATTGCCTAGTTACCTAGATCGATTTCGACAATTATATGGGAGAATTATTCGATCACTTTTAAACATTTTATATGAATGTCATTTCAGTTCTAAATTTTTCAATTTTGTCAATTTTGTCTTAAATTTTGCATGAAATTTCAATGTAATGCTTTTGATCAATCTTAGTAAAAAATCGCTGATGTGGTGATCTA
The DNA here is from genome assembly GCA_016097605.1 of Eucalyptus guilfoylei. Taxonomy (NCBI): domain Eukaryota; kingdom Viridiplantae; phylum Streptophyta; class Magnoliopsida; order Myrtales; family Myrtaceae; genus Eucalyptus; species Eucalyptus guilfoylei. The sequence goes on along the minus strand of CM027867.1, from coordinate 12,724,919 downwards.
TTCAACGTGGCACACCACTCAATGAAAATTGATCAAAATAACTACATTAGAATTTCACGAAAGTTTTGGGACTAAATTAGTAAAATTTGAAAGTTCGAGACCAAATTATCATCGGTATAATATGTTAAGAACTTATTGGATAATTTCCCCCAATTGTGTTATAGACTAATGATTGTATGCTTTGGCAGACACAAAAATTTAGATTAGGGCTTACAAGACAAGAAATTCTACAAAATGTAGCTCGAGGGGGCGAGCTATTTGATAATTTTTAGGAAATTTTTTCAACTACGTAGTGGAATTAGTAAATACTTGGTATAGTGCACATCTAGCGACCAGGTTGATGCCTGCTGCCCCACCATGATCAACGGTCTCGATGGGTTTAGTCCACATTGTCTAAAAGCCGTGCGATGTCTTCCTATTATCTCACTGGATATATCAGCTATGATTGGCCTAGATAATACCGGCCAATTGTTCAGTCCAAAGGCCAATCGCTACTACTGGAGAAGAATAACACGATTACAATATGCAGACGCTGAATGCATATTTGTCTTTTCCTTTTTATGCGGCGAATATATCAGCACCGAGGCTAAGCAGCATATTCTCTTGCCAAATATAACAAACTGCGAGATGTGCAGAGGCAACGATATCGTTGCGGGGCCTCCGGGGGAATATATTTTTCTTCTTGTACGGATGTTTCTCTTGACCTATGATTTTTCTTATTTTTCCAGTAATTCAGACGATAATTGAGACCTTATCATTCCATTAAAGTCAATGCTTCCTTAGAATCTCATGTTTTGTCTTGCTTTCCTTCATCTTTCGGTTTATATCATTTACAAAAATCTGCGCAAAGCCAGTAAGATAAAGCAAAGCATCTTTTGCTTCGGCATATTTCTGAATAAGCGATGACTTCTTCGGTTGTTACATTTGTTTGGTTTATTACATTTTTTTGGTTGAAAATCATGTTCTGGGAGGCTTCCTAAATATATTTTCAACCCTTTTTCGAGAATTACATATACATACTTTGCGCACACTTTGTGCCTATAAATGCAAATCATGAGAGTGAGTGTTAAGATTCGAATTCTTAAATAATGCAAAATCATCCAATGTATGCATTGGGTTTTTTTAGGTTAACATGATGTTTTGATGATGTTATGAGTACATAACACAATTTGAGCAGTAAAGTATTGTGACCTGAATGTAGAAATAGGGTAAGATTACATGAGTAGATCTGTCAAATGAGAGGATCGGATCGGATTGAATCGGATATGATCCAATCCAAATTGATTCATATTCATATAATACAAATATAGTGACGCATATTTGATCCATACTTAACACATACTTGACGGGAGAAGTACACTATCAGTGCCATAAGTTGTGTACGGCGCTCACTTTGGTGCCAAAAGTTTCCGTCGGATCACTTAAGTGCCAAAAAATTTGAAAAACGCTCACTTTGGTGCCAACGCCGATCTGATCGGCCGGAAATCCGACGTGGCCTTTTTTTATTAATTTCTTATGCTGATGTGGCTCGCCGGAGAGTCCAGTCAACATGTAAACCACCAAACGACGTCATTTGGCGTCTTAAACCCCAAATCGAAACCCTAAATCCCCAAATCGAGAGAGAGAGAGAGAGAGAGAGAAGCCATGGCGGCGTTGTCTTCTTCCCCGAAGAACAACACCAGCAGAGAGAGAGAGAGAAGCCATGGCGGCGTCGTCTTCTTCCCCAAAGAACAACACCAGCAGAGAGAGAGAGAAGCCATGGCGGCGTCATGTTCTTCCCCGAAGAACAACACTAGCACCAGCCACTCTCTGAGCAAAGCCCAATCCACCATCTCCATCTGCGCCCTCCTTGTTTCCCTCGCACTCCTCGTCTTCTCTCTCTCTGTGCACCTTCAACCCCCCTTCTTCCTCCTCCTCCTCCGCCCTCACCTCCTATTTTCCCATCACTTCTTGGCCGAGCGATGGTGGCTGAGCACGGTGGCCGAGCAAACGGTGGCCAAGCAAGCTAGGTCGGCGAGGATGAACAAAAAAAAACCCTAATTTCAATCTCAAATGAGCTATGCGGCGTCGTTTTTCCTAAGCCATCCACATAGGACGTCTACATCTATAATTTTCTCTCTACTCTTTTTTACCCTCATTCAATTTCACGTTTGTTCACTTTGTACTCTCACCTTTTTTTGAATATGAGTTTCTTAGACTTAGTTAAATATGTAAGTATTTTTATAACATAAGTTGGGTCAAGTATGGGGAGAAGTACACTATAGTGCTATAAGTTGTGTACGGCGCTCACTTTGGTGCCAAAAGTTTCTGTCGGATCACTTAAGTGCCAAATCGGAGGAAAAACAATCACTTTGGTGCCACTGGCGAGAAATTCCGGCCAAAATGATTACGTGGCTTTTATATTTAAAAAAAAAATCGATAACCCTTTAAACGATGTCGTTTTCCGTCCTACTTAAGAAAACGACGTCGCTAATACCCATATTATTTTATATTTATTGAATATAACCAATACATATAATAACTCAACCCATCAAATATGTGTTAAGAAATGAGTTTATGACCTATTTTGACAAATCTAGTGCTGAGGCTTTAAGGAAATAATAATACCTCAAGAGACTAAAGTATGCCTTAGATTCCATGATCGATAACTAATTCATATAAAAGTTCAATTGGTTAGAGAGTAGCACAAGCCGTACATATAACACGACAATTTGTATTGATGGAGGTAGATTAGCATTTTTCTTTGGACTTTACTAGTATAACAATCCTAGGGATATTATGAGAATAACAGTCTATTGTGAGTCACAACTTCTTAAAAAAGTGGATTCCATGACAATTTATAATTTTTTGTGATTTAGTTTTTTGTGATCTAGAACAAACCGTTATTCTCTAGCATAGAACTTACCAGCATGAATGAGTGAACAAAGTGTGAATATTGAGGCACAGGCAACTCAAGAAATTAACAATAACAAGTCTACTTTCACAATTGCAAATATGATTCATAAGTACTAAGAAGGTCATAGCGCAAAAGTGGGATTGAAACATACATATTTCTGTTGTCAAACCTGGCATTATTAAAGGCAAAAGCAATCAATGATCAAGAACAAGAGATGAAATAGCATGAAAATTTATGTGATTCAATCGATGCAGCCTAGTGGACGGGAGAGCGACCATAAAAACATCTACTAGAATCATTAGACTACAATAGGTAATCACTATCTTTTAAGGACGGCTTGATGTGGACAATAGAAGTTTGATTTCTTCTTTTATGGATATCGCTAACGAAGAGCCTAAGTTCAAGTCAATCAATTACATATTTACTTAAATCGATCTTTTCAAGTTAGTAAGTTATTAGCCAACTAAGACATGTGTTCCTACTCTCCCTTCATCTTGGTGTCATTTTGCACTAGTCTTATCCCAAGGTGAATCTCAACCTTGGCCCCATCAGGTTTGGCATACTTCAACATGGATAATATTTGCCCGTCACCCACTATCAAAATCGCCTTGGCCCTGTCAAGCTCAACGAGAAGCCGATACATATTGGTGGTAACATATGTAGCACGGACACGGCGACACGGACACGTGACACGACACGACACGACACGTGACACGTCATTTATCAAAAAGTAGAGAATTTTATTTTTTCCGACACGTTAAATATTAAATAAATATTTTTATTTTTAATTAATTTGATTCAAATTCACAAATAAATAAATAAAGAGTTTACAATGAATTTATATTAATAATATTAATAAATCTTACTCTCTTTTTTATTTTATTATTCCAAATTTACATTTTTTTTTTCCCCCCAAATTTAAAACCAACCCCCCTCCCAACCACCTGCGCCCAAACTTCCCTCGTCTCTTTTCCCCCCAAATTTTTTTCACTTTTTTTTTCCCTCCCCACGTCTCCCCACTTCTCAGCGTTTCACGCGGCGCCACGTCCGGGGAGGGAACCAACAGGACCTTTTGTTCTCTGACGCTCTCTCTCCTCTTTCTCTTCTTTGTCTCCCTCCCTCACACGTGGCGTCGTGAGTGGTCCATTTGGCGGTCCCGGACCACCCAATATTTTCTCCCCCACTTCAGTCATTGACAGACAGGCTGTCCTGTCACTTCCCCTCCCCCCAAAATACGTGATCGCCATCCTATCAAAAACCCTAGCTTTACTTTACCTCATTCCCCTTTGCCGCTCGCCGCACGACCCTTCCTCTTCTCCTCCTCTAGATCTGTCTCCTTCCTCGCCGCTTGCCGCTCGCCACTCACCGCACGACCCACTTCTTCTTCTTGATCTCCACGTTCTCCCGGTACACGCCCTTTTTCACGTAGATCACGAACCGGCGCGTCCCGTGATCGGGCACGGCCGCGATCGCGTCCTCCACCTTGGTGAAATTGCTGCTCCGTCGCCGCCGGAGTTGGAGCCGGAAGATGGGTGGACCATGGTGAGGAGTCGTGTGACTAGTGAAGTGATTTGGTTGAGACTTCCGGAGACGACGCTCTTGACAATGCCGCTAGTGCCCTCAAACCCATCTCTGCATGTCTCCTGGTTTGCAAGTGCAGCACTTAGCCATGTCCTCGCCGCTCGCCGCACATGACCCCCTTCCTCGCCGCTCTTTCTCTGGCCGTCTCTTGCCGTCGCGGGCTCGCCGTCGGTCCGTCTCTGCTCCCTCGCCGTCACTTCCACCCTCCATCGTCGGCCGGACACGCGTGTCCAAACGTGTCGGGCAAAAGTTGACCACGTGTCGGAATTTCCGACACGCGTTGACCTCGTGTCCGAGCGTGTCCGACACGTGTCGGACATAGGTGGTAACCACTAATCAACTATCAACTCTTATACCACTTGTTGGATTGATGTAGCATAAACCAATATTTTCACCTGAGGACGTCACCGATAAGAAGTCTAAGTCTACGTTCATCAATATAATTTAATTCACATTCATTTAAAAGTTTAAGCTAATAAATTACGAATCAATTAGAATATATTAAGTGCTCCACTTGACGTCACATTTCTAACATGTAACTTATTTCACCTAACAACATCACACATGCACCTTAATAAGGACCATATTTTTTCTCCACCTAGATGCAAAGAAAACTTTGTCTGACTAATATTATGATTAGTAAATTACCAAAAATGGGCATGTCTCATTTTTCATATCTAATTAAGTTGGCACATGTGATATTCATATTTGCAATTTACTACTAAGAAGCCCAGATCTGGGATGAAGGAAACTCATACCACCACTTAATTAGAGTTTACAGTTGTAATTAAAAAACTTTGTCTGACTAAGGCTCTATTCCTTTTGCGGAAAATAATTTCTAGAAAAATATTTTCCGGATTTTCTGGCGTTCGTTTCACGAAAAATGAATTCCTTGGGAAAAATGTTTTCCATGAAAGAAACAAAGTCTTTTAAATTAGGGGAAAATGTTTTCCACTTTTGAAAAGTGGAAAACATTTTCCTCACTTGATCTCTCTCATCTCACACATCTACAAATCTTCACTTCATCTCCCCTTTCTTTTTCTTCTTTTCTTTTTTTATTCGAATTATTTTTAAATTTTCTTTTTCTTTTTTAATTCGAATCATTTTTAATTTCCTTTTTCTTTTCTTTTTTCTTTTCTTTTTTTTTCTTTTCTTTGTTTCCCATCTTCTTCTTTCTTGGCTAGTCGTTGGCCGTTGCTAGGCGAACCTCGAGCTCGTCGATCTCAAGCTCACGCTCTGCACTCTTGCTTATCCTTTTATTTATTTACTCTACCATGTAGTTGTACATTGCTCAAACAAATGGCTTTATATGCTTTGCTTCTTTTTTTCTTTTGTTTATTAGAACACAAAAGACGCAGGGAGAGAACAAGCCACTCAACTGGAAGATTCTCTATACATGCTTTGCTTCTTTTCTCTTTTGCTTCTTTTTAAAATCCATACAAACATTTTTAGAGTAGATGAGCATTTGGCGACAATGAGGGAATAAAGATATGAAGTAAGTTTGCCCGGATTTAAAGGCAAGTTCATATTTGATGGATTTATAAGTCGGTAAGTGATGCATGCCTAAGTGATGAAGTCTTACAAAATATTTTCCTTACCGAACACCGGAAAATATTTTCCGAAACATTTTCAGGTTTTAGCCGAACACCAGAAAATATTATCATTTTCCTGGAAAATGACTTCTGGAAAAATATTTTCCGGAAATGGCCAATTTTCCGCGAAACGAACGGACCCTAATATTATGATTGGTAAATTACCAAAAATGGGCATATCTCATTTTTCATATCTAATTAAGCTGGAGAGATGTCCGACTGATTAAGATCTTTCTTCGTCATCGGCTCATCGCGACAACGCGTCCTCAATTCAGGCCACGTAAAACACTGCATGCATGGGAATATATTCCCTTTCTTTTAAGTTCTACATGGCAACCCGGTTTCCTTCACATGGCCTAAGATATAGGTTCTATTAATTGTTCATCAGGCTAAAGGAGATTGCAACTTGCGACAGAAAGGTCGCCGTCACATGATCATGAGGCTAATATAGGAATAAATCGGACGTACAGGTCGAGACGAAATATATTGTTCGCCCCCCATGAAGACTGCAAATAAACCCTCTTTTTATCCCCACTATTATTCTTGCAGAAAAAAACCAAATTTAAATTGCAAAAGGTAAGAAGCGCCCCCAGAAAGCAAATCCACTGCACGACCGATGAGTTTCTATAAAAGGGACCTCAGAGCCAAGCCATTTTCTCACAAGCAGACCCCAAAGCCAGAGCTAAAAAGCACGCGAGCTCACACACACAAACTATTGTCTCGAGGCTCCGGATACTTCGTCGTTCGTCAGGCAGCATGGACACGACGCTGGCGGGGCTCGTGCAGGACAAGCCGGTAGTGATATTCAGCAGGAGCACGTGCTGCATGAGCCACACTGTGAAGTCGCTCATACTGAGCTACGGCGCGAACCCGACCGTGTACGAGCTCGACCAGATGCCTAACAGAAACCAGATCGAGCGCACGCTGGTCCAGCTCGGGCGGCATGAGGTCGTCCCCACAGTGTTCATCGGCCAGAAGTACATTGGCGGCACGAACGAGCTCATGAGCCACCAGGTGCGGGGGACTCTGGTCCCTCTTCTCCGAGAGGCCAGAGCTATTTGGCTATAGAGACTAAAGTTCTTGCATCTTTCTCCAGTTTTACCCTTACAATAACGATAACACGTCTAACATACACGAGTCAGATCGTGTTACGAATACGAAAGGGCGGACTTTTTGGTGCCCTTGAGTTCTAACCCTAATGGCTGCACGCTATGGAAGACGACAGCCTTCTTCTCTGGTCTTTTTTCCCCTTGCTTTTTGAGGTCTTTTTATGTATGGGAAGTCCCTGTGTTGTTCTGAGTTAGGTTTCGGGGCGATGAGAAAGGACAGCGGTGGCAAACTTCCAATGTGTAAGCGCCCTGTTTTCATGTCAATGAAGTAAAACTTCTAAGTGTTAAATTGCATTCTATCGCTCTGTATACACTCTTTTGGCATCAAATGATATGTGAGTCCCTCAGAGAGAGAGAGAGAGAGAGAGAGAGGGAGGGAGGGAGGGAGATGCATGGAGCTCATGTCTGATCTAGCTGGTTGATGTGTATTAGAATGCGCATGGGCTACATACAAGCAGAAGATATTGCAGGAATTGGTGGAGTGAAGCAAAGAGAAGGACCAAAAACAAGAAACGCATTTCTGATATAATCCAAAAGGATCATTGTTTGATGATTATTGCACTGCCTAATTAATAGAGATCCTATCATGGTAAAATAAATTAGAGAATTTGGGAGTCTCGATGGTTACAGAATTGACTGAACGGTTTAAATGTATTGAACTCACATGTACCGGTGCAACCAAACATGGTCCTAATCAGGTTTACCTCGCATCAGATATAGATATATAGATGCAACATGTCGAGATTCGAGAGAATTATTCGAATGGAAAATTCCAAACATATAGCGAGTGTATCACATAACAACCTTAAGTTTCGAGAGATTAAGACCCATCAAATCTAATGATTCTTATACATTGGGCTCCTATGTATGATCGGGCAATCGAAATTGATCCCCAATTCCACTAGCTTCTTAGCACGAAGGTATCGATGCAACATCGTCCTTTCAAGTTTTGGACTGTCCATGGCCCCCTTTCTGTTGTACCGTAAACTTAATCAAACGTGGGGAATGCAACTTCCTTGGGCAGAAGCAGACATGTACTGCGGGCGATTCGCTACCAAAGAAGAAAATTTCGAATCGTACTCTTGCAATCGATCACGACAGAGTTGCGGCCAATCAAGCTTAATTTAGAAATTATGTGTGTTTTAGTAGCAGTATTATTGGAATCCGATTGGCTGAAAGAAGGAAGTTAGGTTAATTGACGATGGGGACGTGCTAAGTGCTACCGACCGAAAGCCAAACGAGAAAGAGGCGAAAAAGTTGGGCCGCAGGTGTATGTTCCATCATCAATAGTCGAAAAAGTGTTTCCCATTTAAGGAAATCTCGCCCTTAAAGTAAGGAAAATGAATTCGTCTTCCAAAACGAAGGAAAAGCTTTTTCACTTATCCCTACTTCAATGTGCTGTCAAGATCAAAACAAATAAAGAAAGAAAAATACCACCAAATTTCCCTTTAGCAGATCTGTTTTGCCCTCACTGTATTTGAGATAATTATTCAAAAAGCCCTAAATCTATTATGTGGCAAACTTTTTGATTTGATCAATTTAATGATAAATTTTTTAATAATTTACGAATGTAGTTCTTCCAACTAATTTTGTTTGGAGATTATTGACGAGAATGCCAACTACGTAACAAGGATTACCCTCGCAAATCATAAAAAAAAAAGGCTGACTAAATTAGACAAAAAAAAATTAGGCAGAAAATTAGTCAAATTGAGAAGTTCAAAACTAACATGATTATTGTACAATAGATTTATGACTTTTTTGGACAATTTTCCCCGACTGGCACAATTCCGCTCTACTAGATCCATAGATAACTTTCACAGTAGTGTTCTCATTTCAAAACATGCAATCGCAACTATGGGATTGACAATAAGAAACGAACCATTCCGTTGGAATCTTTTTGTTACAAAATCCATCTTATTATGTACTATCAAGGTATATAAGTTACATTTATACAAGAAATATGTCTTCTTCTCAAAATCATTAGTGTCTAGAAGGAATCGCCAGCGTATCTGATGCATGATCACTCCAATTCTTATACTCACTTTATGTGCTTTAACTCCTAACGCAGAAAAATCATGGAAATGCATCATGTAATTGATTGACAACGACCAATGACCTAACCTCGTTTGGCCATCAATTTTTAGTCTTCTCAATATGCATTGCTCAGATGGCATTGAGCACCATACACTGCTGCTAGTTCGTGTATCAAATGTAGCTAATGGCATGCCTTCCATGGCAAAACTCATCTCCTTTTCCGTTTCACACAGATTAAACTCCAAATGGGAATCAATTTATACATGCGTAATTTGAACACGTGATGTAATGTGCTCTAACGTAGACGTGTACACTTGAAGTAAAAACACTATGCGATGCTTTATTTGACATCTTACTCTGACCAACGAGAATAGTAGGAGGCGAAACAGAGAATTACATCTCCAGTCCAACGTTATCCCTATGCAAAGTTGTAGAGGACCTAGAGCAGAGAACAATCAAGAAGAGAGTCCACGTTTTCAAAGCAGAACCAATAGACAGCATTTTCACCAATTTCTCAGAACAAAGAACATCGGCAAACTACCCATCTGGGGTAATTGCTACCGTGTTCTTTTTCCCGTTATGAGTCTGTGAAAGAAAGTGCAGCAAAGATAAGATCAAACCAGCAATGATGCAACTCGAAAAAGTACTGCTGGTTTTGCACTATAGAAACACTCTAAAGCTTGGCGAACCACATAAGAGTAAGACAAGAATATGAGGCACCCCCTCAAAAGGTTAGCATAAAGTCATTTACTGGCTAATTTAAGGGCACGAGCAAGCACCATTTAATTTGCATTTTTTTTTATATGCTTTATTAACCAGCAAAAAGTGCGTGGTGAACGCATCCTTTGGCAAACATAAAAGTCAGTTTAGCAATTAGGCTGAAAAAGAAGGAGCGAGCATGCCTTCCACTCATTACTTCTGTGATTCCTACCATCAACAATTGCTACCAATCAAATTGGCGCTGAAGATGCTGTGGGAAGTAGAGCGTCATGTGCATACTCTGAACAAAGCATCAAAAATAGCTTACACATGTTGACGAGTCAGAGCTATCAGTCTTCCCTCATGATTCGATATAATCTCTCAAGAACGGGTTTCTTTTCTCTAGTTCAGCACTTCTTCTCCAAGCTTCTACTGCTTGGCGGACTGTGGCATTGGCCTCATTTATCTCCTCAGTGGAGAACTTGTGCTCTATGATTCCCAAAGGTCCGGGCTGCAACACCCTCACTACTGTTTCCGCTTCTTGCTCCAACTGCCTGTGGACAGCGGAAATGGTGTACAAATCAAATGGCCAAGAACACAAATAGAAAGAGAGAAAACTAAAAGGTCGAGATCATCCATAGCTATAGAAGGAATATTAACAAACTGGATACTGCAAAGGGAGAATCAAAAATGAGGGGGAAAAGGGATCAGCCGACCGCACATTACATAGTGGTGTCACTTTAACCTCTATAACCAACAAGCCTACTTGTGCAAAAAGAAGGCTTCTTTTCAGGAGATAGTACTAACTCACCACAATGAGTACCATTAAAGTCCTCCATGAACCAGACAGGGACACAAGAATTCGATTATTATGTCCATAACTTCATTTGAAAAGACAGAACCAAGGGGCAGGGATATAGCAATCAACTATCATTCTCGAAGGCAAATAGCCATTTTGTAAAAGGCTCAAGCATGACGTGACCACATTCACAACCTATAACATCCAAAAACTCTGCTAGACGTGGCACATCAATATCAGGAAGAAAAGCTAGATATAGAAAGGATCAACCACTCTCTCTCTTGATGATTTCCTGATCAGATCATTGTCCATACCACAGGAGATCAATTTCTATCCCAGAAATTAAACCCCCCAACCCCCAATGTTATGAGCTCCATTCTTAGACCAAAACGACACAATGCAGCAAGCGAAAGCTGCCGAGCTTCATGCGGATATTGATCGGCGCATAAGTTCATCACACCCCACGCAACCACCTTCGAGTCTCTCCAACCATTATTCCAACAACTAAACATCCAATTCGACCCGCTGAAGAATTACACAGACATAGGCTTCCTGCCCCCACAATCCACCATGTCTCCTGAGAATCACTGATTCATCTTCCTCCCTTTTTCTTTCACATATCTTCTCTTTTTCAGGAAAACCCATTTGTTTCAACTGGGGCTCTTCTCAATGTGATTGGAACAACACCAAGCAAAAATTTCAAGAAACCACGAAAAAAGAAGAGGGAACAAGTCAAACTGAGCATGCCCAACAGAGCAGATGCAGAATTAGCAAGAAAATCAGAAACCATCATGACCGGAATCAACTGAACACCCAGAAATTCGACGATCATCTAACCCCAGAGCTCTTGCTCGTTCAGCCGCTTACTTGAAGAAACGGGAGAAGGGAAAGGAGCTGGGCAGGCGCGAGAACGGCGACATCGCGCGGCGGCGGTCCCTCTCTCCCTCTCTCTCTCTCCTTCTCTCCGATGCTTCGATCACCGCAGGAAGCTGCACACCGCTGCGTTCGTGCGGCAAAACAAGCTCCGAAGGAAAGGAAGAAGCGAAGGGCCGACGTCGTTCTTGGATCTTCCCTTCAAGCTCAGTGCTCTCAAGAGAGCCCACAAGAGAAGTAAAATAAGCTATTGGGCAAAGCCCAAATCATAATGACATAATTACCCCAAATGGTCCTAAACTTTAACTCGTTATATAATGAAGTTCCTAAATTTTTAATTTATTTAATATAATCCTTAGACTTTAGCTTAATATTTCTAGTACATGTTCAACTTAGTCCTTAAAGTATATAAAAATATTCAATATAGTTCCTAAAATTAAATTAATAAAAGAATAATATTAAAAATTTTCACATAATTCAATGAATACATTGCAGAAATTTCAGAGACCGCATTAGGGATTATTTGTGTCGTTTCTGTATAAAAAAAAAAAAAAAAAAAAAGAAATTATTGGCGCTGCCACCGAAAAAGAGTCGACTCCGCTGGGGATCGAACCCAGAATCTCTGGTTCCGTAGACCAGCGCCTTATCCATTGGGCCACGGAGTCATTTTGTTGACATGTCTCCTCACAAATTATATTATTATATTTTATACGACAGTTCGGTCGGCATTTCAGACCAAAGTTATGAACAATTGAGCACGGAAGAAGACGACGACGAGATACAAATCATGCAGTAAAAAGCTATACACTCGAAGGTAAACTGAACCGGACAAGGGACGAGGCCATGCTCGAACCGTCGAACGTATGTGGTTCAAGAAAACGAGTAGTTCCTCCGCTTGTGGTTCTGGAACAAGAATCCGGTCTCCGAGTTCGCCTTGCTCCCGTGCGGCGGCTGCAGCCCGGCGGAGCTCAGGCGGAACAACCCGTTGAGCTTGCTCAGCTTCCTGGTGAACGACCTCAGCAGCCGGCTCGCCGGGTGCGGCCTCCCGATCTCCTGCTTCATCGAGACGTGGTCCTTCTCCAGGTCCGTCAGCCGCATCCTCATCCTGGCCACCTCCAGCTTCAGCTCCCGGTTCTCCCTCCTCACCGACGCGTAGTTGTCCCGCGGCGATATGGCCCCGCTCCCGCCGGCACCGCTCCCCGAGCGGTGCGGGAACGGCCCTGCCCCGCCGCCGCCGCCGCCGATGCTGGCCGACCCGAAGAAGAACTGCCCGCTGCTGACGTGGTGCGACCCGCCGCCTCCGCTCATCGCGCTCTTCAGCCTGATCTGCTCGTAGTACAGGACCTGGACCGCCAGCTGCACGGGCAGCCTCTCGTTCTGCGCCGCGTGGCTGCAGGCTTCCTGCGACAGTTTCTGGCAGTTGACGGTCTTGCACAGCCGGTAGCGCTCCGAGTCCTTCATGTTCGGATGAGCCTGCGAAGGGGAGCGAGCAAGTCGACTATGAATCCTCAAAATGTGATTATTTCGGCCTACAATTTGAATGGAATTACTAGCATTACAAAAGGTTTTTGGTACAGGGATAGGAAGAATAAGGATCCTGACCTTGAGGAAGATGTCGACAGCTCTGTAGAGTCCGTCGTTATCTACCCGGGCATGGTCAGGAAGCAGTTCAGCGAGCGCTATGAACTTGGACGGCGACAAGTTGGGATCGAGGGCAACCTCCGCAAGATAGTTGTCTAACAGCTTCGAGACCTTGAGAAGCGAGCTGTGCTTTGGGGATCCGGGGCTCTCGAAGTCGCAAACCATCTCGTTCTCATTCCTCAGCTGGTTGTCCTCGTCGTCGTCGTCCTCATCCAGGTTCAAGAAAGTGGAGAATATCCTCAGGATCGAGTCCGTGTCGTAAATTAGGCTTTGCCCGTTCCCCTGTGAATTCGCGGGAATGAGCATGTCCTCGAGAATGGCCTGGTCCAACTGCAAGCCGATCCGCCTCTCCAGATCAGATCTGCAAGAAGTGGATGTGGATGCTCCGATGGCGATCTTCAGCAAGCTCGACAGAAATGCCATCGGGACGGGGCTCTTCCTCGACTGTGTCGGAAGCAAGCTGACTATTGTTTCCACGATCACCCTTTGCCTCTTCTGTGATTCCAAGTCCGAATAACTCGCTTTCGCAGAATGCGGATCTCTGAGGATGAGGCCCTGAAGAGAATTATGGGCATAGTTCACCAAAATCTTGCTGACCATGTCCTGCTTTAGCCCCTTCGACTTGACAGCCGTTAGAACTCGCTGGAAGAAATCGAGACTTAGCACCGCAAGCAATTTGCCCCACCAATCCACCGGCGTCTCCGGTTCCACTTCCTCAATGGGCTTCGCTGAAAAATTGCGGTCAAGCTTGGATAAGCCCGACGTGAGCTGCTCTTTGCAAGCGTTGTTTGCTATGGCATTGATCAGCCTAGTGACCAGGTTGATCTCTTCGGAGATGGGCAACAGCTTTTGGCACTGTTGAAGCACGGTGATTGAGCTAGAAATGTTCGGTAGCACCATGTCCTTGATGTAAGCTTCAGTGCGGTATGCCAGGTTTTTCTCAGCCAATTCCTCTGTCATCTCCAGGTAATGAGCTACGCAGCGAAGCGTCGCCACATTGGACAGCGAAATGTCTATGTTTATGCCATAACAGAACTTGGCAGCTATCTCGAATGCCTGCGGACCGCCAGGGACATCCCGGAGACTGATCCGCGAGGCTTTCGATTCTTTTGTGTCCACCAACAGTTTCAGAATCCGACCACTCCGTGAAACAAGAGGAAACTGCAAGGAACGCACTGGGTGCATCAAGCCTTAAGTCAAAAAGCCTTAGGTTATTCTCCAATTCAATCCACCGTACCTTGTGAAATGCAAAGGTTGTCCCTCCTACTTCGACGGTGAGATCACTGGAGACATCAGATATCGGCCTGCGAGAATCATTTATTTAGATCGAATTCAAAACCTTAAGCTTCACCAGCAAAAGCTCAATTATTTATGAGAGGAAATCGCCAGCAAATGAAGGACCATGCACCAACTTTGGCTTCTGTAGGCATGCATTACCATGTCTGAGGCCAGGACGCTGTGATTGTACGACAATTCTGTCCGTGCTTAACATTCTTAAGTAGGGATAGCATCGTCCCATCATGATGTATGTTCAAATTTATGTTCCTTGAAAGATCGACAGTGCGGACAATTGATCCAAGAACAGAACCGGGGTTTTTTCATTGTTTTTCATCAATTCCTCCGATGCGCTAGAAGCTATTGAATCCGAGTTTAAGACCTTGGTGAGGCAGAGAGCTATCTTCCAATTTCAGATACTGTTAAGGAGGGAATGGCGGTGGCTCGATCTCCCGTGTCATACCAGGAAAAGGGCAGCCTCTATTGGGCCGAGGCACTTTCTACTTTATAAGAGCATTAGATTTGTGAAGCTAGCATAAGCAATTCTTTGCGATTAATGGAAGCGAAAAATGCCAAGAAGACTATCGTATTTCTTGTAAGAAGAGCGTTCAGAAGAAGGCGATGTTCACGTCAAGAATGCAGTACAAGCTCTACTCATTTGCCAAATGAATAGACAGTGCATGGTTTGATTCCTTCTTTTCTGGGTAATACTGAACTGATAAAAGAGAACACACTCTGCAGCTGACAGCAAGACTCAAAAAACTTGCTATGCAACAAACAGAGTCACTAGTAAACAACAGCAAAGAAGTGAAAAAAGAAGGTAGTCACCATTCGACGGTGTGTCGGACGCTTGAACTCGGCCGAAGCAACCGCCTCCCCGAAACGCTCGGCTTCAACTCGGCGACTCCGACCGTTATCACGCCCATCTCTCCTGCCTTCGAACCCACCGAGCCCGCCCTCTATTCCGAAGCTTCTCTTTCTCGCATTGCAATTCTGGATCTTGAAGCCTTCTCGGCGCCGAGTGTGTTTGCAGTGAAGGGCGCTTGGCGATGATGAGTGATGACTTTGATGATGGCGGTGAGACTTTTTACTCGAGTGTCCATGATGGCTGCTGCTCTAAAAAGTCAAGGGAGGCATGCAGGTGTGAGCGCACTTTATTTGGAGGGAAAGGCGGGTGACAGATTGGCCTTGTGTTCCATTCTTTTTTAGCCTTTGAGAGATCGCCGAGATTGTGCGTGTGCGATTGCTGCATTGCTTTTGGGGGGATTGTAATCATTGCCAGTGAATGATATGCACTAAAGAATTGGACTAAACAAAAGGCAGAAATTTTTTGAGGGACCGTAAAGCTCATTTCCGGAGTGAGTTGGATTTGCCTGTTGCAATCATGACCAACAGTTCATCATCAACTTTCTCATTTTCTCACATTGAAAAGAATGGCGCACCACAACAGATAGATCTATTTTCTCATAGATCGAGATCTTTGTCCCTGTCTGGGTCCATTCTCTCTTCTTTTTTCTGGGTTTGGTACTTCATTTTCTGCAGAATGGATGTCAGTTCACTTCACTTCACTTCTAATGCTGTTGCATTGAAATGACTGATAGTCATTTCACTCCGGTTTGTTTTATATCGGCCAAACACTTCCTACGAATTTCTGGGCATCAACTGCTTGTCCAATCATGTTCGGGAAAGATCTTATAATACATGCCTATATCATTCGCCGGCCAGGTCAAAAGTTTAATCAAATTATGAGATAGAAAGCTGCTTTTAACTTTCTTGCCAACAGCATGAAAAAAAAAATTCGCTAGCAGGTTTTGGGCGTATTCAGTTTTAATCAAATCGGTTTAACACGCATCCAATCTTTCTGATGAATTAACGAAGATTGATAATACAGCAGAAAGACACCATGGGAGTGAAACGAGATGTGAAAGCATATAGCTTTAGGAGATTAATGTAACTTAGGACTATCCTAAGATAATAATGAGTTACTTGCTTAAGAACCAAATTCACAAAATAAGCCTACCGTTCTTGATATTCCGATAGTTCATTGAAGGAATATCAGGATATATACACACAGGAGTACCAAAAACTCCAGAAACCAAAGCAAACGTAGTATACCTTACCTGATATGGCTGCAACTTCCAGTGTATCGATGAGTCGACATTTCATATCAGAGAGTATGGAAGCTTATTCAAATATAATTCATAACCCTATAGGGAATCATTAAGTCCTAAATGCTATAATCAAGCTCATTGGCTAGACCCTCAATGAACAATTGACGATCCCAAATCATAATCGACGCAATTAATTTACTGGCATCTAGACCTTATGTAATCGTGGTTTAACCACATAAAGATGCTAATGAGATTGAATACTTTTGATTCATCAGCTCGATCGACGAACATCGTTGCCTGGCTTGGTGCTTCTGCTACTACTCAAGGAGGCGGAACTATGACTTGAAAATTGTACATCAGATAGTGGAACTGACCCAGTCTGAGAAAACATTAGTCCAACGGAACTAGTAGAAGTCTCGTTAGATGGTATCCTGGTCGAGTAAGAATCTTTCATAGATCCTGAAACCAGTTCAGGCCTCAACTCTGAAGATGATGATGGTGCCAGAGTTCCAAGCAAAGATCCAACAGGGTAAGGAGCAACTGGCATGTCAGTGAGAGATGATGCCGACGGGCTGTACCTCATTGTCCCCATCGGATGATCAAATTTGCAAGTTGACCCATATTTGCAATGCCCATTTTGCATGTAAAAGGCGCATGGTTGGATTCCCTGCACAAAATAAAACAAATGAATGTTCAACACCATCAATACTATCATTATACAATAAGAAGAATACAATTGCTGTTCATAAGTTCAAAATGGAAAAGTTCATTGCTGTAAAACTTTTCATCACCTTCTGGGGAAATAAACATAAGGAGAAACATGCAGTTATAAAGCATTAACATCTAACTTATGTCCTCCTATAACCACCAACAAATGCCTAACTATGACAAGGACCAATATAATTACCAGAATGGGAAACAGAGCCCTTACTAAAATGGGAGATGAACACAAAATTAGCATATTACAGTGCGTCAGAAATGAGAAATAAAAGGAAAAGGGACAAAATGCCCACTAGTATTCAGAATAGATGCAGCAAAGATGCAGGGGGTGAAAAAGAAAAAGCGAACTAGGAAAATCCAATGTCTAGTGCCTGATAAGTTTATGCACAGTGTATAATCCCTTCCCCACCTATTTATCCTCTCTCTCTCTCTCTCTCTCTCTCTCTCTCTCTCTCTCTCGCGCGCGCGCGCGCGCACGCACGCGCACACTTAACCACTTTCATGGGCTGGTCTAGAGGTGCAAGCATATATTTGTGCATGCACAAGCTCAAGAGCCTGAGCAATGCACAACACAGGTACTTCAGGAAAACCACCACTGTACCAAGGAGCAGGTCATGAACCACAAGGGATGCTTCTGCCAAGTGCATGACCAAAAAGCACATCTCTCTTATTTCTCAGTGAAGAATTTCGTAACATCAATTAAAACCTTGTTCTTACACAAATTTGAAATAAGAGTGATTTCAACTCATATTACATGAGAAAGATCACTAGCCAGAAATTTGACATCACTAGCTAAAACCAAAAGAGAAACTCTTAACAAATGGTCTTCTATGACCAAAAAACCAAAAACAAATCATCTTCAATTTTTTAAATTTGAATTATTCACTCAGTCTAGCAGCAGCTAGCCAGGATCCTCTTCTCATGAAGGTAAGCCACGGCAAAAATCTATTGAAGATTGAGAAAATTAACCAGATATTATGATAACTTCTCACAGACATAAGTTCAGTTAGCACCCATTATTAGAAATGCCGGAAATGCCAAACAGTTCCCTTTTGAACAATGCCATCAAAACTTGCTAACTAGTTCTTTTCTTTTCTGCAGGAAACTTCACCAAAACACGTTGAAGTCCGCAACAACCAGCAAGTCAAAAATTTACAAGATAAGGTGATGATTGATCAAAGAACTTTACAAGCTCGGTCAACCAAAGGTCATTAGGATTACTAGAGCTGCATCCATCATGGGAACCAGGATTGCAAAGACTAAAATAGCATACCAGATAATTGTCAATAGGGACAAATATTACGCAACACATCATTTGCTAGATCAACATTCCTGCTACAAAGAAAACTAATTTCAGATGGACAACTGAATTTTCATTTAAAGTATAACAAAGGGACCAGGTTTGAACTTTTGATATTATATCAGCACAAATAAAAGCAAACATTACAGGAGATGTCCTCCTAAAGATATGGCTTCATTCCAGCACTGAACAATTTAAAAAAAATTCTACCTAAAAGGACAAAAATTCTGAAGCTACATTATTAGAAAGCATAGTAAAACAATCACATGGTAAAAGCAACAAAGAGAAACCGCATACCGGTCTCAAAGGAAGGCCAAGTGGATTGAGAAGGAAGCTTGTCCCTTGCACCATACGATCCCTAGGATGATGGTACTTACAAGATGATCCAAATTTACAATCCCCCGTTCTCATGTAATACTGACATTCAGGCTCACCAGCTCTCTCTGGAAATATTTGTTCTTTCTGACTGCTGCCCCATGGTCCAGCGGAGGAAGGAATGGAGGAATATGATCCAGCAATAGCTGGGGTAGATGACGTCAGTTGTGCTACATCATAAAGCGAAGTTGCTCCCATTGCAGGCCGGGCACCAGGAGATAATGCTGGACTTACAGGCGCCTGTAGAAGAGGGACTAACCACATCATACAAAAGGTTCCATAAAAAAATCCATCAAATTTGATTAAAACTTTAACCTTACCGAGTAAGGGCTCCAACCAGGCACAGGAACAACTCCAGGAGAGATCAACACATGACCATAAGCCCCTTGAACATATGAACCAGGCACAAGAGGAGGTCTAGCCACTCTTAAACTGGTGGATGCTCCCCTGTATTGATCAGGAGTAGGAACCGAAGGAGATTGCACCGGTGAATAAAATTGAGGTGCAGATGCTGGTATTGATGCACCAGCAGGTTGAGGATGATGGAATTTACAAGTTGTACCAAATTTGCACTGCCCCGTCTTCAAATAGTAGGAGCATTCTTGCTCACCCTGATAAGAAAGAAGTCAGAATTAGAGAGAACCAGAAACCAGATCAAGTAACTTCAAAATAACTACCTAAGATAGGGAAGAAGAATGTCCCACCAGTCTTACTGGGTAGCCATAAATATTAAGTGGGACTCTATTCAATGAACCACCGCCATTTTTGGGATGGTGAAACTTGCAGGAAGCACCAAATTTACAGGTCCCGGTCTTCAAATAAAACTGCAGAGACAGTGACCAAAACAGAAACATTGCTTACTCCTCACGTGTTTGAGTGGGTATCTATTGTGGGCATTTTCATGCCTATGGAGGGGCACTCAACAATACAGTTATCTAGGTAGTGACTACAGAGTCTTCGCATTAACAACGTTCAAAATGCAGAGCTTATTACATGCTTAGCAACTTACATAATTAGTAACTGAATACCTGACATGCAGGTTCCCCTGGTCGCTCTGGATAATCCCCTGTAGCTCTCACAGCTGCCACCACCTGAATACCATGTTGAGCAGGAGTCAGGACTATTAAGAAATGCCATAGAGAGGAACAATTAACTAGAATTCCCTGTCGTAAGATCACAGTGATATATTATCAAATCAAAATGCGGTCAGTAGAAACCAAAACAAGAGGCGGAGAAGTTTGTCTTTATGGATGCGAATGAGAAGTTTGCAGTTGTATCTATGAAATATAGTAGGTCTTGCTGAAATAAGGAACAATTTCATGGACTTGTCAACAATTGGGATCATAAACCCAACCGTGTTTGCTCAATTCTGATATGGAGAAGGAGGAGGAGGAGGAGGAGGAGGAGAAAGGATTAAAGTGTGGTAAAATGTTACATGACACATATACATGCTTCTCAATCTGGTCTCGACAATGTCTAGGAAGCCTAGCTTCCAATCTGAAGTGCTTTGCTTTGTTAAGGTTAAAGACTATCCGTGAGAAAATTAGGAAAGTTCATCATGATGACTGGAGTACGTATCTGAATTGTCATGGGGTGATAATCATCAGATCCATACTTTTCACAGGTTCAAATTTGAGAATGACTTAGGTTACCAACTCTCACTAATTGTTTGGTCTCAAAAGTGCTACCAGACAAAGAAATTTATGAATTTGATTTTTTATTTTAAACCATCATTTACGAGTTCATGGAACTATCGAAAAAAAACAACGATGTTGAACCCAATCTAACTGAAAATCAAGCATTGACTACCTTTTAAGTCTTGGAAATGGCACTGTGTTTCAAAGTGGAAGTGGTTTACTGAATTAGGTGCTCCAGAAAAACAAATTGTCAATGGGATTCTAATTATGATATCATCAGCTTGATGAAACTGGCCATCGAGATCTGATACTCTGTCACCTACAAGTTGAAAATCTCACCTGGGACCATTAGGTTTAGATATCTTCTTAACACTGTCCTAATCAAGCAACCGGCAGCTGGAAGGTGCGTCGGAACACATACTATATGGGGTAATAGTCGGCCTTGTCATGAGGCTACAAGCATTACCATAGATAGACGGCATTGAGCTTCAGCAAAAGGGCCTCTATCCAACTATTAATTGGACTGCAAGCAAGGATGACCGAACTCAATGCTTCTAATTCATTGCTAAAGTTCATTGGAATACCAAATCATCAAAAGTTCACATAACCTTATTTGTGGCAGAATGTATCTAATGCATCATCCTGCTTGATCTCATAAAGTCAAACTGTTTAATTCAGAGTGATGTCTACTTGCTCATGTGTTTCAAGCTCAGCAAAATGTGGTGGAGATCAGGATATTAGCATAAGAGTTGTGGGAGGAGCATGGTGTAGTGATCCATGAATCGAGTTTGAACAACTTTTGGAAAAGAGGATCTAATAGGATTCACAGTTTGCAATTCATTAGCAACTGAGTTGTCGGTTGATTCATGTAATTGTGGACATTTTGTTGTCAAATTATCGTCCTGTTCCAGGTTCAGCCTAGATCAGGGCGTCATGTATTAAAGGACGGAAAATGACAAATCCGCACTTAACTGAATATGGTAATAGTCTATAAGCCCATCTAGGTGCAAATAGTAATAAATTCATTATTCCCAAATCTATCATTTCAGTAAATAACTAAATGTGCAACCAGTTAAAGAAAGAACTGAATTCATACTGGGTCTCATTCTGGGTCTTTCACTACCATCAGTCATCAAAGATCATCAAAAATGAGAAAAAGATCACAAATTGCAAATGAATCTAATAACTACACCCACTAACACTAGCAGGCGAAAACTAACTAGTGCCAGTATTAAATATCTTTTCTCACTATGATGATCAATTGAAGCCAAAGTCACCCGCACTACAAAACTCGGGCATTCTAAGTATGATCAAGCAGGATTGGATTATAAATCCCATGAAAAGAGCCGAATTTCGCATTCCATCAAAATAAACAACTTGAAAATGCATACACTCAAGCCAGTGATCAAGGAGTTACCGCAGCGCGATCGCGCGGGTGATTGTACCGGCACCTGCTACCGAACCCACAAAACCCCGTTCGCATATAATACGCGCAGTCGGGCATGCTGGACCGCTCCGGGTAGGACTCGCTCCCGCCTCCTCCTCCGCCTCCTCCGCCGCCGCCAAGACCCAGATGCCACATTGATTCTACCCAATTCCACCCCCACACCCCCAAAAAGAAGAACAACAACAACAATCAGACAGGGTAAGAAGAAGAAGAAGAAGAAGAGGAGGAGGAACGCGAAAACCCTAATCGAACCAGCCGCATTCCGAAGCGAAACCCGACAAGAATTCCCACCCCCGGAAACACGCGCGAGAATCGAAAGCGGCGAAACGAACCCGGAATTGATGAGGAATTTAGGACCTTACCTTCGAGCCCGGTTTCGGCGCCGCCCACCGGGCTCCACTCGGACGGATTGTGACCCGATTGGGACCCATTCCTGCCCGGATTGCGACCGTACAGCTCCATCGAAGTAGTCGTAAGAGAAAATGGGAACTCCCCCTCGCCCCTCCTCCCCCTCCCCCTTTCCTTTTCGCCCCCTCCCTCTCGCTTATTCACTCTCGCTCGCGCTGATTCTGTAAAAAAAGTGACGATTTTGACTTTACAAAACGGAAGGCCGCGGATGGGCGCTCCTTTCTCTCTCTTGCTTATCCCCCTCTCACTAGGGTTTTTACACTGTTCATCTGGGACAGAGGAGAGAGAAGGTAGAGAGAGAGAGAGAGATGGAGGGAATGAGAGGGAATGATACAGTAGTGAGAGAAAGGGAGCTTAGAGCTTTCTCTCTCTATAGGAGGGGGGAGGGGGTGGGGGGAAGAAAAGGAAGCCACCCCTCCCTCTTTGTCTCTCTAACAGAGATCTCTTTCTCTCTCTCTCTCTAAAAAGGGCGTTCGCACTGTACGGTCGTGTGGTGTGTGTCGGCATCGCTTTTACACGGAAGCCGCTTCCACGGTGTCGTATCGAGGGGCTACTCGTCCCCCACCCCCAACCAACCCCCAACCCCCAAAAAAAAGGGGACAAATCTTGCTCTTTCCACATCGGAATTTTGCTTCAACCGCGACGTCTTCCAGTCACATGACAAAATTACCGCCGGTGCCGGAGACCGACCGGTGCCGGAGACTGACCGACCAACTCCTCTTCTTTGCCATTGACATTCGTTTGATGCTCTCTGATGGAGATAAGTATGGGTCTAGAGTAAAACCGGGAATCTAAGTCCGATTCGAGGTTCTAATTTGTGTTTTTCTTATTTTGTCTTAATGCGATCCTACAATATTTTAATAATATGTAATGATGTGTTTATAATTTGAAACCACTCAATTGAGTTTTGTTTGTGACAATATCCATGACTAAGTGTAGGATACACAAGATTTAACTCTTTGCGGTTCCAAATTAGAGTTAATTTAATAGAGAGCTTGTACGGAGATTCCATAAAGTTCAAAATAAGTGAAATCAACCGTACTATGAGATGTCACTCATGGCCAACAATGGGAGAGCTAAAGTATGTTCCTTTGACATAAAGATTTGTTCTCATGTCCGAGCATTGCAATAAAACCAAGCTTGCTCTCAAATTTGAAAAAGAACTTTTCATCGTCACTGTCAATTTTCCCTTCTAGACAATTTTCATCCTCAGAAGAAGCAGGGCTAAAAGTAGCCATTGGAATTGTCTAAACCACAACAGTTATAATTTGAACCACACTAGGAGCAGAGAATTCTACAATTTTTTCCTTCCCCTTGCTAGATGGCACAGGCCTAGTATCCTCTATTGGCGAAGTCCTCCGAGGTTTACCATTGCAGTCTCAACTTCAACTTTAGAGGCAAACCCATAATGTTTAATAAAATTTTCTATATTTCTTCGGAAATATAGCTGCATCTTAAAAATGCCACCATTTCCTTTATCATACTTGGTGTCTATCACTCTAGAACTTCCAAGAAGAGACATAAGACTACCTTGAATTTTGGGTGCCTTGATAATCTCTACGACAATGCTCTAAGATTTTGCCTTAATCGGAGTGGATAGAGTAGCAATTGACGATCTTCCTTTCCTAGGTCGATGGATCAACACAGTACCCTGACTCTCGGTTTCTGATTCGGGCTCATGGGAATGTGGATGTGAGTTGGTTTTTTGCTGAGCTTCTTTATGATACACGGATGCCAGAGTATGTCTTGTGAGAAATACTCTTGGATTCAGGTACCACTTTTATGATTTGTGAAAGAGTTGAGAAAAAAATTCGAATAATTGGTGTAGAGCTTTCTGAGTTTACATGTATTTTTTCTACCATTAAAAAAGCCTACAAAGATTTCAATGTAGATTCTAACTTCACTAGAGAACTTAGATCTCGTGTTCCTCATAGTAGTTTTCCTCTTAGATATATTGTCATGAGTAGAATTCTTACAAATTGTCTTAGATCTGAAGCCATCTCTAAAAACTGACATCATTATTTATGAGGCTAAACTTTTCTAGGCAATAAAGACCTATATTACTTTCTCTTTGTCACACATCATCTTCTTCAACGTATAGGATATCAAGGAAAAGTCAAGGGAAATTGCTCTATGGTTCATTGATCCCGAAGATCTTTAAGCATTTCAATGTTGAATTTCCCAAGGGGTTGTGCGAAAAGTCGATTCCTAACTTGTTTGTTGGGGAAAGTATGATTCTAAACATGCGTTACAAACCATCAAAGGAAGGTTGGAGAGATGCAAATAATAAGCCTGTGAAGGTCGGAAATGAAGATGATGAGTTTGCGAGAACACTTCTGACAGTGACACTTGAGAACAAAGAAGTATTGAGCAAAATATTTAGAGTGGAAAAGCTCAAATGATTCTCCTAGCCCCACTTTCGGTGATTCTGCGCCTCCCCCGAAAAAGAAACGAAGGGTTAAATCCTTGAGGAGGATTGAAAGTGAATCTACTAAGGAACAAGAGCGGATTGGTGAGAAATCTATTGTGACTGAGAAGTACTATTGATTAGGATAGAAAAAGAAAAGGAGAGGAGAAGAAAATTGAAGAGATGAAAAAGAAAGCAGCAAAGTTAGAAGAAGAAGAAGGGCTAGTTGAGGCCGAAAGAAAGATTGCAGAAGAAAGGCCGACTAAAGTTACCAAAGTTGAAGAAGAGATTTAGAGACAGGAAGAAGAGGAGAGATTTGAAAAAGAGAAGTTAGATGAGCTTTGGGAAGATTTGCTTAATGATTGCTAGTGATGATGAAATTTATAATGAAGATACCATTGCAAATCATGTTGGTCCAACACCTCTAGAATAGATATTGATAGAGACAACTAAATCAATTGCAAATAGTACGGAAACTGAGATCCACGAGCATGGTGAAGTTGATATTCATGAGGATGCTCAAGCTTAGGTTGAGAAGAGAGATAAGATTCCTATCGCTGTAACCGTTGATACCAATACTCCTAATCTTTTAAGTATGTAGAAGGAGGTAAGGGAAAATCGGGTTGTTTTACAGAATGATATGAAGTCACTCCAAACGGAGTAAGGAAGATGTTGGAAAGAAAATGTTTGTCCTTGAGAACATCTTGGGGCAATATACGAAGAAGATAGACGAGGCTTTTTACAAGCTATAGTGCTATAGGTTGATTCGAGTGCCCTTTGATGCTCTTGGCAATAATGGCAATAATGACAAAGATGACGATGCTGATGACAACACCAACAACCCCTCCACGTCAAAATGAATTTGGTTATATTTTTTGCAAAATTACTGGGAATTTGATTTGTGAGATTGCTGACTATTTTAAAAGTTAAAATTTTAGATAAAGGGGTAGTTTACTATTTATTTTAACACTTTTCCTCATGTTTAGTTTGATTTTTTTGCCTAATACTAAGCGTGAAAATTTAGTTTGGAAGGCAAATGAAGCTAGAAAGACTTAAACTTAGAATCTTCAAATCTGATATCATGTGATTTTAGTCAAATCCACCATGGTAAAAACATAAGAAACATTACAAAAAGTGAATTGAATTTGATCTAGAGAGAGGAATGCAACGTTTGAATAGAAATAGGTAGTGAGTGCAGAATATACAGGTCCATACTCTCTGTAGAATTTTCAAAATTAAAGTTCATCAAAGAGAGCTTGTACGAAGATTCCATACTGTGAGGTGTCACTCATCCGGCCAATAGTGAGTGGAAGTATTCCGAATATTCCTTTGACATGAAAGGTTTGTTCTTATATCCAGACAATAAAACCAAGCTTGGTCTCAAATTCGTCAAAGAAATTTTCATCGCCATCATCATTTTTCCCTTTTAGACAATTTTCATCCTCCGTAGTTGGGCTAGAAGTAGCCATTGGAGTTGTCTCGGCCACATCAATTCTAATGTCCACCCCACTAGGAGTAGAGGATTCTATAACTTTTTTATGGTGGAACCTAGATAGATTCAGAACCAACCCTAGAACCTGTGATGGAGTATATTATAGGTGGAAATTGTTCCGACGGATAGATCAAAGGTTTCAAATGGAATCCGAAATCGCTCACCCCTACTCTTTGATGGTTAATGATTGAGTGCTCTTATCAAGCAAAGTCTACTTGCCCCCTTCCTTTTATTCCCTTGCTTGCATAATTATATGATCTTATCGCCTTGTTACGATGGAATCTTTGATTGATAATATATTTGTCACTAAAAATCCAATTGCCCTTCCATTTTTTTAGATCACCTTTCCTCAGTAAACAATGCTCATCCATTTGTCCCTACTTATCTCATTCTATTGAGCATATGTGTCGAGCTTCAGTCTGTGAATGAAACTTGGAAGTTGAATCAAAGTGCCCGAAAGTCTGATTGCAAAAGAGCAAGTTGAGGTTGGAAAAGGAAAGTCTGACATGGACTTGTCTCATATCATGTATTGTCGTTTTGAAAAACATACGCAATTTTTTTTAATCCAAGTTGATTCCCAAAGTTGATTTTTCTAATAGGCTAGAGCAATCACGATTTATTAGTCTGTATAATATTTCCTTCAAGAGAATCACTAATTTTTTATGTGAATTGATTTTTAGAAGTTATGTCAAACTTGACTTTGCCCATTTAAGTGAGCTTCACCCACTAGGCATGTGGCTTAGTGATAAAATAATTCAGTTGGGTGGGGAGGTTTAGTTTGAGATGTAAAGTTCGACTTCCACGGTCTATATGTAGGGGCAGAGAACAAATCTGTGAGTGAGAGAGAGAGAGTTAGAAAAGGTCATATGAAAAAACAAAAACTAAGTGCGCTTTTTTTTGGGCCGCCAATCCAAGATAATGTAAAATGATGGAGAAGTAAGCATACATGCTAGTCGAGATAAATTTGGAGACGGCGTGCTATAGGTTGAGATGGGAATTCATTTGTGAGACCCACAACATGACTGGAATTCTTGGTTAATCAGCGGATCTCATCATGTGAAATTTTGAAACTAACAATATGAAGCTTCTTTGGAATGGGGAACTAACAGATGTGTTCCAACCTTCAAGGGATGGGAGACAAGGGGATCCGCTTCGCCTTACATCTTTATCATTTGTATGGAACATCCTTCTTTGCTTAATTGTCGATTTAGTTGACAAGGGTGACTGGAAGCCGTTTCAGACTCATCGAGGAAGTACGATAATATCTCATTTGATGCTTGTGGATGATCTCCTTTCGTTCGCCGAAGCCCTTTGTTGATCGAATGCAGGGTTATTTAATAGTGCCTTGACTCTTTCTGCAATGCTTCAAATCAAAAGGTTATTGCCAATAAATTTGTGTTCTTTGCTCTACGAATGTCCCTCGGCACAAAATGCTCCACATATTAGTACTGTGGGACGCTTCTCTCTTACAAGCAATTTTGATAAATGCTTTGGAGTGCATTCGCTTTATGAGCGAGTTACTCAAGGAACTTATCAGCTTAGTGATATGAATGACACTTTAGTATTAGATAAGCCACCAAAATGTTTATTTCCTATGTTGATGAAAGAATAGATTGGATCAAATTTTATTAGAAGAGTAGTGACATAACACTCGATTTTTGCCTCCTTTTCTTAAAAAAAATAAAATAAAAAGTGCTTGTTTTGGGTTTTGTTCATTTGGATTTTCTCTTCCTAATTAGTGAAGAAATTTCATCATTAGTATACCCTAAAGAACTATTGTTCAAGCTGACGAATCTTATAATTCATTCTTGTGTAGGCTTCTATGAGATGACTAATTATTTCACAAAACAAAACATTGTGTGATTTGTGCAATGTAATTGAGGATCTATAAACAATAAATGTGTTTAAATAACTCAAGTCTAATTGAAATCTTCGTTATATTACTTAATTTATATATAAACTTACACCGCTGTTGACTAGCTGAATTATTTTATTTTGTATTCATATCTTTATTAGAAGTGATTTGATTTTACCATCCTGTGACTTGGAAAAGTTAAAATTCATTTTTTAATAGACATGACATTGACTAATGATTTAATAAGAACGCATCATCCGCGAGGACAAGTGTCATTATTCTATATTTCGTTCGTCTAAAATTTCAACAAAACCACATTCATTTTCGTTGTCGTGGAAAAAAAATTATAAAGAAAAAAAGAAAAAGAAAAAAGAGCGTTCGGCTGCAGCGCAGCCTTATCCCCGTAACGGGTTCGACTAACCGGATTCCCAAACAGTCCGCTGGGGGGAAGCTAATCCGATAACGCTCGCCTCGCATTTCCGCTCGGAAGTTCAAACCCAAGCCACACCATCTTCGCCCCTCAAAAATGAACGCCTGCACGACGAGCTTCTCCGCCCGGACGTTCCTCCACCGGCGCCGGCACGGCGGCGCCGCCGATCACTTCGGCCGGAGGGCCGCCTTCCTCCGGCCCCCGCCGACGCGTAGAGCGCCGAGGACCGTTTGCATGGCGGTCCGTGCTCTTCCGACGAAACTCTAGGCTAAATCTTTTGCTTTTTCGATCGATGTTTTGTGCTGATTTTGTTGTCCGAGAGCTTCGCCGAGCTGATGCGGTTTTCGGTTTTTCCGCGGTGGATGTGCAGGAGCCTTTCCTGATCAGAAAGCTGGAATCGGCGGAGAAGACTTGGAAAGAGCTGTCGGTAAGGTTATTATTGCTATTGCTCGCGGCTCTGCGGAGCTTTTGCGATCGTTGCGAATCGAAAAACGCTTGTTCGTGGCGCATTTGGCGAATCTTAGTTGTTTTCGTGGCGTGTTTTGGGAGCGTCATTCGGTGCTGATGTTTGGTGAATACGCGGACGTTGTGGTTGTGACTAGAGACGAATTGCAGGTCAAGCTAGCTGATCCTGAAGTAGTCTCGAACCCTGGCGAGTATCAGAAGCTGGCTCAGTCAGTGTCGGAGCTCGACGAGGTATTCCTCATACGATTTTTCTTCTCATATCGTGGTGAGAGCTGAATCCTCTATGTGGTGGTTTATGCTTTTTGCTGAACATCGTGTAATGGCCCTGCTTTGTAGGTTGTTGCGACATATAGAAGGTTTAAGGATTGTGAAAAGAATCTGGAAGACACGAAAGGTTCGCTTATCTGAATAAACTTTGGCGACCTTGAACTTTCTGATTAAATTTTCTGTTTTTCTTGTGTCAATGTATAGCTTTGGCAAAGGATGAAGGTGATGGTGGAGAAATGGCCGAGATGATAGCTTATGAAATTGGTTCTTTGGAGAATGAGCTTAAGGAGATTGAGGAGAAGCTTAAGGTCAATACAGCCTTATTTTTTGTATCCTTTACTAGAGTTATCATTTTTCTTTTTAATTGGTTATGGAGCAGTGATCTCATGCACCACTTGTCCCTGCATCTGCAGCTATTGTTGCTTCCAAGCGATCCACTTGATGCAAAAAATATTATGCTTGAAGGTAAAATTATATGTTCGATCTAAGTAGCTTGTTGCACATTTGTTTTTGGGATGACTTCAAAAAACACTGGATGTTAAAGCTCATAAGAACCATGAATTGATGTCTTCGTGAAGGAGAAATTGGGGAGAAATCTCGAGGAATATATAAGTAACAACTGCAAGATCTGGTTGTTTAATCATACTTGAGTTACATTTGCTTGTGATTTCGCTCTTCTTATGTGTTGAAGTCTGCTTCCAATAGTTTGTGCCATAACCACGGGGTTTAGGGTGTATGTCAATTCAAGCTTCTGCTAAATTGACGCTTATAATAAAAACACATTAAAAACAAATTTAGTGATCGTACATTAATGGTTGATATTTGGACTGAATCATCATTACATGTACTCTTGGGTCTTGTCTCTGTGACATCATTAACTACAGTAGATGCTATTTATTCAATCATTTTCTATTTGACGTAGTCAGCTGGAAGAATGTTATTAATTGGTTGACCCGTATTAGATGTGAATCGGAACAAAATCCTACATCAAATAAGCAAAATAAAATATCTATATCTAGTTAGCTGATAGCTCGGCTTTTACTTCAGTCACGTTCAGAATTTACTTTTGCTTACTGCTACGACTTACAATTTAGAATAGCATTCTGTGTGTGGAATGTCTGTTATCATTTGAAGCTAGTTCATGTGCTTGGATGCTTCGGATTGTTTTCAAATGCTTGTCATTTTTGTCTTTTGGCTGATATATGCTCACATGTTTTGACAGTAACTTCCTCTTTTAATTTACTTCATCAATATCTCTACTTATTCTTTACTTAGTGAGGGCTGGCACTGGTGGAGATGAAGCTGGGATTTGGGCTGGTGATCTTGTAGGTATATGTTTCCTTGTTCATTTGGAGTGCACTCTCTTCTATATGTTTTCATATTCAAAACTTGATGCTCACTAAGAAGAATTCACTCTAAAGAGGTTAAATTGCTGGCATTAGATTCTTTATAGTACTCTGAAATGCTGTTAAGGAAGTACATCTGATAGGCTTGTTTTTCTTTGTTTTATTTTTTCTATTTTTTTGGTTGGTGGTTTTTTTTTTGGGGGGGGGGGTGTTTGAGCTGGTCAAACTATTGTCTGAAAAGGAGTTGACTTTCGTGCTGCTCAATATTGAGTATCTTTTGTGTTGGGAGATGAACTTGAATGGAATTAATTGTCATATCCGTGTGTTGGCTCTATTAGTATCTATGTAAAGTAAAGATTTTCTTACTGGCATTTCTTTTATGAATATATTTAAGCTGGACTGCTGTCTGCCTAGGCTAGGTAAATGTTGTTCTTTTTTATTTTTAATTTTATCATATTTGACAAGCTTTAGAAAATATGAAGTTTAGAGGTTTGATTTAAGTTGCAGTGCTGCAAATCCTGAAACACACTTTTATTCTGTGTGCTCTTTTGCTAAGGTAAGCATGTATCAAAAGTATAGTGAGCAGAACTCATGGAAATATTCCCCAGTCTCCTGTTCTGAGGTATACATTCTTCACTACCAAAAATTTGCGGTTTGCTCTGTGCTTTGTGGATATGTAGGCAATCTTTTTATTCTTTACAGGCTGAAAAAGGAGGGTATAAAACCTATGTGATGGAGATTAAAGGTAATCAAGTGTATAGCAAATTGAAGTATGAGTCAGGCGTGCATCGTGTTCAACGTGTCCCTCAAACAGAAGCACAAGGACGTGTGCATACCTCAACTGCTACAGTGGCAATCATGCCACAGGTAGATTTTCGTTTACTTCAACACTTGATAATATATGGTCCAATTTTTTGCTCATGTCAATGTTCTTCAATAACCTGTGGCAAATGTTGTGCCAGAGATACTCCTGTTATTTCAGTAGCTCATTGATATGCCTAAAGTTCTTTTGGTAAATGAGGGATGTGCAAAACATTTGAAGTTAGGACTCTGTTTTATGAGTTGCATTTTTTCAATTACTTGCAGAATGACTATTAATACCAGCTTTCTCAGTACTGCAAAATGTAAAAATACAGTTATTGTTTTCAGTAATGCTGTTGTGCTAGGTTTAGTTGGGCACTTTGGACTTGATATATGCTTGATGAGTTTGAACTTGCTCTCTATATATTGCTATTGTTGTTTTTAAAGGGAGTGAATCGACTAATCTGTACCATATTTTGGATTAGGCTGATGAAGTTGATGTGGTTATTGACCCTAAGGATATTGAACTTACAACTGCAAGGTCCGGTGGTGCTGGAGGTACTTTTCAATAGACATCAAGATGAATAGTATTTTCTTTTATTATGATTTCCTCAGTCAAAGATTAGGCATTAAGGACAACAATTAGAAGATTTCGCTCATATTTACTTACTAGTGAATACCCTCCCATGTGTATCACCATTTAATGTTGTTTCAGAACGCTAATGTTTCCACTGATGGTACTTCTACTGATACAGGTCAGAATGTGAATAAGGTTGAGACAGCTGCCGATCTTTTTCATAAGCCAACAGGAATTCGGATATTCTGTACTGAAGAGAGGACACAACTTCGAAACAAAAGTCGGGCCATGCAGCTTCTGCGAGCAAAATTGTATGTATTGTCTACAAAATCAATTCACTACATAAAAATTAGCAACTAACATTGTCACACTTGACCCTTTTTCTCAAATGCTATATTCTTGCCTTTTTGGTATTCTTTTTTGGCTTATTAATTGAATCAAATTAGTTCTAATAGCTTTTTTTTTTTTTTTTTTTTTTTTTTTGGGGGGGGAGTTGATATTTCCTTCATTGGCTCTATTTATCTAAAGGTTTCTCTCCTTGTTTTTGTTTGCATTCCAAAATAATATTTTTTGTGAACCTTGTGACAGATACGAGATGAAAGTAAGAGAGCAGCAAGAGAAGATAAGAAGTCAGAGAAAATTACAGGTTTGGTAGATATGTC
The DNA here is from genome assembly GCA_016097605.1 of Eucalyptus guilfoylei. Taxonomy (NCBI): domain Eukaryota; kingdom Viridiplantae; phylum Streptophyta; class Magnoliopsida; order Myrtales; family Myrtaceae; genus Eucalyptus; species Eucalyptus guilfoylei. Next base: position 12,692,120 of record CM027867.1, on the reverse strand, counting down.
TGTCAGGTTGATGCATAATCTGTTTTATTCTTTTGCAACTTCACTGAGAATGTGCTTCATGATTTCCATTATGAATTTTTAGTCAGCGTGATATCTGTTTCCCTTTAGTTGCCAGTGGTAGATTCATATATGAGTCGCATCTCTTTAGAATGCCACGTTGGGTAGTATTTCAAAATTGTTCTCTTTGCGCGCTGTACGAGTCCTTTTCTGATATATATGTCATGTGCAGGTTGGCACTGGGGCTCGGGCAGAAAAGATTAGGACATACAACTACAAAGTATGTGGTCAACAGTTTTGTCTTTCCTCTATTTTTTTAAGCAAGCTGTGTATATATGTGCCCCCTTTTGGGGATATTTGAAGCACTAGACGTGTCTTTTGTCCTTTTTAATTCTTTAGAGCACACATAAAATGCACTGTTTATACATTGGTCAACAAAACGCTTGCCTGGGATCAAGATATGGTTTCATCATAAGAATTCTGCACTTTGGTTCAGCTGCTGAGATTCTATTAGTGGATATTTGTTCGGTTCGGTACAGGTTTTTAGGAAATCTGAACCGCACCGAACCAAAAAGGTAAGCAACTAAACCAAACCGAATCGTGACCTAAACTGAATACGAACTGAACCGAAAACCCGGTTCGGTTCAGTTTTCGGTTTATGCCTTGCTTATTGGAACCGAATAGAATAAGAGGTGAGAAAGAGGAGAGATTTTAAGTTGGGCGTTTAGTTTTTATTAAGAATTTCGGTTCGGAAATAACCCAGACCGAAAAAATAACGGTTATCTTTCCATTATCCGAACTGATTCGAAAATGCATGAAATTTTGGTTCGGTTCGGTTCAGTTTCAGTTTCGTTTCGGTTCAGGTTTGGTTCTAACATCCCTAGATGCATTTATTGTATCATGTTCTGGATATGTTTGAAAGGACAGTTGATCGTATAAATCTTGTCTTGCTCCATGACAGTAATTCTGAGGTACTATATTTTGTCAGGATAACAGAGTCACCGACCATAGGTTAAAGATGAACTTTGAGCTGATGTCTTTTCTCAATGGCGACATTGAAAGCGCAGTCCAGGTATATTCTTGACAATCTGTCATCAGTTACTACCCCCTCCTGTTTGCAGGCTTATGGATTCAATAGCAATCCACGTCTTGTGAACGAAGAAGTTACATTGTTTTCGCAAAATGCAAATCATGGGCAAATTTAAACTCAATGATTTTGTGCAAGTACAGAACTATAATGTACATGATGGGTGCCACAACAAGCAATTTAGGAATTTAGTCATGTAAATTTGAGTCTCAAGAGGACGGAACTACCAAGTCCTAGCCTTTTGCTGGAAATTTTAGTATCCCACAATTGTTGGTAGTCCTGTGACTTTGAAATCTCTTAAGAAGGCTAAAAGTGAATTTGACTAGGATTGACATGATTCTCATGAGGATCTCACATTTCTCTAGAGCTGCTGCTAGAAATTGAGTTCCTCACCACAAAAACTCTCTTGCAGTCTTGCGCTGCGATGGAGCAAAAGGAACTACTTGAAGAGCTAGCAGAGTCTGTCGCCGCTACTGCAACAGCCAGCTGAGTTCTGGTGTCTTGTGGCCATAGTTTTGGGATTATTGGGCTAGCAATCAACTGGAGGGGGTCTCCTTAACAGAAGATTGATGTTGTACTTATGCAGGTGATGCGCTCCTGCTCTGCCATTACATGCCCCAGTAACATTTAGTTTATTGGCTGATGGCATTTGTGGGCATGGAGTTTTACTTATATGTAAAGAGAATAGGGTCCATGTCTTGAGTTGGACAGTTGGAGCCGCCCTCTTATTCTGTGTAACTCAACCTTCCATTCAATGAGAAGTAGCTATTTCATGCTCCCTTCTTCTTCTGCTACTTCGTTGTCTACTGAAGCCTTTCGACATTCTTATATGCAAAGAAACCAAATTGAACTTCTGGAAGCCCCAAAATATTATGAATGTTCAGTGACGAGACATCCCAGGATTATTGCAAAATCAAAGTCACGTGGAAGCAGATGAATTGAGAGCGAGGTTGGATAATCCCTGGGCACCAGTCTCATGACAAGCAGAATAACGGCAGATCGAGAGGTCAGAAGTTCGAAACCCCGACCAGCAGCAGATTGAAGCGTGGGCTGGTAGGGTGGGGGATCAGGAATATCTGGTTGCTTCTGGAGTGATTAATATTTTAGCGTAATGGCCGAAGCAGATCATTATACACGTCGAATGCTTCGGCTGGTAAGGTTTACATGCGTGTCGTGTCTTTCTATGCTAGGAACAGAGATCTTTAGATACAGGGGCGACACCAAAAGATCATGCTTGCTGTCTTTCGTTTCTCGTTCAGGTTAGATGATCAAAATCTTTTCTGTGGGTTCTGCTTTTAAGATCTCTGTCCACGACTACTCAGGACTCAAAATCAGATCGAGGACATTCCCAGTTATAGCCAGGCCTAGTAATGCAAGAAATGGCCCGGAGGGAATGAACCGGTCGGTTCGGGCCTAAGCTTGTAATCTGTTTAATTTTACAAAAAATGCGAAAAATAATGGATTTAGTTATTATATTTCCAATCCAAATACATGTTTACAAATTGATTAACATATCACTACTTTCAAACCTAGGAGTTGCACTTGAATAAACGAATTTAAAGAACCTCAACTTCAATGGAGCATTACTTTTGATCCAGGCAAAGTTATGAGTTTCGTTCGAAAAGATCACTCAAAACACAATGCACTGCATTTGAGGCTGTTAATCTCTTCTTGGATATGTTCTCAAATCACTTTTTGGAATTCGACTCATGTCCTCGCTCTGCGTCTTACTCATTTTGTTTTAAGTAAGTTCTTTCAAACTCATTTATAATTTTGTTAAAAGTGACCCCTCATTTTAATTACTTAACCTAAATATATATGTTAGAATATTTAAATATTCAAATCACGTATTCACCTGACAGCTTAAGATTTTAGAACAGTTGATAATAATTTTTTAAAATTTCACATGATATCAGACAAAGAGGTGCTGTATTCAAATTTTTCTCGGCCTCTATATGCCTTCACAATTAAATATTTTCACAAATTCTCACCATATACACGTCCATGATTAATAAATAGATAAATAGTCTTTTACAGCAACCGGTAAGAAAGCGGTCAACGCCCCCGCAGCTTCAGACCCACTCAAATGACTTAGCCGTGAATCGCAACCTCGTCATCATCCTCCTCCTCGAGTCGCGCGTAAGGATCACCTCGATCCTCCTCCCCAAACCCCTGCGAGCTCCGGAAGAAACGCGCGCATCTTCTCGCTCCTCCACGCTCTCGAGAAATGGTGGAGCGGAGGCGGCCTCTGGTCCTCTCCTCGACCAAATCCCTCGTCGACTCCGTACTCGGCCCGTCCCGGCCGGAGGGCGGCGGGCTTGTCCCCGACGGCGCGTCGCCGTCGCCGGAGCTGAAGCTGCCCGCCGGAATCCTCCGGTTCGCCAGGGAGAGGGCCGAGGAGTCGGACCCGAGGTTGGCGAGGCTCGACGACGCGGCGCTGGTCGGGCTCTCGACGTCCGCTCTGAAGCGGCTCTCCATGACTTCTGGCTCCCTGGTAAGGTTTCAGGAGCCTCTCTTTCTTTCTTTTCTCCCTCCCTTTTTCGCTGGCGAAGAAGGACGAGTTCGAAGCGAGTTTGGTGTCGCTATCGGTTGGGAGGCTCGAGGAGGAGAAGAGGATGTGATGAGTTTTGGAGTTTGCTTTCTTCGGCGTTGTTTTAAGCAACTAATGTGAGTGAGTTGGTTGGGGAGGTAGAGGTTGCTTGAGCTGTCGATGTTTAGGTTCCTTCTTTGATTCCTTAAACGCATGAAATAGCAAGTGTATTAGTTTAGATATGTCGAATTGGCGAAGCAGCAGGAAAATGAGCGTTCGTGATTGAGATGCATGTGAAGTGCCGAAGCTACTTCTTTGTGGTGGAAATTTGTGATTGCCTAAATGAGTTCACGACAGTAGATGTATCCGGTTTACAATGAATCGGGATGGTTGTCACGGTTGTGGAATTGTCGAGCTATGTTTGGTGGTCGCTATTGATTTTCTTTCAGCACAAAGGACTTTAAGGGAGAGAATGAATTAAAACAGACGTTACATCTAATGGAGTATCTTGGATGCGTCTGCATCCATTCGCCGTTTTCCCTCATGAAAAGCGAGGTGCTTTCTGCCAGCAAATTTTTTTTTTTTTTTTGAGTTTTTACCAACTTCTTCATTTTGAAGCGTGTGAAATTGTTCTGAGCCTAGTCGTTGACTTAGTTATACTTCATTTTGTGGAATAGGTGCATATAAGGAATCTCGACACGAACTCTGTGAGAATGGCTCAAGTAGTTGTCCTCGATCCTCCGTCCACACTTGAGCATTCATATCAAGTTAAGCTTCCCTTTTCCCAGTGTGAAAAGGAATTATTGATCTTCCCGTCGTGTAGTGTCCCTCCAACTAAGCCAGCTTTGCCAGACCGTGAAGTAGCCTACTTGTCTCCTTTATTAGCATTTAACCTCGGTTTGCACCTATCATGCTTCAGAACCCTAGTTCACCATGGAGAAGACGCTTTAACATCCTTCTTCAGACCTAAGGTAGATAATGGAATGTCGGAACAGGGTGGTGAAATTCCAGTAATTGACTTGGAGCTGAAACCTCTGGGACAATTACCAAACTATGCATCACACTTGCGGGTTTCTTTTGTGAAGATACCAGAATGTGGCACCATTGGATCTCTGAAAGGAAGTTCATCAGTTGAAGCTGAGGATCGCCAAGAAATGATTGATCTTGCACTCCAAAAGTACTTTGAAATAGATAGACAGCTAGCGATAGGTGATGTTTTCAGTATTAAGATTAAATGGAGTTGCAACTCAGTTATTTGCATTCGCTGCAGCCAACAGTTGCCAAATGATGATGTCATCTACTTCAAGGTAAATGCTCTCATTTCCACAATTTGAATGTGATATTTGTGAGAGATCTTCAAGTTTAGTGCGAAGGCTGGCTACACTGATAGTTTGTGGTATTCAGGTGGTGGCTATGGAGCCATCAGACAACCCTGTTCTTCGAGTCAACCGCACTAAAACTGCCCTTGTTCTTGGAGGGAATGTCCAATCTAGTGTTCCTCCAGATTTACTTTGTGACCACCCAAAAACATTTGCACCTTTGCAAGGAGATACCGTGAAGATTTTGGCCTCTGTGCTCACACCATCTCTGTGTTCATCAGCACTTGCTGTTAAATTTAGAGTGGCTGTCTTGTTGTCTGGTTTGACAGGTGAATGCATCCCAAATATGACATGTTATTAGCATTTAGATGTCCTTAACACTGCATTATTTGTTGACATTTTATCTCTCTTTAAGTTTCTTGTTGCTTAGGTTTTTAGTTACTGATTTTGCAGGATGTGGGAAGAGAACCGTAGTTAGGTTTGTTGCTCGCCGATTGGGTCTGCATGTAGTGGAGTTCAGCTGTAACAGTCTAATGTCTCCCTCTGAGAGAAAAACATCCATTTCCCTAGCTGAAGCATTCAACACTGCAGAAAGGTGAAGAAGTAATCTCTTAAGTTGTTTTCTATGTTGGTTCATAAGATGAATCATTCAATAACAATGAGTAAAATGCATACTCTTCCTTTAGCAATTTATTATTTCTGGATTCTATTCACATTTATGGGGAAAAAGGATCTTCGGAATCTGGGATCTAATGAGGGTTTTGTAGATATTCGCTGTCGATACTTATCCATTATTGCTGAGTCACTCTTGCTGCCTTTTGTAGATATTCACCGTCAATAATTCTCCTCCGCCACTTTGATGCTTTTCGGAATTTGGGGTCTAATGAGGGTTTACCAAATGATCAAAACGGCATCTCTTCCGAACTTGCATCAGTCATAAGGGAATTCACTATCCAAGATAATGAAGATGAGGATGTTTATGCCTCAGAAAACTTGAATGGTGATTTGGTATGAATAGAAAGTATCAAGCTCTTTCCCAGAAGAATAACTCATTTGCTTGTAATCTGTTAATTTATCATATCCTTTTAATGACCTTAGTCGAGGAACAATAAGTCTTCTTCTTTTTTAAAAACTTTCCCTTCATTAAGGATCTTGATGTGCTACAATTCAGATAAGCAAAGAGGAAGGGCCAGCAGAATTGGTGGGTATAAATGTTAACAAAACTTCTGCTGAATATGATTTATCAGATAAAATCACTTGAAGAAAACTGAAAGAACATGATGAATACACAAGAATAGGAAAAAGAGACGAACAACAAACACTAATTAAAAACTTTTGCTTCACCTAAATGGTAGAATCATGAAAAATGCTCATGGAGGAAGGAAGTTTAGTCATTAAAATACTCTCCCATAGTACCTCCTATGGTTTTCTAAGTGTGCTTTAGTATATTCTGAATTCTTATTTTCACAATTACATGTAAGCTCCAATAGATGGTGAAAATATGTTAATTGTTTGCAATGATGATTAAATATGAATCTTGGGCTCAAATGATTCCATGGTTCTAATCCTGAAGCTTAAAGGCCTTGTCAAGAGGAGGGTTTTCAGTGCTTGCTGAATTTAAATTATGGATATTCTTTTGGTATGTCTCCAATATTCATACTGAATTGCTCAGAATTTTTTAATAATTGGTGCATCTATATTTTGTTCATGAAGCAGGCTGGAAATACTTATGCACGTAAGGTGTTGTTAGTTGCAACTGCCGATAGCACTGAAGGCCTACCTCCTACCATTAGACGTTGCTTCAGTCATGAGATAACTATGGGTCCTCTAACTGAGGAACAAAGGATTGAGATGCTTAGCCAGTCACTGAAGAGCATTTCTGATCTGCTGCCTAATGTACGTATATAGATCCTAACTTTTTCGGCGATATGTTATTCCTGTTGGAACCTCTGTTTAGTGAATGTAAATGCTTTCAAGTCTTAATTTATAATCTCTAGTTTGATTAGTACCTGACTTTACCCCTCTCTCTCCTCCCCCCCCCCCCCAACCCTTTCTCTCTTTCTCTTCCTGAGTTGATTTCTAGGATGCCTTTAAAGTTAGGAAATAAGACATCGTCCATGGTGATTGTTGGCATTGTTGAGGTCACCTGGCACATTTTCTTATCATTATTATTCATTGGATTAGTTTTTCAATGATGCTCTGAATTGGGTGCTGGAACACTAACTTGCCCCTTCTTATCTTAAATCTCTATTTTCTAATTAAATAATCTATTTCATGGCAAACAAAGATCTTGAGAATTTAGGAAAGATGGGCCTACATTCAAAATATCCATTTGCTTTACATTAGTATGGCTCGTTCCACATGATTGTTGACTTTGACCGTTCAGATCGTTGCTTCTTGCAGAGTAGTCCAGAAGAATTTGTAAGAGATATAGTCGGACAGACATCTGGCTTTATTCCCAGGGACCTGAACGCTTTAATTGCCGATGCTGGCACAAGCATAATGCCTGGGAGCATTTTGCATAAAAAAGAAGTCGATTCTGGGAATATGCATCACGAATCTGCAGAAGACAAAACAGTGCCAGAAAATGATGTAAAAGAGGCTGTCGATCAGGTTCTCAGGAAAGATGATTTGGCCCAAGCCTTGGAACGGTCAAAGAAGAGGAATGCAGTGGCTTTGGGCACTCCTAAAGTAAGTGGACTGAGCAACAGTATCATCAATCATATCTTCTATTACTTGGAGATGCACCTTAACTCGAGCTTTTGTCACAGGTTCCTAATGTGAAGTGGGAAGATGTTGGAGGTCTTGAGGATGTAAAAAAATCAATTTTGGATACTGTTCAGGTGGAATCTTATTTTCTGTTATCTGTTATCTGTTATCAGTACTAGTTGATAAATCAGGCCTATCCTTGTTCCTTTTAAAGGGAAAATGCCTATCCTTCCGTATTATCGACTTCCATGACTACACTTGCTGATTAGCATGCACATAGAAATATTTAGTCAATTAATATATTGGTGTGGTTTACACATCGGTGGGGCTTACACATTTAGCAGGTTTTGTTTGACTATGAGTTATATTGGACCTAAACGATGATGAAAGAAACAATGAAGAATGCATAAACAACTAAAATTTAATTCTGAAAGTATGCCTTCTGCAAGACGGGCTGTGGGAGATGGAAATTGTTCTGGCCACTGAAATTCTTAGCTAATCATGCATAACACCACCCTCAAGATCAATATACACTTGGGTCGACTTTGATTAAAAAGAAAAAAAAAAGTTAACTTTGCCATATTTTGTCATCTTGTCCTCAGCATCTACTTTCATATTTATCCTGTTGATCTGCTTAATAGACCATCTCTTTGACTATTTATTTTAGTTACATGAGTATAGCTGGTTTAAACATGTAATTATGTTTATATCCAGGAATTTGACACTATGCAGTTTGCATAAGAATTTGACTGAAGAGTCTAAGGAACTAGTTTTGTGTTGAAGATGTATATTCAGAAGCTTATTTACAATGATGTTAATGAGAAAGTCCAGGGGTGGGTTGTATACTATGTAAGCAACAAATTGTGGTTTATATGTGTGCCAATGTGGTGCAGTTATCACCCTGACAGCTGATTGCTTGTATTGTTTTGATGCTAGCATTTGCATCATCTTTCCTTTTTTGCTAGATTTTGCATATTCCTTGTACTCCTTTTATTCTTATTCTTGGATGGAAATTTTAATTAGCACAGAAGTTTGAAAGTAAACCTGTATGAAACAAATAAGGAAAAGTAAAACCAGTACAGATCCAATCAAAAGTTTAACACTCACTGAGATATTGTCAAATTGCAGTTGCCTTTACTCCACAAGGATTTGTTTTCTTCAGGATTGCGCAAGCGATCTGGTGTTCTTCTATATGGTCCTCCTGGAACCGGAAAAGTGAGTTCTGAAGTCATATTTCAGTTTGCAGTCCTTGTCCAGAAATCTGCTTTCGTTTTGTTATATAGGCTTTCGTTAATAGATGGACAAGGTATGCATGGTTATATGTTGATTACTTTGCAAATTGCAGACCTTGCTGGCGAAGGCTGTGGCAACAGAATGTTCCCTGAATTTCCTTAGTGTGAAAGGACCTGAGCTTATTAATATGTACATTGGAGAGTCAGAGAAAAATGTGCGAGATATTTTCCAGAAGGTGAAATGTTTGCTTTTTTTTCAATATTCCTTTAAGATTTTTTAAAAATGTTTAACTGAGGTTATTCTTGATAATTTTTCTAGCTCAAAAGTTAATATTAAGATGCTCCACGTGTTCTGCAGGCAAGATCTGCTCGTCCTTGTGTTATCTTCTTTGACGAACTTGATTCTCTGGCTCCAGCTCGTGGTGCTTCGGGAGATTCTGGTGGTGTAATGGATAGAGTTGTTTCTCAGGTAAAGAGAGAAACCAGTTCATGTTAGCCTCTGTTATGTTCCATTCTAAGATATTGAATTAACACAGGTGTCTTCTTATTGTAGATGCTTGCGGAAATCGATGGATTAAATGATGACACACAGGTTATTTACAGTGCAGATGCCTACACTTTCTCCTCCAGTTATCTTTCCCAATTTAACTTTCTCGAGGTTTCTGCTCGCTCAGCGGAGTACATTTACCCTCACATCCTTTTGGTGTGTTAGGATTTGTTTATAATTGGGGCTAGCAACAGACCAGATCTTATTGATCCAGCACTTCTAAGGCCAGGTCGATTTGACAAATTACTCTATATTGGGGTCAACGCTGATGCATCTTATCGTGAACGGTGAACTATTGTCTTTGCATTTGCCATTAGTGCAAGTCACTTTCTGTTTTCACTCGTTGTATAATTCCCTGGAGATTTTACAGTTTCTGTATGACCTTTTTCAGGGTCCTGAAAGCACTTACAAGGAAGTTTAAATTGCACGAAGATGTATCTCTATACTCCATAGCCATGAAATGCCCGCCAAGTTTTACTGGTGCAGACATGTATGCCCTGTGTGCAGATGCTTGGTTTCATGCTGCAAAGAGCAAGGTGAGTTGTGTCTCCGTAACACTGATGTAAAGTTTTTAGCAAACCCAATTACTTTTTTTTTTTTTTTTAAAGTGGCTTATGCTTGTTCTAATGGTTTGTGTGCAGGTTTTAAGTTCAGACGTAGATTCTTCTTCCAAGGACCTTGCAGCCGACTCTGTGGTGGTTGAATATGAAGATTTTGTAGAGGTAATAGCTCTTTGACCCTTTCATAATCGAATTAGAGGAACACATCAGGATTCTATCTTATCACTTTCTTGTTTGTAGGGTTTTGTCTACAATAAAGAATTTTCACTGTTCTACAAGCTTAATTCAGGGACTCACATAAAAAGCATAAGATGTAGTGGGTTCCCAGCCATTAGAAGTATGGTGCCCAACACTCCTCAAATTTGGCTTAAAGAAGACAAAAAATGGGGATTTAGTAATGGAAAATGAAATAGAAACATTGAATAACTCTTAGGACTGATAATGGGAAGTCTCTTTCAGAATGAATGAAATTTCTGACTGCCCTGAAAGATTATAATGGCTACAGGACTGAGCAACTCAACTTAAGCTCGGATCCAGGGGGAAAAAAAGAAAAAGAAAAAAAGAACTTAAGTGGGTATCGAACATGCAAAATGTTTAGAAACTTATTCTGAGATTAGGGAGGAAACATAAGCTGTTGTGGTTTTCTATGATTTCGATGTGTAAATGGGTGCTAACGTTAAATCTCGATACCTTGGCAAAAGAGAAGATAGTGGACTCCGATTCAGCCACAAAAGGAGAAGAGGGTTTTCTCTGACGAAAGAGAGAGGGAGGAGCTAGGGTTATGAATTCTAGGGTACCGCGACAACCTCTGAATTTGAAATCAGTCAGAAAAATGTAGTGGCTCCATCCAATATACCCTGACTCGGGGTGTCCAAGTGAATTTTCCCAACATATTATCACTGCAATGTTGTCCTAGATATGAGGAGTGTTGGAGCATTCCACCCTAGGTCTTGATATCTTTGGCCAAATGTACTCCAGGAGTAGTTGTCCTTTTTGCACCCGTTCAATTATATTTGATGTGGCAAAGTTATCCATACTTTCATTAGGTAAAAAATTTGTCTATCAATTAATCCTATATAAAGCTATTCTGAACATGAATGAGTTTGGCTTGGAAGGCAATAAATCATCGTATGACATTCCCTTGTAAAAGTAAGACTAAAGTTCAATATATGGAAGATTTCTTTTTTGCTTTTTATGGGATCATGTCGAGAGAGAATAATTACCACTTCCACAGTAATGGCGTTCGACCCCCAACCCTGGTTTATATCCTTCCACAGAAATCAACATTATCTTGAGTATTTGGTAGTTTAATATTATGGAATTTCACTACTCACAAGTCATTGATTGGCATGGCTGGCAGTGCCTCTTTCTGATCAGAAATTTCAAGTCACAACTATTCCTGCATCTTATCTGGTGTTCAAATTCATTCTCATGCATGAGCGCAGCAAATGACAAGAATATGCTTTCCTGGATTGTATATGCCTGAATTCGGATCTACCTTGGCAGGTCTTGGGAGAACTCTCCCCTTCCCTCTCCATGGCCGAGCTCAAGAAGTATGAGTTGCTGAGGGATCAGTTTGAAGGTCATTCAAAATAAATTAAGAAAACCATGGCGGACAGTGGATTATCAGTTCATGTTATGGGTAAGTCCTAAACTCATTTAAGAATCTTAACTATATTGTTTTCATATTCCCATTCTACTATTGGACTTCCAGCTTTTGGCGTTGAGTTACTCAATTGTTTAGGCTTCCTCTCAATGTATGGACCACTGTTCTGTGGTGTTGCATCTCTTTTAAATCTTGAAAGTTCTGCCTTATGTTGCTTTAAAAGGATCTGTCCGGTGGTTTGAGTTTGTGTTTAACCTGGCAGTAGGTGGTGTTTCTGGCCCTAATCATCTGCTTTTCAAAAATTTGCTTGAGGCAGTTTAAATTGCGTTTACTTTCTAAGTTTGCTTTTATTTGGTGTGTAATGACCAAATTTCACATTTCAAGCATACTAAGAGAGTCCTCCATCGTGAGGTAACCTCTAAACTACTCGTGTTGCTTTGCCTAGATGTGGCATACCTCGTATTGAGAAACTTTTTGACTGATAGCATCTCGGTGGGATTGCAGAACAGACTAGCCAACCTCTGACCTTTCGGTCGTGGATGCTATAGAGCAATTATAGCTTAAAGCGAGCATTCCCTACCTGGTGTCCTGTCCTTATAGTAATATCCAGAGGGAGTCGCTAGTGCTAGTTGCCCCTTTCTACACTTTTTCTAATAAAAAAAGGGTATCCTTTGTCTTTTTCTATAATTCTGGTTCTAAGTTTCTGTTTCTTATTAGCAATGCTTTTGCGAGATGTTCATTTGATAAAAATTTTACAGTATGCCACGTGCATCAAGTTACTGGAGAGTCTTGTCCTTTCACCAAGCGTTAGCATGTAGGATTGTTTGGTTTTGTCTTTATAATCTGCAATCTTTTGTAGGTGAATTAATTTTGGAGCATGCGTAATGGTCTGATTAAAGGATGACCATTGCTTCAGTTGGTCCTGGATCGGCGCATATAATCCCGGAACGATTGCTCTAGATTCAACATTGCAGGGCGGGGGCATCATTCAGTTCGAGAGATTTGACGTTCTCGGCACTATCTGATTCTCAATCACTGAGCCTGCACCATCCTATTCCACTGGGAGCCGAAAGCAGACATAGAATTCATGGATAAGAGCGGAACCGGAGAAGGCAACCAGCGGTTAGCCGCTTTGTCCCAGTTCTTCAAGGTACCGGTGGGACATTTCTTAATCTCAGGAAATGTAGTCGATTTTTAGTAGCGGCACATAGTCATCAAGGCAACAGTCAATAATTATCACCTCTCATATGAAGTTACCAATTCTCATGGTATGAAAATTACGAATTTCTCCAGCAAATTACCAAATTTCATTTGTTTGTCTTACGGACAATTTGGATTTATTAACTTTAAATAAAATTGTCATCTCATTCACTGACTTTTCTCAAATTAAATTACTACTTAATGTTAAGCTAAAGACTCGTGCTCGACTCAGTTGGCGACGGTAATTTGTTTTCTTGAATATTACCAACATTTCGAGTAAATCACTAGCTTTTGTTTTTGGAAGCTACTGAAATTCCAATTTTTCCGCTTGATAAGTTGATCCAAAATTAAATTGCTCTGCGAATGAGCTAAATTTGTCAACATATCTAAATCATCAAACATGTTGTGCCAATTCAAATTATTCGTGTCGCGTCGGATTCTAGGTCGGAGTGGAAATAAGAATTTACCATTGGAAGGAAATATTGAAATAAGAAGTAGCGCCCTAGCCATGGCTAGTGGCTACTGAATTCCTAGGTACGATCCTTAATGCAATTTTACGACACACTGAATCTAAAGTACTGATTCTCACGCTCGGGTCATTCGCATGCAACTGTTCTTGAGGTGGTACGGTGATTTTTAGGAAAAGTGACGCAAATAATTTTTAAACCGTAATTTAATAATACGCGACGTGATTTTGGAACTTTTAATTTCTTTAATATGATCTATACATTATCATTTTTGAACTTTTGATATATATTCAGTTTTGAACTAATATCTTTCATGAATTTAAATTAATGAAATGATAATATTATATATTTTCATATTATTTAAGAACTAGTTTAAACATGTACTTAAAAATTGAGGGAGCATATAGAATAAATTAAAAATTCGGGGATTATATTACATAATTGACCAATATTATTCTCGAACTTTTGGAGTGGAAATTAAAAATTTTATTTGATGGGCTATCACTTATAAGAAATAAGTGGAAGTTAGATACAAATATAGCAGTAAAGCATTGTAAAAATATGATATGCTTCTCTATCATAGCATCATATATAGATAAAAGCAATAAAAATACATTGTGAAATATAAAAATAATGGCATCAGTGGTACTTAAGCTTTAACTCAATATGTAATATGGTCCAAAAACTTTTAATTTGTTTGATGTGAATTCTAAATTTTGGTCTAATATGCAATATCATTCCTGAACTTTAAATCTATTCAATATGGTATCTAAACTTTTAGTAAATATTCAAAATAGTCCCTAAACTAAGATTAACAAAAAGAATAATATCGAATAATTTTTTTTATAGTTTTGGGATTGGTTCGGACATTTATTAAAAGTTCAAAAAGAATATCGAACAAATTAAAAATTCAGAATCGATGTTGCACGTCGGGCTAAAAATTCAAAAATCATATCATATATTAGGTCAAAATCCAGAGTTGATTCATGTCATTTATTCCTAAAATATAATGATCTAGTTTTTTACCAGGAGCCTCGCCCAGCGTTTTCACGTTTTCCTGGGGGACGGTTGCCGGCGTCTACATACGCAAAAGAGAGTTTGGTGAGACGCCTCTTTGCCCACGGCCTTGCTCCACCACCTCTCTCTTTCTCTCTCCTCTCTCTCTCTCCAAACCCTAATTCGTACGGACATCGTCGTCCCCGAGCTTCCAGCAAATCGCGCCCTCCAACTCGTGCCCGAGCTCGAGCTCATGCCCGCGCTCGCGCTTCCCGAGCTGAATCGGTAATGCGCGAGCCGCGCCCCGATCGACCGCACCGACCCGCGAGCCTTCCGCATCGGGCGCTTTCGCATGGAGGTCCTGGGGGAGGACCTGTCGGAGCAGGAGATCGGGAGCTCGCCGGAGTCGCTCCGGCAGCTCCTGGAGTCCCAGTACGCGCTCTTCCACGGCCAAATCGACCGCCTCCAGAGCATCGTCGTCGCCCAATGCCGGCTCACCGGCGTGAACCCTCTCGCCCAGGAAATGGTGCGTCTTTGGTAGCGACCTTGAGTTTTAGGGTTTTCGGAGCATGCGAGGGGGTGGGGAAGCGATTATAGGTGCCGTGGATTTCGTTTTGGGGGAAGGGCTGGGGATCCCTCGCTAGGACTTGATTTTTTGCTCGGAATTGGGGTATGGGGATTTCACTGAGGTCTTTGGAAGTGATGTTTGACTTCGAGGCCGTTTCTCGATGAGGCTTTATAGCTACCTTTTTGCATGTGTAGTTTATCTTTCGATGTCGAGGCTTCCCCCTTCTGTATTAAGATGGATATCAGTTTTGAGAAGAACTGATGGGTTTGATATCTGATCATTGCTGGCTATGCCTGCGAAAAGTCTGTGCTTTTGTTTCCATTCACCAGTAAGGTCTTGGGGTTCAAGTTAACTGCGATTTCACGATGTGTTTGGAAAGATTAGTGAATGGTGTAGTTTATGGTTTTGAAAGTTCGGTTTTGTAAGTGCTTTCTGTCAGTCAAATTTTGGAAGTTGCAAATGTATTGATTCTTCATATTTCACATAGTTGGCAGGTTTGTGCATCTCCTTGTTATGCTAAGTTTCGTCCAATTAATGCATCTCTCCCGAAAACATATAAGATCAGTGTCTTCTTCTTATTTATTAAAGAACAAGAAAGACCGTATTCTTGTAATTTTGGTTTAGTTGAGCTGCACTTCAGAAGATTAAATCTCTTATATTGTCCGTGCTTTAGATCGCTCTAAGTTGATTTATGGCGGTGTTTCTTCCACAAAATTAAATTCTACTAACAGATTTCTATGTATGATTTTCAGGCGGCTGGAGCATTGTCAATTAAAATTGGTAAGTCTCTATAGAATAATTAGCACCCAATTGTTTTTAGTGAAATCTCAGGGCTGACAGAGTTATTTGGTGTATTGAGTAGTTTGTTGTGCTATTGTTGTTATTGTGTGAGTTTTGTTGCAACATTTTTGCATAAAATCCAGCAAGAATTCTACAATTTCCCTTTTTCTAGCAGCTATGTAAGCTGCAAAACAAAAAGGTTTTCTTTTCTTTTACTTTTCATCTTTTGCTGCTGGTCTGATCTTGACTGTTGATTACTAAATTTCAGGAAAAAGACCTAGAGATTTGCTAAATCCTAAGGCTGTGAAGTATATGCAATCAGTTTTTTCTATTAAAGATGCAATTAGCAAGAAGGAATCTCGGGAAATCAGTGCTCTTTTTGGAGTCACAGTTACTCAGGTTGTTTCTCTGTTCAGCTCTTTTGGCTCTTTGATTGCCTTTTTTTTTCCTAAATCAATTGAAGTCTCACTGTATGCCTGGAGTTTGGACCTTTCAAGTAGTTCACTATTTCTGTGCATTAATAGAGATTACGTAATCTTTTCATGTTTGTTGGAAATGAGACATGGGACTTGTATTGACAATCTATCGAGATGGATAAGTAAAATAGTTTGCCCTCATCTTTAATTTCTGATATTAGTATATATCCCCTTACCTCTTTGCATTTTATGTACTTGAAGGTTCGCGATTTTTTTAATAGTCAACGGTCACGAGTGAGAAAGTTCGTACGACTCTCAAGGGAGAAAGCCATTAGATTGAAAGCTCCAAAAGATTCTAATGTTGTTCCCCCAGTAAATTCTGAATCAGCAACATCAACACCTGTTGATCTACTTCCATTGAACTCTATTGCGCCAGATGTTGGAGATGCCTCACCTTGCCCTGTGCAAAATGATCTCTTGCCTGGCATAGACGAGGCTGATAAAGAGTTTGTTCAAAATATCTTCACACTTATGGGGAAAGAAGAAACATTTTCTGGGCAGGCGAAGTTAATGGAGTGGATTCTGCGGATAGAGAATTCTTCAGTACTGACTTGGTAAATTTTTCCCTGATTCTTTGTTGTCTGTATTTCTAGAACTTTTCCCAGTTGTTTTAACTTCTTTTCATGCTTCTAGGTTTATGACTAAAGGTGGTGTAATGATCTTGGCAACATGGTTGAGCCAAGCATCCACTGAAGAACAAACCAGTGTGCTTTCTATCATCCTTGAGGTAGAAAATGATCAAAGTCGCAAATTAAATTGCACCAAGCATTGCAAGTTCCTAAAGCTTGTTTTGTACCACTTGCAGGTTCTCTCTCATTTGCCTCTACATAAAGCTCTTCCTAGTCAATTGTCTGCCGTTCTCCAAACTGTTAACAGACTACGGTTTTATAGGACATCAGGTGTGCTTTTGCTTGTGGAAGTGTACAATTTTCACTCTGTGCATTCTCTATTGTTGTCTCTCTTATATTTGCTCCTCATTTCATCTTACCTGGTCCTGGGATGGTTTACTGTTGTGTGATTGGTTGGCTGCTCAAATAAAGTGATATTGTGTTTATTCATTCCATGCGAATAATTCTTGCAGAGATACTCTCCTTTCTTGGGGGGTGAACAAGCACAAATCCCTTTCTTTCTTTTTTTTTTCTTTTTATTTAGGGCTTTTTTTTGGGTTTTGGGGGGGGGGGGGGAGGGTTTGCGGAACTGCTGCCGACTGTTTAAAGAGAAAATGTTTAAGAATTAATAACCAAACCAGAATCATTTGTAATTTTTTTGGGAGCTTGATTGTCTAGTCGTTTCTCTCTCGTTTCTTTTTTGTGTATTAGTTGAGGGTCAGGTAATTTTCTCTTTTTATGGTAAGATAGTGAGAAGTACTTGTTAAGAGATTTTTATGCATGCGTGTATCATATGCATCTCTTCATGTTAAAGTTGAAACTCATTTATCTGATTTGGAGATCAGATGTATCAAACAGGGCAAAGGCTTTGCTATCAAAATGGAGCAAAATGTTTGCACGGGCCCAGGTTAATAAGAAGCCCAACGGCGTGAGATCTTGTAATGCAATGCAGAAAGAAATGATGGTGAAGCAGAGGCAAGTTCATGGTCACATCCACTTTTTGTAATTATGGAGATAGAACTCATTATTTGTAAACCTTGTTTTTGGCAGTTTTGGTGAAATCATGGGTGATGAAGCATGGCATTCAGATAACAGTTTATCTGTAAGTACCTCTTTATAATATGATTAAGTTTGCTAAAATTTTCTATATTGAGGTAGTAACCATTTAAGTGCCGACAGGAAGAGATTCTCGCTTCATGTGAAAATTTGGAGGTTACTAGGTATGGGTGACTTATGATCAAGTTTTGATGGTTCTTTTGTGTCTTGAAAGTGTTTTGAGCAACATTTCTTGCATCAGGAGGTTGGAATCTTCACAAGCACTAAAACTCTTGCCTGCTTCAGCTGATGATTCAAGTAGGAAACATGCCCTTGGTGTAACTTCAGCCCGTATCCTTTTGGAAATTTTTTTGGACTTTCTAAGTTCTATTCCTAGATTCATCAAACGGTCGAGTCAATTTGAAAATGGTCTAATCCAAATTGATATCATTTAACTCGTTTTGACCAATTTCCAACACATATTGCTAAAACACTTCCATATTCGACTCAATCTAGGAAAACTCATACCCAAAATGAGGTGAGAGTGTGGAGTGAACGAGCGCAAGATTGAGTGAGGGTGAGAGAGAGTAAAGAGAGAGTTATAGAGATGGATCGAGTCTAAATATGAACCCATTTAACACTCATATATTTTGAGCTTTACTATTCTAAACCCATTTATAACCCATTCACTGAATATAACTAACCCATATAACGATTCAACCATCAAATATCAGTCAAGAAATGGGTCTATGGCTCATTTTGATAGGTCTATATATCCCCTAGGCCATTGCTCAGCCAAGGAATGGATTCTCAGTCTCCACTACCATTGTTATCCATCTTTCTTCTCCTCCTAAAGCCAGGATATCCTCCTGCTAAGATTAGGAGCTGAGTTATCTGTTCAGTGGACTGAAAATTTGTTGGACATAACTTTTGGGAAGAGTGATCCTGCTGTGGGTCATATTTTTTCCTTTGGATTTTGGAGTTGTTAATTGTTGATATTAGTGTTTGAAACTGAAAAAAAGTTCTCACTAAACTTGTACTAAGCAGTTTGTTTGACAGGGCCAGAAGTAACACATGCCATCAGATTGGCTAAGACTGATGGGACTACAATTGCCTTGGATGATAATTAAACATAGATTTTTTAGTAGTTAAGTGGATTTTCTAGGGGTTCGTCAATCATCTTGTACTTAAAATATATCTTTGTAAAAGTATTATCATATTCTGGCCTGACTATGATTTTCACGCATCCAATTTAATTTTATCAATTTGATAGTTTGGCCGCTGAAAATGAATTAGAAGATTCATAAGATGTCTGAGGGTTGAATTTGCTTCTGCCATTGGTTATTTTGATTAATATACCATATGAGCTGTAGTTGCTGCCTTAGCCCATATCAGAAAATAGAGAGCGCAGGAAAGTGCAGATGGTGGAACAGCCTGGCCAGAAAATGGCTGGCAGAAGCCCACAGGCTTCCAGAGTGGCTTCTGCTAGCCGCAGTCGGCCAATGTCTGTTGATGACATTCAGAAGGCAAAAATGCGGGCACTACACATGCAGAACAAATATGGAAAGAGCGGGTCCTCTTGTAATGAGAGTAATGAAATAAAAACTGAAAGTTCTATTAAAACTTCAATGACTAAGACAGTCAATTTGCCTCCAGCAGCTACAGTTCATGTTCAGTCTGAAGGTGAGTTGCAAAAGAATGTGATGCCCTCTGAAGCTTCTCGGAAGCTTGATGTGTCTTTTGCAAAGACCAAATTGGATTCAAGGGAGACTGTGTTGGAGGACTGTAAGAGGGTTCGGATCCCTTGGAAGAGACCGGCAGGTAATCTTGCTGTTCGAGAACCTTTCTTGGTTTTTCTGACTTGCTGCAATAGTATGTTGAGGACCATAATTTTTGCCTGGGAATAAAGAGATAAAAGGACTTTTGTATAAGTAACAAAATGTTGATTAACCGAGAGGATATTGCAGGTCTTGTTTGGGTTTTCCTTACAAACAGTAATTTGCTAGATAGCCTATGCGATGTGATTTGTCTCTTTTACAAGACATGAGAGGTGGTCAGTGACTTGTATAATAATTTTTTCTTGTCATTTAGTGGATTTTTTTATTTTTTGGGCCAAGCATTTGGTGGAGTTCAATGGAGAGAGAACGTTGTCAAATTACCTTTTGATGTTTAGAAATAACCACTTGGGATGGTACTTCTAGGATCCTCATCTTTAAAAAAAAAATCGGTGGATCAAGGTAATTTTGTGCACTATGGGTCAAGCATGTGCACCATGGTACTCCTTATATTGACCATCTCTGGGTTAAATTGTATCCCAAAAGTTGCAAGTGAAGGTGTGCTAACAATAACCAAGAGTTTGCTAAGTTTTGTGTAGGGTGACTCCGTGAAGTGATAACTCTGGGAAATAAGTTTTTCCTGCATGTCTGCTTGACACACTTGGAGAGCGTTGTCTTGTTTAATATATGCACCCATAATTACCAGTTACACTCAGTTTGTCTCCTTCATTTCCACCCATTTGCTGGACCATTTGACTCAAAACTAGAATCTCCAATTGGATTCTTATCAGTAGATGGAATGGGCTATGTTGCCAGCTGACTATGTTTCATTGACCCTGTATCGCTTCAAGAATTGTTGCTGCGTTAATTTTATAGTTGCGTGGATTAAGATAATTATGCTAAATGAAGCTGAAATCTCTGGTTGGCACTCTTATGAGCGAGCAAAATGGAATGAAACAATTCTAATGGAATGAAACAATTCTGATTCTTTTCAACTATGAAGTTTCTCCAGAATGTGATATTAGACTTCTGGATCTCCTGAACAATTCTAATTCTTTTTTACCCCTCACCATGCAATGACTTTCTGAGAGGTGCCTGATTGCAACTGATCTGAGAGTGTTGCCTGAAGAGACGGTGGTGCCTCAACATCTGACTTGCAAATATAAATAGAGATATCACTTTTAGATCACAAAAATGTACAATTCCACTTGGTTGAAATTTACAGTGGTATGTTCGACAGAAGATATAAAAAAAAAAATTTACCATAAAAAAGAACCAAATGCAGAGGATGCCTACAATGAGCAAGCACGTTGGTGTGACATCTGATTGATTTGAGATTTATATGGAGTAATGGTCAATTGCACTCTCGATGCATTCACGCGTGATAGGATAGTAGATGATCTGGGTATGTTTCTCTTTTTCCATCACGTGACAGGAGATTTAATGAGTACCCTATCGTTATAACTAGTCACTTTCCTTTTATTGTCCTTAGTTTCTTCAGGCAAGTACAGAATCCTATAATTCTTGATCTTGTTCTCGCTCAATGTCCTGGGTGATGAGCTGAGCAAGTTGACTTGATGATACTGGGGTTTTGCAACTTTGACAGAGTGCAGGAAAGCGGCATAGTCTACGGCTTACTTTCAAGAGCTGTCATTGTGAAAATAAGACAACATTTTGCGCCATTAGTTAGAAACATTGTCATCTATTTTCAACTATAAAATCATATTCCTTTAACCCATTCAGTGGTTTGTTATGCAGAAGTCAAACTGAACGATCAGTGGAGGGTGGGTGGAGGTGAGGATAGCAAAGAAATCGAATTCCAGAAAAACAGGAATCGCCGTGAGAAAGAGACTATCTACAGGACAGTCCAAGAGATACCCCCCAATCCAAAAGAGCCGTGGGACCGCGAGATGGATTATGATGACTCGCTAACCCCAGTGATTTCGCTTGAACAGTTACCTGATGCTGATGTCGTCCCAGAAGCACAGGTTCCTTCTAATGAAAATACAAGAGCAGGATCGTCTTTGATGTCACAAAACAGTAATCCTGCCGCGGCAGAGCCCGATCTCGAGTTGCTGGCTGTGCTGCTCAAGAACCCGGAGATTGTTTTCGCACTGACCTCGGGGGGAGCTGGGAGCTTATCGAGCGCAGATACAGTGAGACTTCTTGATATGATTAAGGCTGGAGGTGGAGCAGCTAACTTAGTAGCCGGGAATTCGAATGGACTCGGTGTCGGTGCTGGCATTGGTGTGGGTGGCAGAACAGGAGAGAGGGTTGAAGTGTCCCTCCCATCTCCAACGCCTTCCAGCAATCCTCCCGTAACGGTGCGTGACCTAGGTTTTTACTGCACTATGACACTAGGACTTTCGCCAACGGTCAATTTCTGCTGCTCTCGTTCCCCCATTGAGCCAGTTGGAGTGATGCTATCGAAAACCACATATACGACTAAAACGAATCAACGAAATGAATTCATCTTCTTCCTTCTCTGTGCTCAAGTCTTTGAATTGTGAAAATGAATTCCTCAAGTCAGAAAAACGGGGTTGCACCGTCGCCTATGGCGATTGCTCAAGATGTTACTCCCTCCCTTTCTGCCTCTCACAAAAGAATGGGTCCCACTTTGGCCCTCTCCCATGTACAAGATACTGTACCATAGGAGATGGGTCAGGACAAAGTTCTTAACGTGAAAATTCGCCACCTCAGATTTGCTGTAGTGGTGGACTGGCATGGCATCGACGTTAAAGAAATCGTCTCTCTCGCTTATGACGGATGTTTCATAATCTTTTCTATGTCCACGAACTAACCCTGGACAAAAAATTACTAAAATAGCAAAGTGACGCCCTTCTTTTTCGCTGTTTGGTGATTTTTGCAGGGTGTTTGGTCAGCAGATGCTGCAAGGAATCCATTTTCCAGAAACAACGCTTCGGCTTCGGCAGCGAGTACATCAGGAATTTTCCAAGGGCATGCCTCCACCACTGTAGCACCGTCCTTACAGGCGTCCAATTTTCCTGCTACACTCCGACAAGAAGCAAGAAATGTCCAAAACTCTGTGTCTCAGTCAAGTCAAGTTCATACACATTCGATGATGGCCCCATCTCTCCAACATAGAATTCCCATCGAGTCCGCAGCTGTTCAATCACAAGCCCAGGAAGCGTTTGCTCCCATGAACGGAGTACAGAACCAGACCTCGACGGGGAAAAGGCCAATGCATTCACTTTCATATTCAGCAGTCACATCACCACAGCTGCAGCCAATGCAGCGGGCGCACCCATCCCTGTACCCCGGTGGTCCCGGTCAATCCATGGACATGAATTCTTCATGGGGAGGTGGACGTGAGATAAATCATCAGTATAGTCACCCTCATTCTTATTCTCAAATTAACCAATCAACTTTTAGTGCCTCATCTCGGGCTCCCTATGAAAGAAATAACTACGCCAGGGAGGATTTCGAATCTTGGAGCCAGGAAAATAGCCCGACGAGGTATCCACCGGGAAGGAACATCCCGGAGACGAGAGCAGTTCCTGATCGGTTTTCTGGGCCGGAGAGTTCGAGGCATGGGAGCTCCTCTGGGTTCTGGGACCATAACAGGGACCATAAGAGGCATGGAGGCAGGTGGCAGCGAGACTGGAGACGCTGAGTTTTGTGGACATTCATGTTGTCTCGAACTCGATGAATGTTCACTTTGCAAGCATGGACGTTTAGGGAGGAGTGGATAAGAGAGATTCCAGAACAAGCGTAAGAAAACCGAAACCTGGTCCAGAATCAAGCTGTTCACAAAAAAATTGAATTTTGATACATTCAGTGTGTGAGGGACAAGATCTGAAATGATCACATACCAAAAATTCGCAAGATCAGCGGCTGCTGTCGTGTTGTAAAACCCATGAATGAAAACTCGGGGTTGAAGGTGGAGGTGGAGGTTGAAAAATCTGATGGGCCTTGTAAAGATTGAATTTTTATTGAAACAGCCTGGAGCCGCGAGTCAACTGACCATTAATCGGATATTTTATTAATTTTTGAGCCCCAAAGAAAAGGACATTTCATTGTACATTCTGGGACCCAGCCCATTATATTAAGTACTTTAAATGATTCTTATCAAGAAATCTCCAAGTTGATGGCTAATGCTACTGGCATTAGATTGAAAAGGCTTGGGCCTCTGTTCTAGCTGAAACTTTCATGTTTTGGATCACCATGATGGCATACCTGGTCCCCGTGCAGTTGGTCCGAATTGAATGAACTTGGGAAGTAAGTGGAGAGGATCTATTTGTCAACTCGAATCATGATATATCTAGATCAGAATTGGATAAAAATTTCGACTAAGTATGATCTCGATGGCGAATTTACTATTCTTAGGATGAAAAGAGTCATGTCCAAAAGGATTTCTTGTAAAAACAGGGAAAAATATGGCTCTGCGGTTGTTTGGCACACAGTGCGTAGTAAACAGACATGGATTCGCAACTAAATGGTAAAATATCATAGCTTGGGTATCACTGATAATTATGTCGCAATTAATTCTCAACAAGATGCATCTTGACATTTGACTTTTGAAGTAGATGTATGCATAAGGTGGTATACAAGGCATGTCCTTTGACTCGGATTGCGGGTTGCGACTTGCTTACCTGAGTTCAATAGAGACAGCGGAGCAATTAACATTAACCGAAACAAAGTTTTGAATCTTTTTTGAAACAATTCTGTTGATATTTCTTTTTCCTTTTCTTTTATAGCAAGCAATGAATGGAGACTTGTTGCCACTTGAAATCATGATATAAGCAGCTTTTCGATAGAATCTGGCCTAAAGTCATAGTAAAGTAATGCTTCAAAACTAGTGTTTCTGTAGAACTTCCAAAGACATTGCATGCGGTGATCATCGTCTAAGTTATAAGAAAGGGTAACACGTATAAACATGGTCATTGAGCATACACAAAGCTAAGCTCTTAGTTACATTGGGAAAAGTGTTAAAAAAATCAAACATATTACATTTGTGCCAATTTAGTTATTATGATTAATTTTGACCAGATATTACTAACATAAAAGTCAATTGTTTTACGTAGCATAGCTAGCACTGATATAGACATTTTTAATAATATTTTAATATTTTTCAAATTCTTTTCATCTCTTTTTTTCCCTTCTCTTTCTTCCAGTGGCCAACAAGGGTGAGATTGCCCTCACTAGATCTGGTAGGCGAGGCCCACCCTTGCCTAGGCAATGCTTGGCCTCACTAGATTTGGCGAGGGCGGCCTTTTCGCGGGCGAGGGCCACTCTCGCTCGGGTGATGCTAATCCTCACTTGCCATGGCTAATGGCTATGCTGACCACTAGAAAGAGGGACAAAAGTGAGAAAAATTTAAAAAGAAAAATACTAGAAAATTATTAAAATATTATTAAAAAAATGTATACATCAACATTAGCCAAGCCATGTAGACCGATCGATGTCTATGTTAGTAACATCTGGTCAAAATTAGCGAGAATGATTAAGTTGGCTCTAGATCAAAAGATTTATAAATAAATTGACACAATTAAAAATGTATAGAAATAAATTGACATAAATGCAATAATTTTTTTTTTTTGATACTTTACCTTTGATACATTGCCCATGTCTAAATTAATAGTTACCAACTCAAACGTATTTCGTATAAGGAATGAACATAGTGCAAGTTTTGTGAATACCAATCATTTCAACCCTTTCCACAAAGCTGAGTTTATCCAAATGCGCAAGCATTCCCACTTTTCTTCTTTTAATCTTTTATACTATATTTGGCAATCATGATAAAATTCGAGATATAATTAAATTTTTTCTATTTTGTGTTTAGTGCTTACTTAAGACAGAATAAAGTCGGATATAAAAAAAATATAGACCGGAGAAAATTATCTCTTAAGGGAGATAGGATAAATGTGAATATGATTTCTAACATCTATAATAGAAAAATTATTTTTCTCGAATAACAAACTTTTTAAATTAATAAAATTAAAATTATATTCATTATAAATAATATTTGAATTATAATATAAGAAATTCTAAATAAATAAAAAATAATAATTTAGTTATTTTTATTTAATCTTATTTTTAATTATATATTCGAATTTAATTCTATTTTATAATATAATTTCAATATATGAAGATATATTTCATTTATTTCATATTTGAGCTATGTACTATTTATTATTTAATAAAATTTAATTAGAGAATGATGGAAGGGGAAGAAAGAAATAAATATTAATTTAAAAAAGAGAGGAAAATAAAATAGGCAAAAGTGTCGTGAATTTTTTTTACTATTTTCATTTGCAAAATTTTTGAGTCATTTATATTAATATGTCATTTATACCTAAAAATATAAATGATATGATGTAAATATATCCGACTTTATTATTACAATATTTGGATTTTATATCATATCTCATTCATTCTTATACTGATTAGAAATTCGAACGACCAAATGTAATCTTAGCATCGATCCGGTTGATTGGGATGTTTGCATATTTCATTTTATGAACCGTTACCCATTCAGATCATACAAATTGCATACAAATCGCTTTGGGTCACCAAGTTAAAATTTTTCGACTCTTAGACATTTGTACTTATGTAAAATAACATGTTAAAAATTAATTCAACCAAAAATCATCAGTCCTTTTGATACGAAACTTTTCTGTACCTTCAATCAAGTACAAGTACACCCGAAGGTGCTTTTGCATTCAATCTTTTCTAACAAACACAAACTTTTTAGGAATATCAACCACAGTACCAAAGAACAGCAGACTCTCCTCCGCTTCCGCTTCCTCCTCCGCCTCCTCCTCCTCCTCCTCCTCCTCCTCCTCCTCCTCGTGAAATAATCAAGCATCCCATATCGGTTTCTCCATTGCTGATTCGCCATGAGAGAGCTGTTGAGCAAAATGACCCGTCATTGCAGGCAATCTCTGCTGGCTCATCCCCTCCATCTCCATTCTCTGCTGCTGCTGCTGCTGCTGCTGTTCATGCAAATTCCCCACGTGTCGTGACCCTCCAAGCCCCAAAAAGTCGAGCAACGTCACGCCGTCGTTCTTACCATTGCTACTGCTGTTATTGTTAATACTATTTCCTCCGAACAACATTGATCCTATCGGAACATTCTTCTCTGACGGCGTCCTTCCTTGCCCGAAGCTCGTCGAGCTACTGTCTTCATGATCCACCACCACACTAGGAGTACTCTTCATGTTATGATGATCTGTGCCTCCCACGAACATGCTGCTGAACATCCCCATTTCGCTGCTCATCATTGCATTAGCACTCTCCATGACATGCGTCATCGGGTTGTGGTGATGGTCGTGCGGGTTGCTCTTCTGCAGGAGCGGGTTGAACTGATCAGGGTGAGGCAGTGGCGGCGGCGACTGGAACCCATGATGAGGATGATGGTTGAATGAAGCCGTGTTCATATTGTTGCTGGGATGCTGATGCGGGACATTGCTGATGCTGTACGGCGACATCGACGGCGGTCTGATGGGAAGAGGAGGAGCAGAGCCGATTGGGATGAGTTGTGGTTGTTGCTGCTGTTGTTGCTGGTCAGGTCCTGCCATGAAGCTCTTCTGGTGCATCATGGGTGAGTTGATGCTGTTGCTCGCGGTCGCACCCATCTGAGCCGCCTTCTGCAGCAGCGCAGTCGCTGACATGTGGGCTGAGGAGGCGCTGCCCGCCACCAGAAGGCCACCACCGCCAGCCTTTGCTTCTTGCAGGTAGTTGAAGCCGCTGGACGTGGTGTTGGAGCTGAGCTGGAGGCTCGAGGAGGAGGAGATGGTGTTACCCCTCAGGCTGCCGAAGAGCGTGCCCGAGGTACTCGAGAACATGCCGGGAGGCGACATCACGCTCATGCTGCTGAGGTTGTTCGTGTTGGGCTTGAAGGGCATGGGGACGAGGTCTTGGGGGAGGGACTTGAGGGGGTTTTTCGAATCAAGTGTGGGGTTGAAGTCGTTGAGAAACATGGTCGAGTTGGAGGAGTTCGTGTTGGTGTTGATCATGGGCATTGATGAGGGCATGAGGTCATGGTTAGGCATCTGTTGGTGGAGGCCCTGGTTCACCTTGTTGTTCTCTTCAGCAAGCGCATCGCAGAAGGCGCGGTGGGTGATGAAGCTGTCTCTCCTGCAGCGAAAAATGTGTGAATAGTAAAGGAAATATTCAACAGTCAAAAAGTGCAGTTGCAATTTCATTTCTTGGCCTTAGTGTTTACTTTGTACGACTTCGGTAAGTGAGGTGAATTATACTTCTAATTCGGATGGGTGTCCAAAGAAGTGAGTTCGAAGTGGGGAAGTGAATCACTTCTTTCAGATTATATCATATGAAAGTGCAAAATTTTCACTTTTAAGAAGTTAAAACTTTTATAAACGTTCTTAGTGCTAGTGAAGTCCAATTTCAGTTTTCTATATCTCGCCCATTTCTTTTAATTTTCAAAAGGAAAATATACTATATATCTGTAGGATAGAAGCAAGTGTTACAGCATTGCAAAACCGGCAGTTCCAACATAGGACAGACCGAAAGGCTTCGCAAGGTCAAATGCAATGTTCAAAGAAACCCCCCAAAAAGTTTGTGTACGTTATTTACTATCGCTTCTGAAAATAATATTTTCACAATAGAACATGTAATTAAAATCCTTGAGATAATGTGTCATATGGAAGAAGTAGCGGGAAGAAGTTTGTGATTCAAAAGATCGTTTTATAGAAATTACACTGCTTGGACAATATTTATATCTCCCTGTTTGGTCATAGCTAAACCATTCATCCTATGGATAATACGCAATAATTAAACTGCAAGTAACATATAAGGGGGAAACTTGTCTATCAAAAGAATCAACAAACTACTATAAATGGGTCAAAAGTGAGAGTGTGAAGGACTGGCCATAATAATGTTAAGAGATGTTCTCCTTAAGTCTACACTTAGAATCACAGAAGATATATATATCTCCCTGTTTGGTCATAGCTAAACCTTTCATCCTATAAATAATACTAAAGAATTAAACTGCTAGTGACATGAAAGTGGTATCAAAAGAATCAACAAACTACCATAAATGGGTCAAAAGTGGGAGTATGTCAGATTTAGTTTTTCTCACTAGCTTATATCTTCAGTGATTCCAAGTGTAGACTAAAGAACATCTCTAACATCATTAAGACCGGTACTTATATGCATGTATCTTTCAATCAATTCTTGATTATCCACCAAACAATGCAAGCACATGCGATATTGATCCACGAAAGAAGTTTAGAACGAAACCTGGAAAATATGGTTCCGCAGTCACACTTGTATTCCCGAGTCCCGCAAGTCTTCTGGTGTGCCTTCCAGTCAGACTGCACTGCGTACTTCTTTGAGCACTTGTCACACTTCCACTTCTTCTCGCCGTGCTTGCGGCTGTAGTGCTTCTTGATTCCTGTGAGGTCTCCGAGAGCACGAGCTGGGTTGTGGTGCACACACGTTGGCTCTGGGCAAATGTAGACCCTCTTCTTGGCCTCGTTAGGCTGCCTTTGCCTGAGCTTCCATGGGAGGTTGTGTCCTCTTCTGTGCAGCTGAAGGTTCTGGTCTCTTTGGAAGCCCTTGTTGCAGATCTCACATACAAAACGATTCCTCGCCATCAGCGTCGTCGGTGATAGAGCAACAACTTCAGCATTTGGGTCTATAAATCACAAAAGAACAAGAGGACATTTTATAAATAGGAAAGAAAATTGAGTCAACAGAAAATTTCTTTCACAAAGGCAGCAATAGTACTATTAGCAGGCGTGTGTGGTTAGAGGAATGGGATAAAGATAGAATAAAGCAGGAAGAGTACTGAAATAATTGTTTGGCTTATTTTGGAATCTTTAAAAGAAAATACAGAAGTGCTCAGATATATTACATGATCTTCTGCTGTATAATACTGCTAAAAATTGATCAAATTGGTTAGAAATAAAAAAGTAAGACCTACAAAACATTATCGAGTCAATAGTTCTCATTTCTAACAACATTCTTGATCGGTCCTTCCCTTGTGCTAAATCAGTCCTTCATTGAACCGCTTGCTGTGCAAATTGTTTTTGGTACCTTTCATGCTTATAAGTACCTTTAATTAGGAGTATATTTTGACATTCACTCATGAATCACAACATAACTTTCCCGTGTTTGAGAAAGCATACAACTAATTCAGGATCAGCAACATATGTAACCAGTTTCCAAGGGTGTGGATGAGTTTATTGCCTGGTGTCCCCGGCAGATTCCTCTTCTTCTTGACCGGCTGTTGCTGCGAGGTGGAGCCGCTATCGTTGGTCGTGCTGGAAGGTTGCGAGTTTGACACATGAAGGTCGCCTTGCAACTGTTGTTTCTCATGTTGGTGGACTTCCTCCCCAGTGTTTCCTGAAGAGAAACTCCCTTCTTCACCTGTAAAATTTGACATTTTTGGAAGAAGTGCGTGGGGTTTGATCACGAGGCAATTACTTTAGGGCTTTTTGTCTCCGTCTCTTCAGAAAATCTGTTCGCTTTCTTCCTAATTTGTTGTTGTTGATGCTTGCTAGAAGGAGCGTTTGTTTTGTGATGAAACCAAGACAGGGAGTTTGATCATGCTAGTGGGCGACAAAGTTGAGAGAGTTTCTCCGTTTCTGGATGAGAAAGAAAAAAGGATTTTTTGCATAGAATTATTTGGTATCGTGTGGGAACCCTGTTCTTCTTTGGCTTTATGTAAGGCTATATGAAGAAGTTGGAAGAGACAAACAGTTGCCCTAAAAAATATTTTATATGAAATTAGGTGTTATCACCGCTAATTTATATAAAAGTCTCTCGATAGGTGGTGGTATGTTAGTGGTTTAAAGATGAACACTTGAGCACCCCTTCTCGCATGTAAGTTCATATTAACATGATATTTCCAGTGCAGAAGTAATTTTCACATAATCTAGTAATTCAAGAATAAGAAAATTTCAATGAAATACTTTCTATTTCTTTACTATATAAAAGTTCTAG
Source organism: Eucalyptus guilfoylei (assembly GCA_016097605.1). Classification (NCBI taxonomy): domain Eukaryota; kingdom Viridiplantae; phylum Streptophyta; class Magnoliopsida; order Myrtales; family Myrtaceae; genus Eucalyptus; species Eucalyptus guilfoylei. The sequence goes on along the minus strand of CM027867.1, from coordinate 12,661,696 downwards.
TACTATTTTTCCACTGTTTGAAAGCTTAAATTGACGGATGAAAATATATGTTCAACTGTTTTAAATAGTGTAATACAAAATATACCAAGATTGGTTTATAAATGGTGTATTGGTAACGTGGCTGTTTATAAATATACATTATTTAAGCAAATGGATCCTTCATTTGACAAACGATAGGAATTTGCCATCAATTTTATAAATTAGTTTTAGTACAAATTGCACTATTCTTATTCAAAGACTATTAAACTTAAGTTAATAAATAGAGGGAAAGCTATTCAAATCTCATATTCAAGAAATTTGGGACACAACTGTTAACGTCCCGTTACATATGCAAAATTAGACTAAAAATGTGTGAAGTGCGGGCAGCAACATGCATGCAAAATTAACTTAGGGCCTAAGAGGTATAGAACTTGACTCCGATACCATAATGAAATGTTTAGTCTAAAGCTTTAATCACTTGCATAATTTTTTGCTTTCAGTGAGCAATCGAATCGATAACATCCTAATTTTTTTTTTTTTTTTTGTCTTTTGCTCTCTCTAAAGAGTTAATAATTATTACTTGGGACCCTGCCCATCTGGATTCTAAGTATATTACATATGTTGGATTATTACAAAGCAGACAACCATGCATTTTTTTTTTTTTTTGGGTAATTATAGAAGCCTTGGGAGGTGAATTGAAAGTGAATGCACTTGCACTCACACCTTTATTGTTCAATGTTGACAAAGCTTTATTGCTCAATGTTCATAAGTTGTTCGCAAGTTTCAAATTGCTTATTTGAAATGTAACGTACCTTGTCTGATCTTAACTCATGTTGAAGTAATAATTTTTGTCGGGCCATTCACTAGTTTGTTAGTAGTTTTTGGACTTTGCCTATATATATGTATTTATGTATAAAACTATTGTTATGTATGTTTTAAAGATTATCTCATATCATTCAAATCCATGTTGCAATAGGTTTTATTTATTTGTGGAGCATTCATCCACCTACGGCAAATTATTTGGTTGAAATTTAGCTAGCTCTTTATTGCTTTAGAGCGATTCACATAAATATTTCGTGTTTTACTATAAACACATATAACACTAAAGATAGGAGAATATGGTTCTTTATCTCATAATTAATAGTTAAAAATTCACGTGGGGATTTTTTTCAGGTAAGTCGTGATATTATTAACTTATGTATCTAAAAATGAATAAAAAGAAATTAATCACGGGATACTCATGTTCTTAGTTCTATTGGTTTTGCCTTTTTTGAAAGGAAGCAACCTTCTACAATGACAAAGCAAAAATTAATCATGGACTTTCACGTTCCACTTTATGATTTTTTTTTACCAAATTGTCTTACTTTAATTTAATTTCTGCAATTTTAAAGGACGCAAGTTATACAAAAAATGAAACGGTCTAAGAATAAAAAGAAAAAAGGAAAAAGTAAATTTGGTTAGGTGTCAACTAAGGGAGGGGCCACGTGTCAACACTTTAGAGGCTTTCTCTCAATGCACCAAAAGTTACTTCCTAATATTTCAGATTTCCCGAAGCAAACCTTGTCAAATGATAATCGAAGGTCGAATATCTTCTTCCATGATTACTATCGTGTTAAATATATAAGAAATTCAATTAATTTAATGTAATAATTGAAGCTTATTTTGTCACTACTTACTAGATAGGCATGTAATTAGAGGGACGCACGGTGCGGCGTTCTGCTTGTCTTGATGGTTTCAAACGACCACAAGTAGCCAAACAAGTGAATGTCATTTTAGTAGCTTTGTAATCGTTTAAAAACTCCAAATTATATTGATTGATTAAGGAGTCACATCATCATGAAAGCGCTTTGCAATGATCATTGGGGCATTACCTCATGCAATACAAACATCAAGTCTTTGTTTGTACGCGGGCAATTAACTTAATGATTAGTTCTACATTCTTGACGTGGCCACAGGATCACATCCCATAAATTCATGTTGGTTTATATCCTGTCCAAGGTCAGATGATTTGTATTTATGCAGTCCATATGCTGGAAAATTATTTAAAAAAAAAAAACCATCGGTTCGTCTATAATGTTCCACCACAAAGTTAATTAGCTTATATTTCGTATCCTTCATATGACTCCAACGCAACATGAGCTGCTTACAATTTTGTCCCAAACCGCTTAAATCCCACGATGTCTGGTCTCTGTCTACTAACCAAGTCCTGTAAAGCCAGCTTCACGCTCGTCTCAACTCAAAAGAAGATGTCAGTTCAAATGCATGTCGCATGCATGTGGAATTCGATGTTGCAGAAAATCCTGACCCAAACTCGGACAGAGAGTCAATCGGAGATTTGATATGAATTACAAATACTACGACACAAGATGGTTTGAACCCATTTGTCTGAGGTACAGAGTTCAAATGAGTTTACGCCAGAAAAATAAAAAAAATTCAAGAACGCAACTAATGTGCTGACAGGCTTGTTCTAGGGTTTTCATCTGAAAGTTGCGGTTCAAGGAATATGAATATACGTTATAATTGCGAGAAACATGCTCGTCCGTGAGCGTGTTCAATTCAACCACAAGCACCGGAAACGACAAGACACTCGGCAATAAAAAGAGGGACAACAAGGAGACATCAATCCCTATACCAGACAACCAACAAAATCCTAATACTCCAGTCAAGAATATGTGCTTTGAAGACGGTTGGATCGTAGATTGTTTTCCTCTTATTTGATAATATTGAGATGCAACAAGAAAATCGCCATGTTATCATCGATGAGCGTCGATATTTTTGATGATCTGAACACCCGTACAACAACTTGATGACAACATATCTCCAATATTCATACCCTTCCAATGAGTTTTAGCTTTCATCTGAAAGTTGATTTAAACTAGGGTTTTGTTTTTTTGTTTTTTGTTTTTAATGGTTTAGGACGAAGCAGCATTTGGATGATGACAAGATTACAGTTGAATGGGGGAATTCATAGTGCTAGGTTGACATAGACAAATTATCATCTTGGATGATACCAACACAAAAGACAGATCATGGCAACTTTTTTGAGCTGATGACGATGACCTAAATCTAAAGAAATAGTAAACGATGGGTATATAGTCCAATTATCGATGATGAGACCTTTTCTACTATTTTAATTATTGAATGTCGAATTGAAAATAAGTTACTTTAGAATATAATCGACATGTGTAATGCACGGACCAACTTATTCCTTAATTACCTCATTAACATAGAATGAATCGTTTATAAAATTGGACCCGAAATGGTCAGTTTAATTGGTTCAATCAAGAACCGGTGACCTTTCTAGTTTGGTTCAATTCCCTACCCTTGAACCTAGTTGAAAATCCAGAAATCAGTTGAATCGGGTCTAAGGGATTTTCATATTTTGGTTTGATTAATTCCCAAGGATGCATGCTGATTGTCCGGTCCATGTATATTGAATAAGGCCTTACCCGTAAGGTGGCGGGCATGACTTTCAAGGTTGATAAGATTAAGTTTCATTGATCACACAACTTTTGTTTTTTTAATCTAAATCACGTGCTTAACTAGTTAACCAACCCCTTAAATAAAAGTGAAGTGAAAATGGAAATCCGAAAGCCCAAAAGGTCGGCTTGGAAGTCTTTAGCACAAATAGTTTTTTGGGCTCATTCCGTTTTCACATTTCGTGATGGGCTAGACAGTTGAGCTTCATTGTGTGCAGCCTGACATGGGCCATCGATCCGAATTTCTTCATATAATTTCTTATATTTCGAACAACTTTTGATTGATGGTTTTTCATGAAATGCAAAAATGAAATTTTACAACTGAATTAATTATCTTTTTATACTATTGAATTAATTATCAATGAAATTTTTTTATTTAATCTAATATATTGCAAATAAAAAATTCGGGCCTAGCCCAAGCTGAACAAGCCCGAAATTTTCAGGTTGGTCATTTTCAGGTTCGGGCTTGATTTGGGCTTGGGGTGTCCAAGCATCAAAATTTTGGGCCATGCTAGTTTTTATGAGTAAGCCTGGCCGTTTACACCCATGCCATTAAATATTGACGACTTGTAATTGGATTATGTTATTACTTCAGGTTGTCTAACGAGAAATTGAGACAATAGCACACTAATGTGTATCATCAACTAATCCATGTGCGAGTGATAATTGATATGCGACGGAAGAATAAACATAAAATGAGTTATTAACTAAAATACTTCAGCTAAAGTGTAAAACCGTAAGTATTCTAAAATGTGCGTAATTTGTTCTACTGGGAAAAAAAAAGATTTGTTGTCTGAGTTGAGAAAACTTTAGATACAATGAGTGGAAGTTGTATTCTTTTAAAAGAGATTATGGGCCTCGTAATAAATTTGGGCTTGATCCAGCATAAAACTATCAGCAAGGTAGGTTAAGTGAGGGCCTTGTTTAGTGCCCAAAAATTAGGATTATTGAGGGTAATCACAGGGCTTACTTCGGACGAGGCAGAGGTTTTATTAATTGTAATAAATTAATTTTGATTGATTTTAAGCCTGACAAAACATTTAGGGCATTGCATACCGAGTATTGACTATTCAAAAGAACAACTAATACTTTTAGGGTCCATCTATTTTGCAATATATTGTACTTTGTTAGAAAATAATTTCGAATTAAGTTATTGTTAGGAGTTAGATATCACTTTAATCTTCTAAATTTTGCTATTTGTGAGACTCCGTCCTTCGGATTCTTATTGCTCAATTTTGATAATCTATATTTTATCAATTTACAGAATCAAGTGCTTTTGTTGTATGTGTTATTAGCATTGTTAAATTACTGATGTGACAATTCTAAAATGGGAAAAATTTCAACACGTGGCATTGCTATGATGCCACATCAGTGAATCGAGAGAAAGAGAGAGTGAGAGATTATGCCACATTTTTGTTTATTTTCTCATATTCATTTTCTTAGTTCCTATCTAATCACTTAAAATTTTTTAGAAGGAATTTTCAATAGTTAGTAGCATTGGCGATTAAGATGGATATGAGAAAATAAATAAAATTCTGGTGCGAAAAAAAATAATCTCTTTTGAGTGTTGTTGTTATCAATTATGTCAAAAACTCAAATCGAAGTGAATTAAGATTCATTGAATGCCATTTGTAGAGGGGCATCGTTGATAGGATCGCTCTAATAAGTAATAGTTATAGATTAAATTGGACATTCTATAGTAGGTGTGCTAACTTTCTATGATCACGTTTAGAGGGTCAATGACGTGATCCGTTTTTTCCCGCCATCTTGCCTAAAAGAAAATACTAAAGTCGTGTTTAACCTAACCCAACTGATTCTCTTACAGTTGAAATGGTTGTGGACTTGTGAGAAGATTGATAGTACGAGATTGGACGCTTCCTCAAAGTTTGATACGTGTCGAACGAACCATCCCGCCACCAGAAAATCTCATAGACATGTCGAACTCTCCATCTGTTAAGGATTTTGTCTGTCTTGGGAATGGATAAGCTTTTGGCCCCCAGCTAACATCATACAACACCTCATATCAACTCAGATACCATCATATACCCATTTACGATACGAATCAATAATCTAAATAATAAAACATGATTTTAAAGGTAAATGATATTTTTCATTTGAAAAATTATCCAAAAGTCTTAAAATCATCATACGGTAACTAATTTAATACTAAAATTTTCAATTTAATTAATTTAATCATTATTTTTTATTATTTGTCAATATAGTCTTTTTGGCTATTTTTACAGGAAATTGCTAACGTAGACATTAGTGGTTCTACATAGCATAGTTGGCACTGATGTTGACTTTTTTGGAATGTTTTTTCTTAATTTTTTTTTTGTTTTTTTGTTTTTTTTTTTTATGTTTCCTATGTTTCCTATTTCCCTCTGCCATTTGGGGGCCTTGGCGATGGTTGGTGGGAGTCGCTGGCCACAAGCGAGGGTAGTGACACCCTCGCCTCACCTAAATTTCGTGAATGCCGCTTCTGTTCCACTTACTGAGAATATATTTACTGAGAGCAATACTTTCACTTAATAAAATAAGCCATAGTTAGAATTGGATATTTTGTTCTGGTAACAACGAGCTAGTTTGTTTGATTTGATATTTTATTCCACTAAAAAAACCTATATTTTAATTTTCGTAACAATTAAATCTTATTGAAACAAAAATATTATTTGCTTTAGTCACTTTCATGCTTGCCCCACCACTGTCACTGTCAGATGATTGAATGCGGAGTAGCACAAGAACTCAGTAAAGGAAGACAAGACTTCGTTGAGAGAAAAAACCACATAGAATGGAAAGAAAAGTGGCTGGATGTTCTTATTAAGAGTGAAAAAAAGTTAGTTTATATTCCTTCAACAACTTACCCAATTTAGTAGAGGGTTTTTTATTACAATTTTCAAGAGTTCATGAAGATTGTGAGTCAACTCTAAGTGCAAATTAATCTAATCGAAACACAGAATTAAAAAAAGAAAGGAGAAAGGAAGGTTGTGGTAGAATACTATTTGATTGCGAAATCATTTTCGGAATTTAAATTGTTAGCTTGTTTAGGTAACCTATAACTATCAATGTTTTGCTAATTTAAAGGGGATCCATCTTTCAGATTGCCTTCTCTAATTAATTTTAGTTATCTAATTGACAATATTGCTAATTAAGGGCGTTTTTTATTTTTTGGTGACCGAGGAACCGGGTGTGTTTGTTCATGGAAAACTTAACAAAGGAAAATGTTTTTCATAAAGATTATTTCTAAAGAACACGGCTGGTTTTCAGTTGTTTGGCAGTGTATTCAAAGTGAGATGATTTTTTTTTTTTGGATATTTAGATCTTACTTTCAAATAATCATTCTCTCTATTATACTTATAAGTTTTATTCTGATAAAAATACTAAGATGATATCAGAATCTTTATCTAAAATATTATTAACATATTAAATGTATAATAATTCTTTTTATTAAAATAAATCAACCTAAAAGGGATGCCAAAAAGGTAGAAGATGCAACTACTAGGTGTTACCCTAGTGCCCACCCTTCCCACTTGGGAAAGGGGAGGTGGGGAGTTCGATTCCCTACCTTATCGGGAGTTGGAGTGGGGATGTGTGAACAACAGAGTAGGGTTTCTCATAACTTGCGTACATCACATAATACACGCAGTAGTTTGTAAAATAGATATAAGATAGGACCATGTAGAAAATGTAAATAATTAACAAACCAAATCTCTCAATAGTCACGAAACTTCACACATGAATGGTTCTCCATTATGTGTGAGCGTGCATGTGGAAAAAGAACTTTAGAAAGCGATTTCTTTGTTCCGTGATGGAGAAATTATTTTCCTCAAAACGGTTGTTTACCTTGACTATAATATCATTTTAGGTGTGATTATCCTATTGCAGTGAATAAAACACATGGAAGTTTGGAAAATTGTTTCATGGAAATCATGTTCGTAAAAATAAACACACCCCAAGATACTTCATTTTCGGGTTAATAACCGGGTGGCATGACTATGAATGCTTTGATTGGCCAAGGAAAAGAGCACTATGAGAGCTTTAAGCTCCTCCACTATTGAAAAGCAAACTTCATCGGATCATATTTTGGGCAACGATTCTCATACCTTAATCAATTCCATTTGTCATTGACTTTATAATCGCGTAACGGCCACTTTCTTTCATCAAGAAGTTATGTAAGGGCATTCAAAGATAGAATTTTGAGCAATTTTCTATTTTTTTGCACCAAGTGTAAGTTGAAAGCATGATTAAATATAGGAAAATAGAAGGAAAATAGTAAAATAAAACGAAGGCATCCGGTAGGGGTTGGTTCAAGTGGAAGTTTGAGAAAGAATAAAGAAAGAGTATCAAGAAAGGACACTAAAAAGTTGTATTCCAAAGCAGGCAATTAAAATTGCAAAGGCATATGCTAAATTAAGGTAAGGATGACCCTAAACAAAGTGGAATGGGAGAGCAAAAGAGGAGGTATTACATTCCTTAATCCTCAGATTAAGACTTTAACACAATTGGAACAGAACCCTACTTTTTAGCCAGAGGTCAATAAATTCAATCTTGGATCAGATCATGTCGGATGCCCACTATGGAGGAGAGTAAAATGGAAAGGGAGAATCCTAACAAAAGCAGGTTGGTGGTGGCCTCCACAAAAGAAGAAGAGAACAAGCTTATGCATATAAGATTTTCTTAGGGTCCTCTCTCTTGATGGAATTGTATTGTATGCAAAGTGCATGCGCAATCCCAATGGCGAGTGAGATCATCCGTCCTCTAAGTGGACCCCGATTTATATTACCAGAATAAAATGACTACGTGCATTTCAAAAGGTCGAGGAAGTGTGTTAAAAAACATATTACTTATTATGGAAACCTCTTGTGATATCTTGAAGTGGACAATATCATTTGGTTATATCAACTAGGAGACAAATGTGGAAGTGTCATATCTCAGGATTGAACAAATGCAAGGATAACATTATCATCACCAGTAGAACCTGAAGTGTGAAGTGGACTGAAGATGACTTGAAGGACCTAGAGGTGGACAAGTCAAAGAACAAGAAGTTCGTGAGGACTTGGGAGTGTCGTGACAAGGTGCACAATTTATGTGGCCGTATTCATACACAGGAAGATAAAGTGAAAGGCAGCATGCATCCAACTAATGGGGGGAAGCCTTGATGGACTCATTGTTGATTGAAGCAGTTTCCTATATCACTCGAAAAGAACATGCATTTTGTATAATCATGCATCATTTCCCGAAGACCCAGATATTCCTTTTGAGAAAAATCTAAGTCTTTAGGTATGCCTCAGGCTTGTTATTTCGGAGACAAACGTATGGAGAGAAATCTTATTCATTGTCAATCAAATTGCTAAGAAGGATTATTTCCTAATTCAAGCAATTATATTTGTGGAAACCATATTGTCACTAGGAAGATTTGATTGTATGGACAACCAGATCTATCGATAATTATGGAGTTTATCTTAAATAGCTAAATTGATCATCTTGATAATTTCTCAAACTCTCGGAATAGATCTTGAAGACTCCATAAGAAGATCAACACATGCTGGAGATGACATGAGTTGTGAGACCATCTTCAGATTGAAAAGCTTTATCCTCTGAGATTCATATACGGGTGTTATTGAGTGAGCAATTCATTATTACTTAGAGTGATTCACTAATTCTAATCTTTGTTAAGAAGTATGAGTGCTTGCACATCAGTAGTATGATCTACTAGCTTCGGGTTGAAGCAACATGAGCTACATTTTAAACTTCTTAAAGGATTATTGGTGGAATCCAGCCTATTGGTGGCTAGTCTAGGAGAATGAAGGCTTGATCTAAGCTGAATCCTTAAAAAGATTTCCGTGCAACTCTTCTATCTCTCTTTATATATTTTCGTATTGGTTTGATAGAAGTATACTGCACTTGATATCATCAGCTTAATCTAGCATATATTAAATTGTTGTTACATAACCAAACATGTTTTTAATGGGTTGGGATATCCCCGCCCTCCGAACCGGCGCCCCCCCCTTCTTTTTTCCTTTTTAGGTTATATCTCTAGGAATAACATCACTAACCATCTGAGATCAGGTCACAAGAAAGTAATATCTTCCCACTTCTCTATTTCAACACGAATGACTTCTCTTGACCAAAACAAGGAAATGGACTTAGGGTACATTTGGGAGAGCACTTGCCGAAAGTATTGCATAAATGAAAGGACTTTAGGTTTTAAAAAAATAAAAATAAATTACAACACCTTGTCAACTCAAGCAAAGCTGGAAGTTCTAGCGACGGCCTTTGCGGAGGTCCCGCAATCCCAGGCGAGCGTACGCCAGAGTCGAGGGACCTCAAGCAGCCCATGTTGGTGTCCCAAATCTGCAAAATCCTAGACACTAATGTTGTGCGAATTCCAAGCACTTCCTCCGCGATCTCAGCGAGCCAGATTTGGACCAGAATTGAGCATCATGCATAAGCCACCGACATTGCACTGCCAAGGTCGTGTGACCCAAGGCGAGGCAATATTGGTGTTGCAAGACCCCAGGGGATCCATGCCAACGTCCCATATCTATAAAACCCAGACACTGGTGTCATGTGAAGGCCATTGAGGTCGTGCGACCTCAAGTGAGGCAATGTTGAGAGTCGCGTATTTGTGCAGAACCAGATTTCGTGTAACCTCAGGAGGCCTAGGTGAGGCGAGGCCAAGGGTCGCACAACCTTGACAATTGTTGGAAACCGTCGGCGAATATGGATCGAGGGGATAAAGAATGAAGAACAATACAAAATTAAGGGGCAAAAGAGAGAAACAAAAAAATAGTAAGGGCAGAATTGGGATAGAAAAGCTCATTAATTTTGACCTCTAGCATTCCGAAAATGTAGGAATGCCAAAGTTGGTATAAACTTGTCTTGAGAGAAAGACCTTTGAAAATGCATCACGTTTGGCAAATGAGTTTCCAAATTGCTCTACCAAAAATAATTGCATTTCCCCAAATACCTTTCTGGAGTCAAAGTCCTTTGATGAAGTGTTGCCAAACCATCCTTATTCTGCTGTATGGAAGTTGTTTTCGGATACATCTTGACCACAACATGAAGAAAAGTGTCAGGTCCTTATGTCACTAACGTTTAATTTTTTTTTTTTGTTTTCTAGTTAAAATTTAAGTCTCACATAAATGTAAAAAAATTAAGAAAAATAATGTATTTGTATATTGTGAAAGTTTAGAGCTAAAAAAGGTAAAGCATGATAGTTGAAAGTTTTTATTTTATATAAAAAGGAAAAGTCATTCAAGAGCCTTGCGGTACGGTCCTACTCCTACATTACAATGAAGCAACTACAGTTTTCAGTCCTAACCTGTCTTAAACACCATTATATTGCATCTATCCGCTATCTTTCATTTGTTAAGTAATGTTACATCTGCTAAGAGATCCTGCTCAATTTTTTTTTTTTTTTGAGATATCATAGGTGATGTGGTAACTTTCTGTTGGGTATTTGATAAGCCAATCATTCAATTCGCTACGGCCAATGGGGCTATGTCGACACAGGCACAGCATGACTCGAGCATGTTAGGCCCTTGCTCCCACGATCCTTCGCTTCTGGCCCACGCCTAATATTTTTTAATGAACTCATTAGGAGATGCATCAACCAATGGACATACTTCTTTTAGACATACAAGTTAGTGAAACAACTTACTTCTTTTGACGAATTAATGAAAAATCGAGATTTTATCTTTGTCGTGCTTCGTGTTTGTATGTGCGTGTGCCTGTTGCGATTCAAGTGTTCACTTGTTTGTATAGATTGGATTATATACATCCTTATCGTTTCTATTGCACCAATTTGGTGTCAGAACGGGCAAAAATGCCGGAGAGCTGAGCCAATATCCTTAGTGATGGCAATAGAAACAATCGTCTCGCTGACGTAGATTAGGGATGCAGGCCTTGTCTTTAGGGCATATCTCAACGAACGATTGCAACAGGCTTTAGGTATGCTTGCAAGGTGGCTCAGTCTGAGGCGGAATAATGCTTGCAGCCAATGGTTTGAAGAACCCATTCCAGTGGTTCGAAGCCATTGTCGAGCGACTGGCTCAGAAGAGGGATCGAGTTTTTTTCATGACTTGAAACCTGGCCGGTCAGAGATGAGGACCGTGACGAAAAAGCCTAGTACCGAATCCCTACTGTGCGGGGTCGAAACTAGAAGTTGCTGAAAAATAAATCTGAATTAACTTTAGCTTTCTTGGTAGTTTCGAAGTCCAAAGAAAAATTGCATGAAACCTTAGAAACCGTGCGAGATTTGGAGCAAAATTTCAGGTAGTTGACACAATCACAAAACGCAATCTGAATTCTTATGGATCAGGATCAAGGATGCTATGTCAGCCGACGTGGGGAGAGGTCATCGTGGTGGCATTTCGTGCAATCCTGGAGGTGGTTAGTGGGATCGTGGTACCACTACGCTGATCATCGATGGGATCGTGGCTATGATTAGGATGTTGATCGGTGGGGATCAAATGCAGGAGGAGCAAGGAAGAGAAGAAAAAGCACCAGTTGTGACGTGGGGGTAAAGAAGAGTTCTTGTATAACCCATACATACCCTGAAAATCCTTTTGAAACAGCCTGAATCCCTCTTACAGATCGCATTGTGTTCGGGTGACTTTTCACGCACTGCAACTAGTCCTCCTTCCCGAGCAATCTTAAAGGCATGAATCTTCACATTGGCTTGATGCATTCGAGATTTTATTTATGCAGTGCTCTCGACAAAACTTGAATCCAAATCACAATTAGACAAGAAAATTCCCTTGCGATCTAAGACAACACCTTATTGATGTATTTAGAATACATTATTAAGTAAAGATATTAATAAAAAGTGGAGTTATAATATTGCTAATAATTCCATCTCTTATCGATTTTTTGCTTATTGAAACAATAACTGAAGCATACCGAAATTAGTTGAAGCACCATTGAAGATAGTGTCTGTAACACTTTAATAGGTTAGAATGTACTAGATGCAATGAAATTCAGCCAATAAAAGTAACGTCGGTATTATTCAAATATATCTCAAATTGGTGTTAGAACACAGAGGGTACGAAGTGTCTTTCTTTTTCAGTTCAACTTTAGGTCATATGCTTTACTAAACATGGACCACTTGTAGATCGCGTTATGAAACAGTAACTCCACGCACATAAGTACGCCTGGATGGAGAAGATTGGATGATCTCGAGCAGCCTTGCGAAGGACCACCTGCAAAACCTCGAAATATGGATCATAAACTTGTTTATGGAGCAAAATGGGGAAAAGATGTGGTGGGGATGTTGTGAATTTATTATTCCTTTTATTTTAGCAAATTTGAATATGAACAAGGACATATAATTAATTCACGTAATCTACCTACCCCTATTAATTAGAATGCATGAAAAACGGATCATTTGAGGCTCTACGCTGGAGCGAGGACATAATTATTTGAAGGTGAGAAAGATGCCAAAATTAAAAGGGTTTAATTTATAGTATAATCCTTAAAAAATAATAGTAATTTTGTCCTTTAGCCCAGTAATTAATCATTGAAACTGGAGAGAAAGGGGGGGGGGGGGAGGGAGGCCATCGAAGTCAATTTTGTCGTTCTCAGCGGTTAGGCTTCCAGATTTAGCATGTAAAGTTTGGTTAACTCCTGAAAATCAGAAGACATTTCCATTTAATTATAAGGTTTGTACTTCACCTCATGATTATAGTCAATCGACGCTATGAGTTATGAAAAGTGCTTCTAGTTTGCCAATTGTTAATTTGTTTTCTACTATTTCGGGCTTTCCAACGTTGTTAAACCCCTAGTAGTAACATTGCCAAAAAATATTGAATAAAATCCTAATACTAATATTCCGATACGAGAAGATGAGTTCGAATGATTCTCCAACAATCATTTTCTTATATTATTTCCTGATTTCATCTCCTCGAGTGTTTAATTAGCTTGGATTTTCACCAAAGCATCTAGGGCAAACTTAGCTTTGCATAAGCCGGAAAACATCCTGATTATAATAAGATCAAAATGAAAGTGTCATAGCTATACACGGAGCGTGTCCTCCACATTGAACAGTGGATAGTCTACGAAGTGCACTGATCACGATCACGATCATGTACAACATAAGAGGTCATTAACCTAGTTGACATTTTATAATTTGTGCTTCAATTGCAGCTTGCCATATGTCAATGAGCTTTGCTAGCACAATAATTTTTGGATTACTATGAGAATAAAAGTTTGTTGTGAGCCAAAAATTCTTAAAGGAGTGTACCTCATAATAATTTATAATTATTTGTTATTTGATTTGTTATAATTCAAAGCAGACTGTTATTTTTACAGTAGGTCAAACATTTTCATTTAATCATTTTTCTATGTCAATTCTAGATGAGCTAAAACCCTAGGCTGATTAATTCTTTTTTTTTTTTTTGGGATGTAATATGTCAGTCCAAAGATTTGGGACCCGACCATGGCCGTACAAATTCCGCCTGGGAAGTAAGAAAGAGAGCTTGTGGTTCTTCAGGCATTATACTATGTAAAAACCAAAGCAGTAGGTAATCCGTCACTGGGGTTTTCGTTTTTATTGGCCAATAATTTGTTTCTTTTTAGGTCTTGTTCGGTTGTGTTGGCATTTCAACATAGCCCACGTGCATTTATGTGGTCCACAAGTTCAAATTTCTACCTTATTATATGCTTGTTAAGTTCAAACTTATTAAGAGCATTGAAAAATAATGAAGGGGTCTTAATAGAGGGGGACCACTGCCTTCATAATTGATGAGCTTGCTCCTTTTTTCTTGTACCTTTTAATTTTATATTGCTATTTCTGTACACTCTCTTCGTGGAAAAACTCGATCAGTTCATTGAAACTAACTAGTTCTTTTCAAGAAAGCAAAGATCCTACTTTGAATGCTTGAAATTTTGGGGGAACATATGGTCGATTATTTTCCTAGTACACAACAGTATGGGTTTTGAGGACTTGATGTCTCTTGTATACATGACACACTCTGCCTCTAACAATTGTTATCTAACCCTAAAGACTAGGGGTGATGAACTTTGACATGGGTATGGCAATAGTTCTGGACAAAGTATGTCTTCCGGACGGAATAAATTTTGTTTTCGACTTCTTTTTTCCATAAAATAATTACGATTGACCAGAATCATGTTGCGTCACAGTGCGCCAGATCATAAAAGGGTTTCACCACTCGCAGGAACCTTTACCATCCCTAGATCTATGGTGCAGAAGGCACCCAAAGAAAAAGAAAATTCTCCAATTCGCAACAGACATACACACAGATGTGTTAATTCGCCTATATAGGAAGGGGAGGTCTTAAGCAATTTTAAGAGAGCGACGTGTCTTTGTTTGAGAGGGTCCTCAATTTCCTCTCAAATGGTGGACAAGTCGGGCTCAAACTCAGATAGAGAAGGCGACAACAAGTACAACTTCTCAGGAGGAGCAGCAACAAGTGCTTCAAATGAAGAAGCAAGCTCTATAAGAGAGCAAGATCGTCTCCTCCCAATTGCCAATGTGGGGAGGATCATGAAGCAGATTCTCCCCCCGAACGCCAAGATCTCGAAGGAGGCGAAGGAGACGATGCAGGAGTGCGTTTCTGAGTTCATCAGCTTCGTCACCGGTGAGGCCTCGGACAAGTGCCACAAGGAGAAGCGCAAGACCGTGAACGGCGATGACATCGTCTGGGCACTTGGGTCCCTAGGGTTTGATGACTATGCCGAGCCGCTCAAGCGGTACTTAAATCGGTATCGGGAGGTCGAAGGGGAGAGGGCCAGCCAAAACAAGGTCACAAGCGGCGAATCAAGAAACGAGAAGAACTTGTACGGGGATGAGTCGCCGGAGAAGCAGCTGGGCGCTGCCTCTTCGTCGCCTCTGAAGTTCTTCGATGTGGCTGACAGGAGTACCAATGGCTCTTTCTCTAAGAGGTATTGAGAGGTACACACATCTTGGAAATCAATCTAACTAAAACTACAGATTTTTAGTTTTGCTAGTAAATAGCATATATATATGTGAAGCAATCAAAAATATATATGCTTGTGGTGGTGTGTGTTGCTGGCAACTCATGGTTTGCATCTTAGAATTAGCATAGATTTCCTTTCACTGACTATTGGTAGATGCAGAATAATTATGTACAATTGATGTTGGTTGTTTATTGGAACATTTGGATGCTCAATTTGCAGCTACTTTTATGCGAATGACACAAGTTTTGCAACTTTGGGTTTTGTAGTGGAGGTACTTTGTGTTGAATTGATCAAGAGTGAGGGTTTCGGTCTATACTAAACATGCTAATAATTTGGACATTTTCTTCATCTCAATTTGCCTAGCCTTTTTGAAGTTCAGTCTTGATAATCAGAATCTGCATTCCTCATGGCACTTTTCCCTATTTTGAAGGATTAGTGGAAGCCTAAAAGCATAGGCAATCAGTATTTTGAAACAAGACCTAACTCGTGCTTATGCTTGGTAACTTGGAATCTGTAAAATTTCCAGACGTACGAAACTAGTTATGTCAATGTCCAAGGCTTCGTGTGTACACGGATCGAACATGGTCACAGAAAGGTTTATATTTCGATTGATTCGCTGAGCTTTGAGCTGTATGACGATAAACAGGTTTTGAACCATGAAATTACCAGTACACAAGTCAGATTGATAGGGTATGCATAGAACATGTAGTTACCCGAAGCCAAGCATCTAATTCTTTTCTTTTCTTTTCATTTTTGGCCGAAGAAACAAGATTCTAGTATGGAATAACCTTTGCGGTTTTTTACTGCTACTATTTGCTTGAATTGTAATAAATTTGCTTCGCTCAAGAATTGGGGTTGATTATCTACAATTCACATCTTGGAAGGAGCTATAACTTGCTAGATTCAGTTACGAGTCAAAAGGAAATTTAGATATGCCACAAAAGACCAGTAGATATAACTTGCTTCTTCTTTTTTCATTGGACCTAAAAAAAGAAAGATCAACTTCTTTCTTTGATTAATGGGCGGTTGATAGGTGAGATCATTGGACATCTTTAATATATTCCTCATTTCTCATATTAGTGAATTCCGTGTTTATGGAATTTAAATTTATATAAGACCGATTACAAGTACTAAGAGTATGTAATAATAAGTGAGTATCACTGACAGATGTATGATGAAAATATTAGATTCCGTTATAAAGTTAAAATGAAATTAAGATCTATCACAAAAGATAGATTGTTAATTGAATTTCTTTCTTTAATTAGTTGCCAGTTGATCGATGAGATCATTTGATATTCTTGATATATTCCTCATGTCTCATATTAGCGAATATCGTGTGTACAACTTCAAAATTTATTTGAGACCAATTACATATAGTTAGAGCTGGCAATAATTGAGTATCACTGACAGATGTATAATCTTCTCTCTCTACAATGATTAAGAGAGCCATTACTGACAGATGTAAAATCTTCTATATTGAGATTACGCATTCATTGTGTGCATACTCTTGACAGATGTATGGTCTTTTCTCACTCTCTTTATGCAATAATTAAGTGAGGATCACTAATAGATATATAACTCTCTCTCTCTCTCTCTCTCTCTCTCTCTCTCTCTCTCTCTCTCTCTCTCTCCTTATTAGTACTGAGCCACTCATAAGCGAGCAAGGGAGAAGCAGTAAATAAAATACCATGCCGTACTTTATTAACAGTAGTATGAAGTTAATCTGGCTATGACTCTCATAAAGGAACTTGCTATGTACTTCTCTAGAAAGCATATCTAGTATGGTCATTTGACAGTTGATTGTGTAATCTCCAGCAATTTGACACTATGGACACAAAGCAAGTTCCATACTATTTCTAAAGAATTTTGCTAGGGTTATAACCACTGACTTAAAATATCGATTCTTTAATAAAGTATCAAACTGTAATCCACCATTTAGTCAATATCATGGTATTATAAGAATCATTTAGCGGTAATTTTAATTTTTTTTTCTGAGAAAATCATGAGGGAAAAGTCCTTCGTTGCAATATCCGAGGTTGACCCCAGGGGCGGCCACTTTTGTTGTCTTTCCATGGGCTTCACATCAACAAGACATATCGTGTCGCGCAAAAACCCATCAGGTCTCGATCAAGCTGACATTTCCTACAAACTGACGACGATGACATCTCCTTCCGACAGCTGGGGGTGCCCCGAACCTGCAGTCATTCGAGGGAAGCTTATTCTCTTCAGTGGAATCTTTCTGCAGATGCTTACAAAGGAAGAGTGCGGAACGTGGGTTCAAAAAATCAAATTCTTCGAACCATTTGTTTAGGCGCTGCTGTCGTGTTTGACGCATCATGACGTGAGGACAAACGGAGTAAGAGATCGAGAGAGGTAACACGAGTGAAACCCGAGTGAAACCCTAGATACCTACAGGCAACAAAAGTACAAAATAAAGCAAAAAAGAGGAAGGAAGAAAAAAGCGACTTTTCTTTTGAACGTGGAGCTGCGTGATGGGTTCCTTGGGAAACTTATTATAAACGTTTTTCCTATTTCTTCTTTTGATGAAGACCCCTAAAAAGAATCAACATGGTAAATAAAATTCATGAGATAGAACTGCGAATGCATTAGCAATGGACTTTTATTATTATTATTTTTACCATTAATAAAATTTGAGGTTAATTGCCTCCCCAATGAGAATCGATTTGGAACATCATCATGCGTTGTAGCGTACTTTCTATAAGTGTTTTCTCAATTATTCACATTAAGATGAAAGGGATGAATGCATGTTACCATATTTAGATTTGATCGTGGATCTAGCGGTTCATGATCTTATCCAAGCATCCCATACCACAAGCTCAAAGATAAATTTGGGCAAGCCCGTATATGGACATCTAGTTATAAAAAAAGTTGAGCCAAGCCTGTCTAGCCAATAAGTTAAGCTCAGCCTAATGGCCCCATCAGGCTTGGTTCCATCTCTAGTAAGGGCACATTCTATCATGTCAAACACAGAGCAATATTTTGCTACCATGTGGAATAATAGGCCTTTAGAACTTCATAGTTTACCAAAATTGAAGACATTTAGGTTGTGTTTGTTTTACGAAAAAGACTTTCATGAAATATTTTTTCTAAGATTTTGTGTATTTGGTTTGCTGAAAATAGATAATCCTCGAAAAAAACTCTACAGTTAAGAAAAACAAGCAGACTTAAAATAGAAGAAACAAGTTTTGTATCCTAAAAAGAAGATATTGTTTTCCAACAACAATTCCATTTCCACACGCACGCCCACACAAAACTCTCTCTCTCTCTCTCTCTCTCTCTCTCTCTATTAATCTTCACTCCCTCTTTTGGTACCTTCGTTTGGATGCTTGCTGTGGCATTACACTTTGATTACTTCTTTCTAATGGAGGACCAATGTCACCTCAAGTTTTATGGGCACCGAGAGATTAAGTCTGTTAATTTTTTTTTTTGACATCCTATTTTAGTTACCGACCAAAAAAAAAAAAAAAGACATCCTATTTTAGTTCACTTTATTTTTGATAATAAAATAACATAAAATTTATACTTTATTTTTAGTAATGTTTTAGACAAGCATTTCGATATCATCTTAGTATCTTATATTAGGAAATAAAAGTTATAATGTAGAAAGTACCCCTTTTTTATATTTAATTTTACAAAGGAAAATTTGAACATTGAAAAGCTTATTTTTGATTCAATTTTAAATATTATCTATTGAAGATACCATTGCCGTGATTGATCTTAATAGATTCTAATTGGTTTATTTAGAGAAAACTAGAATATTGTATATTGGATAAAGATATTTCCCTTCTTTTGTATATTTCTTTCTCTAATTAGTTAGAGCTTATGCATTATAAATAGGGCTGTGATTGTACAACCTTGATATGAGAAAGTATACACATTTTCCCAATTCTCGGCTATTTTCCCATCATTTACTATTTTGACATGGTATCAAAGCTATCCTATTAGCTTCCACCCATTTTTTTTTTTTCCTTCATTCGTCTCTGTCCTGATCGAGCTCTTCACTTCTTCTCCAGTCCACGCCAAACCTGAAAAGTATTTCAGCTGGATCAGCAAAAACAATATGCCAAGAAACCAACCTCAAAATTTGGAGACTCCCATAATCCAGAAAACCCTTTCGACACCCAAGAATTGAATGATTCACCTTCAAAGCAAGTGATTGAGTATCAGAAGCAAGAGCAAAACTAGATGTTATTCGATGAGAAGAAACAGAGCCATGTTTAGCCCAATCTAGGGCAAATTTTCTCGGGCCCATATGTTCAATGGATTTCGATCCAAGTCCAACAACATATTCTAGGCCAGCCAAGCTAGATGAATCCGGCCCATAATATGATTGGCTTTTCTAAGAGAGCCTATGGTGGAACTGGTGTCACACCCCGAACCCCGGGCATGCAACAACCCCTTCCTTGGTTGATAGAAAGTGACGTCTCAGGACCCGTCGACGACCATTCATTTTAATCTTTCATTATGCGCAAGCGAAAAACGAACCTTCTTCTTCCAATCAAACAGACAATCAAGCAACCAAACATGGATAGAGAGATGAACAGCAGAAACCACAACAACTACTACAACATCTACTCATATATACATTTTTATATTGGATTAACCTATGGAGGATCGCTTCCGATCTACAAGCCCAACAGAGGGTCAATCCATCCTTTAAGCCAGGCCAAAAAGAAACTAGGCTAGGCTAACCCAACTATATACAAAAGAACCCTCAGGCTCGGCACTACAGTCACTCGAATCCAACGGACTCAGACCCCGTCGAGTCATAGTTGGAGGCGTACGGGTCGATCCTTCGTGAAGTAGGGCCAGGATTCTCCATTGCACCGTTAGGAGGGTCCAGCTCCATGGGATCCCAGTCAATGTCCTCGGGCCCCTACCCGGCGGCCCGTCAAAACCTCTTAGGGGACTGATCAGCAAATCGCCATCTTGGATGAACTACGCTAGGAACCTATGGGGTATCCACTGCCCCGGTCCCTCATCCACCCAGATGGTGAAGAGATACTTCTTGTACAAATGTGCCCGACTTGGGAAGTGGTGGTGCGTCACGACAGTATCCCAGTCCTTAGGGATACCAAACCTCATTGGCGGAAGCGTTATCATAAGGACTTGAGAGTGGTTATACAATAACCAGTGAGATAAAATCTCGGCGAGTCCTCCCATAAGCCCCCGGTTAGAACACTAACTCAACTCGGGGTATCTCTCAAGAACCACCCCACAAACAAACCACGACTAACAACAATCAATCAACAAATTGATTCGCATGCAACCTTACCCGGTATGCCATACCCCGCACATTGAATCTTAGCACAATACACGCAATGCACATGGCCATTAGATAATGCAGTTCATTAATCACATACGAGTTGCGTCACAAGCGATCTTACCTGGCCATTGCCACACCCTGCACGTTATCGATTCATACGTTCGTGCCATAAACAATGTGATCAACTCATGTATAACTAGAACTGATGATGCCATGATTCTCACACACTCTTGCACTTTAGTGTGCCACCTATCACGCATCAATCGATCACACGAGTCTCGATTATAAGGTAAAATCGTCATGACACGTCCCATACCGTGCCACACAATTTTACCTCATAATAAGGCCCAACCATCTCAACACTCACGCATGTTCCACTTATTTATGACCTCCTGGCCATGGCCAACTTTCCAGTTAGCAATCATCCAACTCCCGTCGGGCTACCGATAAAAATCGGGCTTCGTCCCGCCCTATCGGGCATGGCAATGTCTAGCACTTCCGCCTAGACAGTATCCCAAAAAGGGACATTAGTCCAGAATCTACTGCGACCGGCTCTCGACTCCCACCGAGTATCGTCCCCAAACTTCCGTTAGGTGACGGTTCAACTTTTGATCACGTAAGCACACCACTAAGACTCCCTTTTTTTTTTTTAATTTTATTTTTTATCTTTAAGCATTTAGCCAATGCATACATGATACGTGCTTGCAGGAACAATCCCTTAAACAAATGCAGTCTCAATCTTGTCTCTTGAAAATCAGTCAATTCCCATGTCTCTCGAACAATACATCTTTTCCCTTTTTAGAACTTCACGCGATTCATGTGGATGTCCACGCAATGACACATCCAATTCACCTCATAAAATCAAAACACATGAAATAGGGCAATTTTTCACTCTCAGATGAACAATGCGTGTGAACAGCACTCTGTGAACAGTACCGCATGAACAATAACTTGTGAACAGTGCGCGTGAACAATAACTTGTGAACAATATATCATGAACAGTGAAATTCCAAAATTTCCTAACTAATAAATTAAATTAAGAAATCCTTAAAAACATTAATTAAAGTAAACAATCAATCAATTAAATTTAAACATACTTAATTAAGCACATAAGTATCATTAAGCAAATAAAGCAAGATTAAGCAAAACTAATCTTTACCATTCATCTAACCACATATCTTAGGACTAATACAACTAAATTAAATATCCTAAACTAGAATTAGCCATAATTAAACAAACCCTAAGCAAGTTTAGGCACTAATCGGTGGATTAGGAGCTAAACTCACCCATTAAGCGGGCCGGAGACGCGGACGCGGCGGCGGCGATGAAGGCTACACACGGGGACCTCAACCATGATGATCCAAGGTGGTCCCAAGCTCAAAACAATAGTAACAAATTTTGCCTCTCATTGCAACTCTGTAAACTGGACTGCAGAGGCGGGAAAAAAGTCGAACGGCTTGGTCGGAGCTCTGGTGAGGGATTGGCCGGCGACTGGCGGCACCGGCACCTGGGGGTTGAGGGGGACCTACTGGTGGCTGGGCTGGGTAGAGGTAGGGTCGGAATAGGAGAAAAACGGCTACAAAGGCGAAACAATGCAGACTAGGCGGGCTGCAAGGCGGTCCGGCGAGGGGCTGCCTCTAGCCGACCGACGGGTCAGCCGGCGGCTCTGACCGGTGAATGGTCGCCTCAGGCCGTACATACTGGATGTCCTAAGCACGGTGGTGGGTGGCATGGGCGCTGATTCGCACGAGAAAGCAACAATTAACTCCTGTTTTTGGAGGAAGGTCAGCTGGAGCAGAAGTAGGAAAGAAGGGAAAATGGGGGAGAAAGAGGGGCTACGAATTTTGGAGCTGAAGGGGAGGAGAGAGAGTGAAGTGAGGGTAGAAAGCCAAGCCTCATTAAGGCTCTTCAATGCATGCTTCAACTCCCTATGCAAGTGACCTCATCTTATTTCTCTTCCTTTGCCCTTATCCACATAGTCTAGGGGCAGAATGGTCATTTTCACCTTGCACCATTTCCCAATCTGCCCTTGGGCTGAAAATGAAGGGTGGGCCTAAGAAATGGACTAGGAAATGAATAGGAATGGGCTTGGGAATTGATTGGGCTCAAAGTGGTTTAAGCTTAACTAATGGGCTTGAAAGATAAAATGGTGGGTTGGGCCTAATGGGCTCACTTGCTCCTTGGGCCTAAGGCCCACACTGGCTTTGCTCAGCCCACATCCTCACAGGTTTTCTTCCTCTGTCCGTAAGTCCTTTTTCCTAACACTCAACTTGACTGGCACTGCCGACTGTCGAAGTAGCAACATCTGAAGTCCGTCCCGGACGTTCCCGATAATTTGAAATCCAATCTTGGGTTCTCATGCCATGTCAATTTCGCCCTAATGCCATTTTGGGTACAACTCAGACTGACATGCGGCTTTGAGGATTCACGCGTAACCGACTCGTGCCAAACTACATTGAAGACATCTCGACACATGGACGTCATTGACTACATGAAATTGTGGAGGATAGATTCTTATTTCAAAGTACACGATTTATCGAGGATCTACCTAGGGTCGTTCGCGGGCTCGATAATAGTAAACGGAATCACCTGTCGTTCCATTATGTTCTGTCCGCGACTTCTAGTCGTCCTTAAAATCGACCTACCTATCTATAGGATCGTCCTCACGCAAGTCTCGTGGTCAAATCGTTTTCCCAGGTTAAGTTATTTAGTCGTACGAGTTCTGTCCTCATTAGCCTTTCCCCTTAAGGTCAGTATCTCAGGAGTGATCAATTCTGAGTGAGATCAACCAACAATGCATTGACAAAATTCACATTCATTCATCCCTCAGAGGGCTCGAATTTCAGGATGTCACAACTGGCAGGACAAGAGGAGGCCCACTGGTCAATAATGAGTCTTCCCCAGGATCTGTAGCAGGTTAGACTTTTTTGAACCAAGGAGGTTCAGGTCCATCGGGTTTTAGGGCAAACTTGTACTTGACTTATGGACCCGATTATTTTCCCTTTGCAGGTGTCGCTGGCGGTCAACCCAAGCCAAGGGACCCTCTGAACGGACCGACGAACCTGAGCTCTACCTTATTGCAATAGCTTTCGAGGCTAGACAACTATCCTATTTGGTTGCGGGAGTTCTGGCAGGCTCTTATTACAAAAGATAAAGAGGGGTTCATCGACGGCATCGTTCCGAATCTGATTGACGAGCAACTTGCACGCCATTGGAGAAAGTGCAATCAGTTCGTTCAGACCTGGATTGGTAACTGTCTCACTCCAGAGGTCGCCGCCGGACTCCTCCCGATCGAGGATGCGAAAGGAATTTGGGAAAATATACGGGAATATGGAAAACTTGATTACGCCAAAATTTTCAGCTTAACTCAAGCTTTATCAGAACTTAAACATGGGCATCTCTCTGTTTATAGCGTTTTCAACAAATTATCAGCACTGTAGAATGAATTGGAGATGGCTAAAGAAAAGCTAGAGGCACCCAAAGCAACCCTAGCACAATACCGTGCAATAAGGGAGAGAGAGAAGGTGACTCGATTTCTACTTATTTTAAATGAGTTACTTACCATTTCGTAGCCAAATCCTCGCCATGAAACCCATACCCTCGCTCAGCTGGATCTACTAGCTCGTGGTCCAAGAAGAATTGCAATGCCTAGCATCCTTGAAGT
This sequence comes from Eucalyptus guilfoylei, assembly GCA_016097605.1. Classification (NCBI taxonomy): domain Eukaryota; kingdom Viridiplantae; phylum Streptophyta; class Magnoliopsida; order Myrtales; family Myrtaceae; genus Eucalyptus; species Eucalyptus guilfoylei. The sequence continues at coordinate 12,637,350 of CM027867.1, read as the reverse complement.
ACCTGAAGGTGGGAGATTGTGTCATTCCTGTGGCCAAAGCGACATTGGAGCAGCAATTGGTTGTCGCAAGGTCTAGCCATGGTAGCCATGGTGGACACAAAGAATCTGTTGTGGCATTAGGGTTTTGAATGAAGAAGACAGGTCCCTTTTATCTTTTGGAATGAATGGCCTATATGTGTTTAGGCAATTGGACGGCTCAGGACTCATGCGGGGTTATTTGCCAGCGAATGGCCATGATTTGATCACGGGATCAGACAGCTCCAGCTCATTCGCGTGATCGGATGGTGGACATCATGTTGCGGCTACACCCACATGGAAAGGATCCAACGGCCAGAATTCTGCTGCGGCGTCAAATAAATCACATGGCCAAAATTCCAATAAAGAAAAGGCCAAATTTTGTGATTATTGCAAGCGCACTTATCAAGCACAGGAAAATTGCTAGAAATTACATGGGAGGCCAACAGATAAAAAGGAAAAAGATGTCTCCATCACAGCACATGCCAAGGTTCACTAGCCTATCAATAATGATCAATTCCGACAAATCATGAAAGCTCTAAGCCAGTTGGGGACACAGGACAAATCGGCCAGTTGTACAATTATTTCCAACTGCTTAAGCTCTATTTCAATTGAAGCATGGATTATTGATTCAAGTGCTAGTGATTACATTATTTGCGATGAGCGTTTCTTATTGATGTTCGTAAATCGACCCTGTTTACCTCTGTACATCTCCCAAATAGAAATGATACCTTTGTTACCGAAACAATAAATGTCCAACTCAGCTCATTCTTCACATTGAAAAATGTCATGTTTATTGCGGAGTTTCGATTTAACCTTATTTCCGTTTCAAAAATTTGTGAAGACAATTCTTGTCGGGTCATTTTCGATTTTGATGTTTGTTTCTTTTAGGCCTTTTTGACGGGAAACTGATAGGCTTGGGTAAAATTCAAGAGGGACTCTATTTTTAGGTAGCACTTCCCAAAAAGCTTGATATTTCATCTTTACCCTTAAATAATGGCATCTTGTGTAATGCCAAAGTTAATAATAATATTTTATTTTATCAACATTTAGGCAATAGTGCCTCTTTTCCTCATCCAAAGTGTCTAATTTGTCCAATAGTTAAACAACCTCAATTGCCTTTTCCACAAAGTACTTCACGTACTCATACACCTTTTTCTCTTCTACACATGGACATTTGGGGTCCATATTATACACCATATCAAGATGGGTCTAGTTTCTTCCTTATTATTGCGGATTACCATACACAGGCTACTTGGATTTTTTTGATGCAATCTAAGGCACAGGTTCTTTCCCATGTTAGGAACTTCTTTTCATTAGTAAAAAAAAATCAATTTCACAAATCTGTGCAACGGATTCATACTGATAATGCTTATGAATTCTTTAATCATGAGTGTTCTTCTCTGTTTATTTCAAATGGCATTCTTCATGAAAGTTCATGTACCTATACACCTCAACAAAATAGGAACGTTGAATGGAGGCATTGACATCTTTTAGAAGTATGAAGCCTCAATTCCAGAAATATTTTGGAGAGATTGTGTGGTCATAACAACCTATTTGATCAATCGGATGCCATTTCAGATTCTAAATGGCAAGACTCCATTCGAGTTGCTCTTTGGGAAACAACTAGAAACAACTAGATGTCCACCACCTTCGTGTCTTTGGATGCTTGTGCTATGTCTCAGCTATAGGCCCTTAGGACAAATTGGGTCCTCGTGTTGTTAAAGGTGTATTTATGGGGTATCCTGCTCATAAAAAAGGATAGTTGATTTATAATCCATCCACTAGAGGCTTTCTTGTCAGCAGAGACGTTATTTTCCATGAGACACCTTTCCTTTCCAAGAAGAACTATCTTCACATCAAAATTCAGATCCGGCTACAAATCATCGTGTATTCTTGAGTGAAGAAGATCTCTTGTCTCCACAGCCCATCGTGATTTCTCATATCACATCACCCATAACGCATCATGCAGCTGAATGTGATCCTCCATCTTGCTCACATAATGCGGCCCCTAGGGAATCACAAGAAGCAATACTAGCGGATCATACAATCCTCACCTCACTAATGAATTCAATTGATATCTCTTCAACACCACTTGCAAGTGAAACAACTCATCCTCAACAATCAAGCCAGACCACATGACCACCTGCATGTACAATAGACTACATTTATCCCACCTTGGCAAAATCTGGTACGCATTATCCTGTCTCTTTTTATGTTAGCTTTGCTTGTCTTTCGCCTGAACATAGGTGATGCGTAAGTAAAATTTCTGAGGGATAGGAGCCACCATCATATGACGAAGTTGTCAAAGATCCTCATTGGCAACAAGTAATGAAGGATGAGTTAAGAGCCTTAATGGAGAACAACACTTGGGATATTGTTTCTATACCCCCATCATTGGAAATCTATCGGCTACAAATGGGTATAAAAGATCAAGTGTAAGGCAGATGGTTCAATTGAACATTATAAAGCCATACTAGTAGTCGAGGGTTTTACATAAGGGGAAGGTTTTGATTATATAGAGAGATTTTCTCTAGTAGCAAAGGAAGTCACTAGTTGTTCTGTCCTCTCCATTGCCAACCTTCATGATTGGCCTCTTCATTAGATGGATGTTCATAATGCTTTTCTCTACGGAGATCTAGAAGATGAAATTTACATGGATATTCCACCGTGTTTATGTAGACAAGGGGAAAATCGAGTGTGTCATCCACATAAATCCCTCTATGGACTCAAGTAGGCTTCTTGTCAATGGTATGCCAAGTTCACTTTTGCACTTACAACTGCAAAATTCCGATAATCCAAGCATGACTATGCCTTATTCACATAGAGTCAAGGTACATCATCAATTTATTTTCTTATATATGTTGATGACATACTTATTATGGAAAATGATGAATCTGCCGTTGAACGATTTAAAAAAGCACCTACACTCCACATTCCCCATTAAGGATTTGGGACCTCCCAAATATTTTTTCGGAAAAGAGATTGCACGCTTGGATAAGGGAATTTGCCTCAATCAATGCAAGTTTGTCCTAGTTTTCATCTCAGAAGTAGGATTATCACCCCCGAATGAGGATCCTTTGCTCAAAGATCCTCTATTTATCAGAGGCTCATTGGAAAGCTTATCTATCCCACAATGACTAGGCCACACATATTTTATGCAGTACAAATTCTCAGTTAGTTTATGCATAATCTGAAACAATCTCACATGAAGGCTGCACTGAATGTTGTGAAATATTTGAAAGGATGTCCTAGTTTAGAAATACTATCATCTCAAGACAACAACATGGAAATGATAGCATTTTGTGACACAGACTATGCTGCTTGCCATATGAGTAGAAAATAATTATAGGGTTTTGCATAAAATTGGGAAATTCATTACTCTCATGGAAAACAAAGAAAAAGTGTACTATATTGTTATCGTTTGCTGAAGTAGAATATTGGGCAATGGCGAAAACTAGTTGTGAGATAGTCTAGATAAAAGGGTTACTCCAAAATCTTGGTGTGTGGGTGAAAGAACTGTCCTATTTTGTGACAATGATGCTGTGCTCAAACTTGTAGTAAGTTCAGCTTTTCATGAAAGAACGAAACATATGAAGGTTGACTGTCACTTTATCAAAGACAATATTCAAATTGGAGTAATCAAGACAAAACGGATAAGAACGATAGAACAGCCTGCGAACATCTTTATCAAGCCCTTATGTCAAAGGCAACATACAAATCTATTGAGCAAGCTTGGTGTCTTCGATGTGTATAGACCACTAGCTTGAGGGGAAGTGTTGAAGATACTGTTGCCATGATTGATCTTAATTGATGCTAATTGGTTTATTTAGAGAAAACTAGAATATTGTGTATGGGGGAAAAGATATTTCCCTTCCTCTATATATTTTTTTTCTCTAATTAGTTAGGCCTTATACATTATAAATAGGGCTGTGATTGTACAATCTTGACATGAGAAAGTAAATACATTTTTACATTTTCCCGATTCTCGGTCACTTTCCCATCATTTACTATTCTAACAATATCAGTAAATAACTAAAAATCAGTCATTTTCAATAATTATGATTTTCACGAAAAATATTTTTCTCTATCAAAAAGTTCTATGCATTTCAAAGACGCCCGAGAGAGAGAGAGAGAGAGAGAGAGAGAGAGAGAGAGAGAGAGAGAGAGAGAGAGAGAGAGAGAGAGAGAGAGAGAGAGGTTATATACAATTTCACTTTTGAAATATCGAATTCGAAGGTCTATAGGAAAATCATCTTAAATATAGTATTTTGAGAGTTTACTCATTTTTTAATTAAAGCTGCCATGAGGGCCATAGCTCTATAAACAATTGACAAGTTTCAATTTCCACCAATCACCAAAAAACACTAACAACAAAGCAAAAAAAAAAAAAAAAAATTTCTTTAAAAAGCTACATTCCAATAAATAATTATTAGGTCCACCATTATAATGGAGATAAGATATGTACAAAATAAAACCTAATTTTATGTTAACACTTAAATTTTGATGGTCAATTTAGTTGTTCATTGCATTGAAAATTAGGGATCGCCGGACTCCTACGCACATATATTATTAATTTGCATTTGCATATTAGGAGTATTTTTCATTTAATAGTAATAACTCCATTTAAATCACATTTTGACAGGATTGCAATAGGAAGGCTTTGAGCTTAATTAAATCATTTGTATTAAGCTCCAAAGAAAGTGATAATTGGAACAAGCCTATTCATAGTCGAAATATACGTGTGATTTGCATGTGGTACTTCGAATTAAGAAATATTTGTTTATTGAAGTGGGTTGTATTTCTCCAAAAAAAAAAAAAGTGGGTTGTATTGTTAATTTTTTATTATAGGGAAATAAGAAAGAGGGTATTAAGAAATCACATAACTTAAAATATGAAATAAAGATATCCTTGATTCTTTGAAGACAACCCTAGGCTTAACCCTATATAAACTTGTTTACAAAAGAAGCTGGACATTATAGAGAAAGAATATACAACACAAAACGGAGAAGCACTCTCATTGCACAACTACCCCCCTCGTCAAGTGGGAAGATTATCCAAAAAGTTCTAAGCTTATTGTACAACAGCCAATTTAGTTCTAAATAATTTAATTGTGTCAATTTAGTCCTAAACCTTTTAATGATTTAGCAATTTAGTGATGATAGTTTTCAATGATTTATCAATTTAGTCATTCCGACTAATTTTGATTAAAAATCGCTAACGTGACGATCTAATCAGCATTGATCATCATATGTGACATGATTGATGCTAACGTAGGCATTTTTTTTAATACAATTTTTATGATTTATTTTTTCTTTTTTTCCTTTCCTTTTTCTTTTCTTTATCTTTTTTCCTTTTCCCTCAGCTAGCTATCACTGGGCCTTGTTGATGACCGGAGACTTGCCGGCCTCAGATTAGGGTGCCCTCGCTGCATTGTGGGAGGGTTGCCCTCGCCAAATCTGCCAAGGACAACTCTCGCCCGAGGCCAATGGAGGGGGAAAAGAAACAAAAATAAAAGGAAAAAAAATAAAAAAGAAATACACAAATTGTCCATGTTGGTGATTTGCAGTCAAAATTGTCTAAGATGACTAAATTGGTAAATCATTAAAACGTCTATGACTAAATTGACAAATTTTCAAAAGTTTTAGAATTAAATTGGCATGTTTGAAAGGTTTAAGATTGAATTGGTCATCATATCACCAATTTAGGATCTTTTTGATAATTTTCAGCTTGCCAAGTTACATTGGTAAAACAATCTAAAAATTTCTCTTTCATTTCAGCAACAATTTCTTTTAGCTGGTCCTTGCTGAAGCAGGAAGAGAGAGTATCACATCGTTCATGGCCAAGAACTTCTTAGTGGAAAATATAATAGAGACAAAACATTATCCTCCTTGTAGATTCTCAACTTCAAACACGGAATAGATTCTATAGGAAAATAAGTGAAAAGAAAATAGTACATATAGAAGCATAAGAAAAGATTACCACTGAGAGAACATAACGATGAAAAGCCGACTGGAACTGAGGAAACTGAAGCAAAGAGTTGAAGAAACTACGGCATCATTGGATAAAGACCAGCCAGAAGTGTAATCTCCTGCGACTTGCATATCTGATGTCTATGCGGTTCTCTCTTGTTGCTTAAAAAAAAAGAAAAGATAAAGATGCGAAGAAGATGAAGATCATTGAGAAGATCATCCATCTACCTCTGGTTGATAGGGTTGTGGAGTCTGATAGGAAAAAAGTACTATTAAAGCTCAAAACTTTTACTATGCATGTAATTTCTATCATTATTATGTATGCCCTAAACTCCCACCGTATATTGGGGCAATAAATTTTGTAGTTGTAATGACCCAGAAGTTTGTAACTTTGATATGATACTAATAGTAAAGGGATTATCTAGTGCAGTATCATGGTTTTTCCCTTTTAATTTTGAAAGGATTTTAAAATAAAAGATCCCTCGTCTTCTTCTCTATTTTTTCTCTTCAAAGATTTGCATTCCTAAGACTGATGTCTGTGGTTTCTTTCTCTTTTCTTGACCTCTTCATCGTGGGCTCCGGCTTAACTTCAGAAACTGTAGAGCATCAGGAAAGAAGTTTTTGTTTGACTGCGAGATTGCCAATATGAAAGTGCATAAGAAGGCAGATATACATGAGGAATGTAATTTTCTATAGATTGCATTGTACAAACATTACCACTAGACAGGAATTCATCCTTTTTGCCCCCCTTTCACAATAGATCGTTGTGCCCTTTAATGACCCACTTTACGTGTTAAAATTGTCGACCATAATAACAATGGTTATCACCTTGATCATAATTCATAACATCTCTTTATTCACAATATGATATATCTATCTTTTTTCTTAAAGTTCATAAGTCATTCCCACCTTCAACATTCGCTTGTGTGGAATGTCAAAGATCTTGTCACTCTGCCTCAAGTTCTTCTTCAGGAAGTTGTAAGCATAGTCGATCAAGACCCTCTTCCCCAAACTAGCCCCTTTCCCTGCCACCACCTCATTCTCACCAATTAAGTGAACCACACCCGCACGCCAAGCCCTATCCAGCACACGAATCTCTCTCTCCGATGCCTCTTGTGCCTTATATTTGCAATTGTTATTCGCTTCATCATCGATCTCTTTTTTGACCCCATTCTCACAATTCTCTGCACTCTCTAACCTATCAACTAATCTCTCGTCACCATCCTTGCCCTTGTTCAATCTCTCTTGATGGGTCATAGTCCAGTGCTCTTCCATTACATACTCCCTGAGCCTTTGAAATAGGAGCCTCTCGAACGGCTCATCGTGCTCATTCCGTGAGTCGGTGTACCCATACCTCACGACGCAGCGAAACACATTGAGCTCCTGCGGCTCAACTCGGCGGAACAGGAACTGCTCTTCTGACGGAACTTTGCTTATCGGGAGCGACTTTATCGAGACGAAAATGACAACTGAGTGGATAGCAGGCACGTTCTCCACATAGTGCTTGAAGATCGGGGGGATCCCTTGGACGAGCTCCGAGTAGAAGACAGCGAGCCCCGGTATGCAGCAGAGGCCGGTGGGGTCTGTGGCAATCTCCCTGAGCTTCTCCGGCGACATCTTGTGGTCGAGCTCATAGTAATACTTGCGCCGGTACACGTGGTTCCACACATACATTATGGTCATAAGGAGGGCGGCAAAGGCCAATGGAAGGTATCCTCCTCGGTAGAATTTGTAGAGGACCGAGCTCGAGTAGAGAAGCTCCACAGTGCCTACAACTAGAATATAAGCGATCACGAAGAAGATGTTCCATTTCCATATCATGATCATGATGAGCACCAGGAATCCAGATGTGAGGGTCATCACAAAAACCACCGCTATGCCTGCATGAAAGATATATACATTTATATTTAGTCCCTCACACAGATAAATAAAATCACTCATATGAATTATATGCATCATGATATGCTTAATGGAGTGGAATTATAGATAGGTGAAAAGGCGACATTTATTATGATGACAATTGTTCTTGTGAGGTCCATCTTAGCAAGTGAAAAAATAGATAAAACCATGCTTTCACCGTTGATTTTAAATTTTCAGATGAACCGTCATTAGAGGTACTAAACTTTCTATGATTTGAAGTGATGTTAGGTAGCTAGGACATGAAAGGGTCAGCAAAAGTGTAAGAACTAATGACTTACCATAGGCATTGCCTATTTTCTCAGTAGTCCTGAAGCTGAGAGTGACCCCAACGCATGCCAACATCAGGAGATAATTAATTTCCGGTATGTAAACCTGTCCTTCGTATTTCGACGACGTATGCACAATTTTAACGTGAGGAAAGCACCCAAGTGAGAGTGATTGTTGGATGATTGAAAACGTCCCTGAGATCATAGCTTGGCTCGCAATGATTGCTGCCAGTATTGCGATCACGAACATCGGCCAATATAAAGGCCCTGCAGCATGGAGAGTTATCGCCATCTTCAATATTTGAATGAAAATGAACAACCCTAAAAGGATGATTTCATTTGTAATTAATCTCAAACAGTTAGCGCGTATATGAAGGTTAGAAAATATTCACCAGGTATAGATTCATAGAATGCGTCATTGACAAGGCTGTTATGCTTTCGAAGAAATGAGGCCTGTCCAGCGTATGCCAATATAAGCGAGGGGTATGTCGTGGTACACATACTAATCTGTATCGAACGGACCATGAAGTGCCCAACATCGGCAAATAATGCCTCCGTTCCTGCATTTTTTCCAAACTAATCGATTATATTGAGATAATACACCTAACTGAACTTAAATGATTTGGCCAATAAGTAAAGGAGAAAAGCAATCCGATGTACCTGTTATGGCAAGGACAATGCCACCGAGAGATATCCATCCTCCCTTCTTGTTCCTCCGAAAGTAATCGACGATGTAAACTGGATTGATGGCTTTGATGACTCCTGGGTCGTACTTGACGAAATTGTAGAGACCAATCGTGCCAATAGATGCAAACCAAACACATATGATTGGAGCGAAACTGTTTCCAACTTTATCAGTCCCGAACCTTTGGACCGTGAACAAGCACACCAGTATCGCCACCGAAATCCAAACTATCATATCTGTAGAACACAAAGATGTTCAAGTTGTAGGAAGAGAGAAGAAATAGTAGACGCACAGTTATATGACATATAAACCTCGGACCACAGATAAGGTTGCACCATCTAAACCTAAAATCACCATTCACATAGGTATGTTTTTTCTGTGGTGATAATTTCTGTAGGATAAGATAACACTCCACTCGGGTGAAATTATCTTAATTTGTAACTCTGTTCAAAGAACCTACTCAGTCTCTTTAGTTTCAATCGAAGAAACTGAAAAAATCCAATAATAATGCACGACTTACTTGGGATGCCAAAAAGATGCCCAGTATCGTGGCCAGGATTCAACATTTTTGTTGTCCATATAGGGTGACGGTGTAGCCATATTCGTACTAATTCGGATTATATTAACTTGAGCCCCTCTAAAGAAATGAAATGTCATCAAATGAACCAAGTCCTGACTACTGACCAGACGGGGTTGTACGCCGGGGCTCCCATGAACAGCTCTGGAGAGAGGACCAGAGGGCCGGGCAGAAGGGCTCAGGCTGCCAGGGCCATAGGCCAGGGATGGCCTGTGGCCAAGCCCAGGCGCACCGAGCTTGTTTCGAAAGCATGGGTCTCCCCATGGGATCCCGAAAATCATGTTATATGTTCAATTTTTACCTGTTTTTTAAAGGTATTACATGCTAGAGCCTCTTTAGTGTTCTAAGGCTTTTTTCTCTAAAATTTTTTTGTGATGAAAACACTCAAGAATTTGAGTAAAATACTAGTGAGGAAAGAGGGTGTGTGAGGGGACTTGGGTATGAGAGCTTTCCAGATTTAAGCTTCTCGTATAGTCGCTACTCTCCCCATGGAGTAAGTACCACTACTTAGACTAAACAACGTCAATCCAGATGACTTATTTTCTCTATTTCTACCTCTTTTTTCTCCATTATTTTGCAATTGAGCTCGATTGGAAGGTGCTCTTTCCACGACAACAATAAAAAGGTTTGAGATGTCTACTTGGACAGTTGGATGCATTGAGGCAGTATGTGTATGTGGTACCTAGGAATTAATTTGTGTACATGTCTCATGGTGCATAGTACTCACGGTATAAAGTTACGTCTTTGAATCATAGAACAAGCTGAGAGATAATGAGGCTGATGTGATAGTAAAATACAATACCTTCTGTCACTGAAGAAGTAGCTTGCTTGATCCCTCCAACAGCTGACAGAACTGCAACACACACATGGGATTACAAGTCAAATATTGCAAATCGACATTAGCAATTGTGATTATAAATCAGTCATATGTTACGCACGATAGGTTATTTAACATCGACAAATTGTCAATGAAAACATGGAAATGAGCGTACCCAACCATGCCTTGTTATGTTCGATCGATCATCATTGTTCTGCCACGATTGCCAGTGTGCTATATAGGAAACGTTCTTGTGAGTTGATATTTATGCGTTCCTTAATTAACTAAAAGATCCCAAAAGTAAGTTGGATCATCCATATTGTTCCAATGTTTAATCATGAAACGCAACTCCTATATAGCAAGTCAAGAAAATGGCAAGGACGACATTAAAGCCAATTTCTACCACGAGGGTGTTGGGGTTATCTTACATTAGTCGCGAAATGGGCTGATGGTCAGTTTACAAATATAAATAAAAATCTCAAACTTTGAGTTAGCTTTTAAGATGAGAGAGGCTTGAAACCATCCAATGCTGATATCAGAGTTTAGGTTATCAAAAAATTTGGAACCAACAGTCACACGGGAGAGATGGGTTGTTACTGCACTGACCCCAGACTCGATGTGTGAGGTGGAGTTTTTTAGAGTTATCCCACACCCACATCAATTTTGGAAAAGCTAGTGATCGGTTTATAAGTATGAGGAAAAGTCTCATAATTTGAACTAGCTTTTAGGGTGATAAAGACTCAAGACCAAACAACAGAAGGTTGAATAAAAGGGATATGTTTGCTGTACTTACTCTTCCCTGCCACTTTCAAATTTTTCGAACTTCTGTCTTTTTGATTCACATGATTTATTCTTATATACCAAATATAAGCATTCCTTTTGGGTTACATAGGAATTATACTAAATCTAGCTGCTGGCCAGCCCACTCAAATCAAGAGGGTCCAAAACACAAATTAGGCAGGTCTGGACAAATAAATTCCTTCTTGAACCCGAGCAGCTGGCTTCAACACTCTCAAGGTTGGTCATTTCACCAATCGAAATTGATGTGTTTCATATTTTGGACTGGCTCAGGCAATCAATTTTAGGCTTGAGACACGGCCAATCCACTCTTTGATCAGGTGTAGCGGTGGGCTTGTACGGGACTCTTAAACGAGTGAATCATCTCGTGCTTCAAACGCGCTTCTACGAGCTAACAACCATTTAATCCGCAAATGCCATCACATCTCGCTTGTTTGCATAATTGATCAACCTTTTGCACATACGGCATCTTATCACGTAAACCTAAATCAGAAGGGTACTACCTAATTGCTCTGGTCAAAAAAGATTCGAGACAGGGATGATTAGAGGTGCGCACCAGAGATGCAAGGAGTAGGACACCATCACCAATCACCATGGAAGTGCCAAGCATGGTGGCAAAGAGTAAGAACTTGGCGAACTGGCTCTTCTCGAGCTTGGACTTGAGCCTTGATGCCCTGAGCAGGCGATTGCTTGACGGCTCTGGCTGGAAATTAGACACATCTTGATTTTCTGGTTGTTGACTCGGGATCAACCCTATCCTTGCATATCGGCATAATAGCGAGTACAATGCAAATGTCCCTCCTAAAAAATGGGAAAAAAAAATTCATTCTTGTCCACTGGAGAGATGATATTGAATTTTTAGCTAGATCAGCTAAAATCATGGGGAAAAAAAAATCAATTATACTGAGGCATCTTAATTACCGGGACTCCCTCAGTCGAATCTAAAACTCACCGAAGCTACGCTTTAAGCCATTAGTGCCTTTTTGTGTGTATTCATCTATCACTTGACACGTTGCGCTTTTTGACTAAACAGACATAACTTACCAATCATAAATCCAGACAAAAGGAATCTCATCAATGCCAACGACTATTCATTTTTTTACTATCCAATGCGCATCACTTGGAAGACCTTTACTAAGGATTGCATTAAAATGACACGATATGCCGGCTTCAATCGTGTAAATATTCAGTGTGTGTTTTATGTACACTAAATTCCATCTGGATGGTTAGATTTTAGGAATCTTGATAGAATATTTAAGTATAGAATAACGCTTTTAAAGCAGTCGATGATGAAGCTGCAAAATCTCATAGGGTATTAGAGCGTGAGATCCTGAATTCAAATCTTTCCAAATCTTATTTGCCTTCCAAATTAAATATGTACCAATGCAGTCAACTCATAATTTCTGTGTTCCAACTTGGCAGGACACTTTTGGACAATGTCATCACATGGAGAGTAAAGAGAAATTAGGGGTACATAGCAAACATAGTCATTTGTTCTTGAGATTGACATCAAGAGGAAGGCCTACCCCACGCGGGACCTGAACCAGTTGAAGTCCTCACCGGATGAGACAGGCAACTTAAAAGGAACAAATTACTGCATTAACTAGTTTGCTAAATCACATGAGAAAGGCATCACTTCGGTGTTTTAAGTGCATTGAATTATCTTATTCATGAAACCCAGACAAGTGGCCCATATATATTAGATTCGCGATCGGGCAATAGAAATCGTTCTGGCGATCTGAATGTTCTAGTGAAAAATTGATTTATCAAGTAATTCGACAGATATTTGTTTACTATATGTTTTGACCACTGTTATCGGGCCGGCGCTAATCCCTTCAAGCCCACTTAACTGGCCCACCAAAACGTAAGTACTTTTCAGCAATGTATCATATCATGTTCCGTGTAGGTGAAACCTACGAACATATTAAATAATATGGCAGTCTCTCACGTCATGTCATTAGCTTATTGATGTTAGTAAACATTTATCAAAGTCAAATAGAGCATGCAGGCTTACGACAAGATTTGAGCAGGTGAGTTATTAGTTTCCTTCGTGGACATGACATCACTCACTGCAAAGGTCAAGAATTTCACCAGTAGGAGCCTCCGATCTCTATAAGTATAAACTATGTTTATTCGTACATAAATGAATAGAGATTGGTCGAGAAGTTTAGACCGTCTTTTGGCTGCAGTCACCCGAAGAGCCAATGAGACTTTGTTTTCATTTCGGCTGTAAAATTTTGAACGGTGCGAACCTTGAATTCTAGATACCAAACAGAACACAAGAAGTAGATGAAGACGAAAAAGAAACTTTATAAGATGTAATTTACTTTTTTAAAAAATGGTTACATATGTATTTAGAGTTTGGGACACCTGGAGTGCCATAACTTGGCACAGGAGGACACTTAAGTGCCATAACTTCGGAAATGTACACTTAAGTGCCAATTTCGGAGTAAAGTGGAACACTTAAGTACTACTCCGGCCAAAATCCGACCAACTAGGTGACGTGGTAATTTTCCGGCAAGTTGGACACAAAACGACGCCGTTTTGCATGCTGACGTGACGAGAAAATGCAAAAACGACGTCGTTTTACGTCGATGTGTAAATAATTAATTAAATTAAATTAAAATTTAATTTTATTTAAAATGTTCTAAAAAATAAAAAACTTAAAATTTAAAAAATCAAAATTAAAAAAACTTAAAATTAAAATTTACAAAACTTAAAATTAAAAAAACTTAAAAATTAAAAAACTTAAAATTTAAAAAATTAAAATTTAAAAAACTTGATATTAAAAAACTCAAAATTAAAAAAAAAACTTAAAATTAAAAAAAATTAAATTTTAAAAAACTTAAATTTTAAAAAACTTAAAATTAAAAAACGTAAAATTTTAAAAATTAATATTAAAAAAATTAAAATTTAAAAAACCTAAAATTAAAAAAAAATTAAAATTTTAAAAAAATTAAAATTAAAGAAACTTAAAATTAAAAAAACTTAAAATTTAAAAAAACTTAAAATTTAAAAAATTTTAAAATTTTAAAAACTTAAAATTTAAAAAACTTAAAATTTAAAAAAACTTAAAATTTAAAAACCTTAAAATTAAAAAAAAAAAATTAAAATTGCCACCTCAACCGCCCCCTTCGGCCCCCCTTTTCTTAAAAAAATTATTATTTTTTTAAATTTTAAGTTTTTTTTTTTAAATTTTAAGTTTTTTAAATTTTAAGTTTTTAAATTTTTTTAATTTAAGTTTTTTAAATTTTAATTTTTTTTAATTTTAAGTTTTTTAAATTTTAGGTTTTTAAACTTTAAATTTTTTAAATTTTAAATTTTTTAAATTTTAAATTTTTTAAATTTAATTTTTTTAAATTTAAGTTTTTTAAATTTTAAGTTATTTAAATTTTAAGTTTTTTAATTTTAAGTTATTTAAATTTTAAGTTTTTTAAATTTTAAGTTTTTAAATTTTAAGTTTTGTAAATTTTAAATTTTAAGTTTTTTAAATTTTAAGGTTTTAAATTTTAAGATTTTTAATTTTAACTTTTTTTAAATTTGAGTTGGTTTAAATTTTAATTTTTTTAAATTTTAAGTTTTTATTTTTTATTTTTTTAGAATATTTTAAATAAAATTAAGTTTTAATTTAATTTAATTAATTTTTATATTAATTATTTACACATCAAACACAAAACTACGTCGTTTTTGCATTTTCTTGCCACGTAAGCATGCAAAACGACGTCATTTTGTGTTTAACTCGCCGAAAAATTGCCACGTCACCCATTTGGCCGGATTTTCGCCGAAGTGGCACCTAAGTGTTTCATTTAACTTCGAAACTGACACTTAAGTGTACCTTTTCGAAGTTATGGCACTTAAGTGTCTTCTCGTGCCAAGTTATGACACTTGGGCTATTCTTCTGCCGATGTATTTACGTAGGAGAGATGTTCTTTTAACCGAGATATCTATTGCCTTAACAAAGGAGGCGTGCAATGCGACCAAACCGAGAATTAGATGAACACATTTGCATTTTACGAGAAAATCCCCTTCACTTTGACAAGATGGTAACATAGGACCAGCTATTAATAATACTCAAGTCCATACTAACTTCTTCTCTTCTTGGTACTCATAGAGACGTTCTTTCTTATCAGAGTGTACGAAGATACGTGGGACTAGGTTTGTCTTACCGTCGCCGTTGTCGGTGGCGCGCAGGACAATGAAGACGTACTTGATGAGAGGGATCAAGGTGATGGTGTATAAGATGAAGGAGAGGACGCCCAAGACATCGTCATTGTGCTTGATGCCCTGGCTGAAGGTGCTCGAGTACACGTAAAGCGGGGACGTGCCAATGTCGCCGTACACTATCCCTATGCTCTGGAACGCCAGACTCAGTATCACCGGCCACTCCACTGCCTTCAAACATGAGAAATCGCATTCCATTAGTGCCACACTCTTGCATGTGAATCGGGCCTTACACGTGAAACAAAATGAGGCCGGTGTTCAGAATTTAATCCACACTTACTTGCTTGGAGCCATGACGATGGTGACCGAGGTACTTAGCAGATTCGAAATTTAACGAGTCGTATCTGCGCAACTTGTTGCTTGAGAGCTTCTTCCCATTCATGAGTATCGGAGATGGTGACGGATAAGCTGTCTCGGCTTGTTGCCTTGCGTCTTCCTGGAATTCTTCGACCACGTCTCCCGACATTTCTATCTCTCTCTTTCAGTCGTAAGACAAAGGAAGACGAGTCGAGAAAAGGTGGTGGCAATTGGTTTCGTTGAGGACGAGGATTTTAGTGGTGACGATGGCGGGGTGTCGTATGTATATATATATAGGCAAAACTAGTATGGCCACAGACAAATCTTTCGTTCGGAAATTTAGAGTGATTAGTAAAGAAAATTCAATATGAACGCGCAGAGACTGAGACATTCATGAGCCGGGCGCGGATGCAAGACGGGGGATGAATCTGGATAGTTCTTTTGAGGAAAGGAAGTTTCTTGTAAACTTCCGTGATGATTCATGAGAGCTACTCCCATAATTTTTATTGAATTTTATTAACGATCGAAGCACTCATTAAGCAATCGATTAATAAAACTTTACAATTTTCGATGCGCTTATTACCCTTGTATATGCACAATCATTGTCTTGAGTATTGAATCATTTCAAATAAAACATACTTAGCAAGTATTTTGAGGAACTCGCTAATACCACCCATCTTTATTTTATGACGATAAAGTTGACTTTGGATAAAAAAAATTGGAATCA
Source organism: Eucalyptus guilfoylei (assembly GCA_016097605.1). Taxonomy (NCBI): domain Eukaryota; kingdom Viridiplantae; phylum Streptophyta; class Magnoliopsida; order Myrtales; family Myrtaceae; genus Eucalyptus; species Eucalyptus guilfoylei. The sequence continues at coordinate 12,621,055 of CM027867.1, read as the reverse complement.
TAGTTGATCCCAAATAATTAAATAAATGGTACTAAAAGCATGCTTGGTCGCCTCTGACGATCATGATGGAGAGATCTGTCTCTATATGAACCATCCGCGACTGCAGAGAGCTTGACAAATTCAATTTTGAACTAAGACCACTTTCTAGGTGTCCAGCATTTTCCAGTCCATAGAGAGTGATTCTCGTGCTATATATTTGGAAGTGTACATCATTGTTGACTAAATTTAATGACCGACGGATGTTTTTATTAATATATCAATGTTTGTACACCCAAAAAGAAGAAAAATGACAGCAGTAGAATTGTAGGCATTGTCAAAAGTGTTCTTTTGGGGACCATTGAGCAGATCCCAGGCTGATTCGTGCGAAATATGCTACAAAGCAACGCTGCTGGTAGCTAACAAAGCAGATTAATTAACTAAACCCCTTTTCCCTCGATTATGCAATTGCTCTAATCAAAATGGTTCATTGTATCTTTCGGTGATGATCGGATCCCTGTAATCAATCAAAATTGCTTATCTCGAAGCTATTGACCAGACAGCTTTAATAATCAGGTGACTCTTTTCATCAGAGGTTTAAACTATTAGGCTGATTCGCTAAGCTCAATTATGGCTGATGCTTGATCAAGATGCTTCTTTTTTGAACATAGACAACATCCTTTGTTTTTTCGTACTAGAAGATTTACATTATTCTTCTATTTCTTTGAGAATTAATCTTGCATGTACAATATGGGCTTTCACCATCCCATTATCCTTATTATCTTCCATTGTTGATTGAGTTATATCATCTTGAAACAAGCCACCAAAAAAAAAAAAAAAGCCTTCCAACGGTTTTTTTTTCTTTTACACAAACCATTTGACCTAAAATCTAAAGGTATGAGAAAATGAATGACGAATATTTATATATGTATAACAGATAACTTATTTATTCTTATTGATACCTTTTATTTTTTAAATGGTCTAAATGTGGTCCCGCAGTTTCAAATTTTTCCTTGTTCTTTATTTACTCTCTACGTCAATAATGAATAATTCTCTTTAGAGATGGACCAACAAAGTGCCAGGATTGATTATGCTGCTGCATGAACTAATTAAATAAAGTGTGTTAGCCTTATATAGACCCTTGACTCTTAATTTATTCATAATCTCTACTTAAATCACAAAGCACCTACTTTGCCAAGTTTATGACGTCCAACTATCATATATTCCTTCATTTTCTCTCAAGGAGGGAAAAAAAAGAATAATATAATTGTGCCTAAGTCTATTAGCTTACATTTTTATTTCATAGCAGCACGAAAACTTTAGTTGGAAATGAAAGGAGGACCGTAGAATAAAGCATCAAATTAGATTTGGAACAATGTTTGCTAAACGAGGAGATTGACAACCTAATCAAGTTTTTCTTAGTTAGTTGTGGTAAGCATCCATTACCATCATTGCCAGCAATAATAGTGGTTCCAAATTCTTTTAAAAATTGCAATTTGGTCCTTCTACTTATTGAGGAGCACGTGTCTTGTCCCCTTACTTTTTTCTATTGTCAAATTTTGCCCCAGCAAAAAGTTTAAGTCTTTCCCATAACTTTCGCTCGAATCCATTAGAGATAAGAGAAGTCATATGATAACGATTCTGACTTTTTCCAAAAAAGAATAATGGTGCGTTTGGTTGGATTTTTGGGGAAAATCTTTGAAAAAATGCAAAGGACTTTAAGTTAAAGAGGTTTTCCAAAATGTAAATTCTATTTGTTAAATTGTAGTTTGAAAGTTCTTTGTGAAGTACTTTCGAGTAAAATGATGTTTGGAGAGATTACATTTACAAAGGACTTTTGTGATTGAAAAAAATTGTCAAAAGAAAAATAAAAGAGTTGGCCAACAAGGTAGGCAGTTGCCAGCGGCCTCAAGCAGCCCTTGGAGATGACCGGTGAGGGCCGCTTGGGGTCGGGCGACCTCAGGCGGCCCTTCATGGAGGTCACCAGACTTAGATCTAGGTCCGCCGAAGGTCGCACGACCTTCGGCTACCCATATTTGGGTCGTGCCTAAGGTTGTGCGACCTAGAGTTGGGTTGCGATGACGCAACTTGCGGGCGGTCACCACAACTCGCCGGGGTCGCGCAATTGGCCGGTGACGGTCGCCGCGACCTCACCGGCCTCTCTCAAGCTCGTCGCTAACCAACCGCATGCCATTAGAGAAGAAGATGAACAGTAGACATGGGGCTTCCGAAAATGCTCGGCGACCGTCACCGATGTCACGCCCCGAACTCCGAGACACGTGAACAACCCGCCATGGCCATGTAAATGCGACATTCCCAGGTAGTGTCGCCGACCCCATTCATTTTATATGCGCATGCGGAATGTGTTAAGAACCCCTGACAAGACTTACAGGATAGGACAGCAGGAAAAAGAAATCAATTCAAAAACAAATCAACATACTTTCATATAACATCATTCCAAAGTTTACATACACCAACAGGATCAGGGACTAAATGCACCAAAAAGGGGTCAGGGATTATGTGCATCAAAAAGGGTCAGGGATTATGTGCATCAAAAAGGGTCAGTCTGCACAACAGGGATCGATCCATCAAAAAGAGGAACAGTCCTAAGACTACTAATCGGACTCATTCGTCGATCCCATATCTTCCACGTCTAACTGCACTGGGTTCGGGGACGATGGGTTGTCCACCCTACCATCAGGAAGGTCAGCTATACCTTCACTCAAAAGGGCATCCACCACAGCACGTGGAATATCAAAACTATCGAGTGGACCAATCCTAAAGTTATTAGCCCCAAAACGGAACCATGCCTTAAACCTATGCGGTGCCCTGACATCTTCGGTCTCCTGAATCCATATGGTGGTCCTGATCAGCTCGTAGATCCAATGACTCCCAGGGTCAGGAAAACTCTCCACCTGATCGACAATTTGCACTGGGATGCCATTCTTCTCCGGAGGTACTGCCATCTACGGCCCTGTAATATTTTTCCCACAACGGGGTGAGACATTGTCTCAGCAAGTTCACCCCTCCTAAACCCCTATTAAAAAGAAAATACGCCCAAAAGTGGTCTAGCCATACATCACAGAAGACTTACCTCGTCTTATTTCTTTCCTGCAGGTTAGTACAATTCATATCGCTAAATCACAGGTAGTAATAAGAACTTAAACCATTGGAACAGAATCAATTTCACATAATTCACAATCACAGCAAGCGTTCTAATTATCATTCGCTGCCACACAAGGGCATAGCCTACTCGCAGTTTAGCTATCTACTGACATGTAGCCAGGCATCGCCTCCCCACCTTGGAGCGCGGCTTCGTCAGTACGTCGACGGCATTCCCGAAGAAGCATGGGCCCAGAATCAACTGCGGCCCGCATTCGTTGTATGGGGCATCCCATATAGGGGCAATTTCAGTTCAATAACTCAAGACAATTCTTTTTAATTATCACACAACAACTCATACTCGACCCAAAGCACTTTGCACATCACTCAAATACTCCAATTACAATATGAATCCTTAAAAATCCAATTTCGGTGCCAAACCCGACATGTGGAATTTTCTAACTAAAATCCATATTTTTCGCAATCGACACTCAATTCGCATCAACCACTCATCAAATTTAAATTCTAAATATATGGCCATGATCAGCACGAAATTCTGAGCAATTGAGGTCAAAAATAATTTTTCGAGTTTTTTTTTTTTCGGAATGGAATATATTATTAAACTATCCATAAATTTCGAAACCTTTATTTAAATCAGAAATAATTTCTTTTAAGTCACATCAATGTTTATATTAAAATAAACCTACTTAACTTTAAACTAAACATACATTAACTTAACTAAACACCCTAATCTAATCCACATATGAATAAACTAACTTAACCACCTAATTTCAATCAACCTAAGCTAAAAACACTTAAGGCATCATTAACCCTCTAATCAAGATTTAGTGAGCTAAACTCACCGGAATCGCTCTTCGACGAGTCTCCGGCGAAGCTAACGGCGAGGCAGTCAACAAACCTACACGGAGCGACACCAAATGAGAATCGAAAGGCGGCCAAAACAAGCTTTGAAGAACTAGACCTTGCTGGAACTTCTAGCTACTGACCAAGCTCGGATGAGGGCGGCATGGTGGTCGGTTTGACGCGAAACCGGCGGAAGAGAGAAGCGGCAGCTCGAGCGGTGGTTCACGGTGGCTTGGCGGGGCCTCCGGCGACCTTGGTGACGACGAACGAGCGGCTGCGACAGGTGGGTCGACGGGATGGAGACTCGGGCGGACGAACGAAGGGGAAGCGGCGAAGGGCTGCAACCGGCTTTCTTCCTCCCTCAAATTCGAAATCCCCTCTCCAAGCTCCATGAAGAAGATGATGGAGACAAGAGGGAAGTGACATCCCATCTTTTTTGGGATTAAATCTCCACCCTCCAAGTGTCACCACCCTAGCCAATCTTGCCCCACCCCATGACATCACTTGTGATGTCACAATCCACTAACTCCAACATTCCACAACCTCATTCCAATAGGTTCAATTTCATTTTCCGTCGGGGCATAAAATCTTGTACCATAATTTCTTAAATTCCATTTGATTCTCTTCCAACTGAGTTGAATTGAAGTCTATAAAATTAATCCATAATTCTCATAAGATATGTGACACCCCAGGACTTCCAATTTCTTAATTCAGTCAAAATTTCATGGTTAATTTAACTCCGGTATAATACTAGCGTGTCCTAACCTACCGAGTAGCTTTTAGAAATTTTCATGCATTCGACCTGTGGTTGATTAATCTCAAGCCACAATGTACATCTTTGACACATTGGCGACCCTCGGTTGTCGAGGTAACCTCAAGGTTTCAAATACGGACACAGGGTACCCAAATAACTGCGCCGCAATGACCCTTGCAGGTCAGCTTAGTCGAGGAGTCGTTTCTTGGTCAAATTCTCGAGTCTTATGCATTAAAATCTCTTAACGGCTTCACCTGATAGATTAGTTTTTACATGAGTGGCTGACTCAAGGAAAGAACTATATGTGCAAAGATGAAATGCCCATCTAAATTCACTGAAAGTAGAATTAGAAAAATCGGGATGTCACAACCGGCCTCTCTCAAGCTCGTCGCTAACCAGCCACACGCCACTAGAGAATAAGATGAACAGTAGACATGGGGCTTCTGAAAATGCTGAAAGCCCAAGGCAGCCTAGGACCTACCTTGGGCTTTCAGCATTTGCAAGGCAAACTTTGCCTCAAGGTGGGTTTAAAAAATGAAACCAAACACCTAATATTTGGCTTAAAGATCCTTGGAAGCCCAAAGTCCCTTCCCAAAGCCAATTCCAAACGCAGCCTGATAAATTGGACTTCGAACGAGTTATTTGTTCGTCTAAAATAGAATTGTATATAGCGGAATTAATCTCAACGAGACTCTCCATTTGATTCTAAGGACTTTACATGTAGGCATTACCTAGTTAATCTTGATTCATTGTTCCTTTTCAATCTAAAATAGAAATGTCATGAAAGTATTTCTACTATAATTGACAACAGTACAAGGATTGGTTTTGCCATTGAATAAATATATGTATCTAAGGACTTATACATGGAGCGACAATGTAATTTTCTTCCATATCTCGTACGTGTAGGTATTACCTATCGATGATTGATGCTAAATGGATCACAATTTGTACATATTGGCTCCCAATATCAATTGTCATTGCTAACTCCGCACTTTCCATCAGAGATTTTGAAATCAAACTCGTTAACAAAAAAGACTTCAAATTGCCATCATAAAATAATATAAGAACTAGAATTGTGACATAACCGAATATAAAAACCAAAAGTGGACTCTGGAAAATGTATGAGTACCGAAAGTCTAGTGTTCCTTGTTCTTTTTTATCGGAATGATTTAAGAAGGGTTACAGGCAGTTACTTTCCAGATTTATCCAATGCACGTCGGCCCTTGATAGATAGCTAGGGTTCAGCAATTAAACAACATGCCTACGAGTTGTGTCATATGCTGCATCCATTTCTTTTTCTACCTAAATCGATTTGGTCAGAGATAGGCATTGAGTAAAGGTTCATGAAATTAAAGGAGATCCATCAATATGAGTTTCTCAGAAAGAGCAGCCTCTTCATTGCGGCACATCCTTCGTGTTTGAGGCATTTCGTACCCACTCCATTGATGTAACTGCAATCTACTTGCAATTCTAATGGAGGTGGAGAGTTTCTTTGTCTAAAGAAGGACAAAATATGTCACTTTAATTAGGCATGAGGTAGGAGGTGATCAACGATTGATAACCGCTTGCCTAATGCCACTGAAAACTAGTGCCCACCTAGCAATCATTTCGGACCTCTGTTTTTCTTATTTGGGAATATGTGTTGCTTTGTTTTTATTAACACCATAAAAAATCTCAAATCGGTACATTCTTATAAAATTTACTCTAAGTTAACTTTCTTGTCACAAAAATTCCCAAATTGATACACTTCTTCCCAAAACTAATTTTTGTTTCATGAAAAATCTCAAATCGACATATTTAAACAAATCTACTCTCTATTAACTCCTATTCAGTATCCTCATTAAATTGTTGGCATAAAAAAAATGTGGGCAAACAACCACAATGATCAGCATGTAATGTGCATCCGACATGGAAATTTAGGCCTTCTTTGGTAACCATCTCCGAAACAATTGTTTCTATTCTTTTGTTCCCCATAATGAAAAAAGAATAGAAATCCATTCGGTAAAATTTTTATTCTGGGGAACAAAAATCTACTTTTTTTTGTTCTCGAGAATAAATTTGGAATAGAATCAAAAAGTAGAAAAAAATTACTTTTTATTTCCGGGAATAATTTCAAAAATTAAGCCTAACTCTTTCTTTCTTTCTTTTCTCCTTCTCTCTTCTTCTTCTTCTTCTTTCCAGTCCCAGTTGATCGGCCACTGGCGACCATTGCTACCGCCGCTGGTGATCAACTAGGTGAGGTTCGGTGAGCTTGCCGTGGCTAGGCGATCTGACGAGGCTTGGCCTCTCCAATCGGTGCAAGGCTCGGCCTTACCTAGCCACCGGCGAGGCTTAGCCTTGCCAAGCCAAGGCAAGGCTGATCTCATGTCGCATGGGTGAGGTTGAGCCTCGCTTGGCCATTGGCAAGGCCAAGGCCATCGGCGAGGCCAAGGCTCGCCATGGCTAGGCAAGCCTCTGGTAAGCTCACCAGACCTCGCTCAGCTGATCGCCGATCATAGCGGGTGACAACCAACCACAAAGAAGGAGGAAGAAGAAGAAAAAAGGAAAAGAAAAAAGAAAAAAAGAAAAAATAAAAAGAAAAAGGAGAAAAATAAGAAAAATATAGTAAAAGTATTAAAAAATTAAAAGAAATAAAAAAATTTAAGAATCTTACTAAACACATTTCTATCACAAGAATAGAAATTTTGTACAATTACTAAACGCGTTCTTTTGTCCAGAAATTGTTCTCGGGAACAAAATTAGAAAAAACTATTTATGATTAAAAAATTATCCTGGGAATAGAATGGTTACCAAATGCGCCCTTAATGTGAAGGGGTCTCCTAAAACGTCGTTTAAAGGAAGCCAGAGCTAAAGAAAATGAATTAAGTTTGGGAATTAGGGCAAAATTAAATCTATTCCTTCACACTATCTTTGAAATCACCAAAATCTTAGACAAAATTGAGGCATGACCACAAAAGGCAATTTCTCAATCTCAATTCATTTTCTTCAAATTTGACTTCCCCAAAAAAATATTGATTAGGAGACCCCTTTATGTTGAATTTCCACATTCACGCCGATTATCCAAGTCATTTGTCTATTTGTGTGTTCACAGTCAGCAATTTAACAAGGATATTGGACCGAAGTTAATGGGAGTAAATTTGTCAAAATATTACTAATTTAAGATTTTTTTTACGTGAAAATTATTTTGTAATAAATACGGCTCATATATTTTTTGTGGTATTAATCCTTTTTATATTGTCAATTGTTAATGACTATCTTGTGTAGTGATGGATATGAGGTGGAATGGAAAGTAGACCATAATTTCTCAAGGAATACCTAGGGAGGACCCAAGTCATCGACATGCATGAGACTCGTGCAAAGACAAGCTCATCATTTCCAGAATAAGAGGATTTTCGGATGCTAGAATTGGACAAAGTCCATACCAGCGCTCCAAAGCCACGGTCATTGAACTAGAATTATGGGTATACGCTTTAGCATGCTGGAATAAAAATGAAATGGATGACTTCCCCGCTGATCAAATAACTGGTTCTAAGCTTAAAGTAGACGACTGTACAACTGAAATGAATCATATTAAGAGTAGAAACAGCAAGCACGGATCGATTCTTCATGGCAGATTGCAAATGATATTCGGACAATGAGATGACCATGGCTTTTCCATAACACTACATATCTTCGCTTAGTGTCGAGGTTATAACACCATTACTCTGTTGTTTCCACTTTACCGATCTGGCACCACATCATATTTGATAGAAAACTAAGATATCAATACATAGTAATAAGCAATTAACATTATGCTAATCGTTATATAAGGAATAATGTTTAATATGATATATATGTACCATCAAGTAACATAATCAGTACCACATCAATTGTCTACTTATTATTTTATATTTTTTTGTTTAGTTAAATAACACGTGATTATGTCAAAGTAATTACAATTGGTATTATCAAGGTATAATAAGACAGGTATATTTTCTAATCTATATATAAAACTCATGATTAATACTCTAACATTCATATTATGACTTATGAGTGAGAGAAAGGAGACGGATAATTTTGGAATAGCTATTACATCCAGGCTCTAGTAAGCTATTATTCGGGAAACATGCAATGTCTATCATAGTAAGCTATTATTTGGTTGTAACCCTGATATTGATACTGATAATGAAGAGATTGTCTAGTGCGGCATCACGATTTTTCCCTTTTGATTTTGAAAAAGGTTTTCCACATAAAAAATTCATTGTCTTCTTCTCTATTTTTTTTTCTTTTAAAAAATTTGCGTTCCTACCACTGCTATCTCTAGTTTATTTCTTCATTCTTAACCTCTTCATCGTGGGCTTAGGCTTAACTTTAGAAATTGTAGAGCATCGGGAAAGTAAGTGTTGTTGACACCTAAATTTCGTCATTTTACTTAAAACTTAATCGCATAAAAAATTAAGAATTAGTTGCTAAAAAAAAAAAAGAACGTCGAAGGGGCCGGGTCAGGCCGGATTTAGCCTTGGCCTGGCCCACCTTTTTCTCTCTCTCTCTCGCTCGGGGGCCCGGTCTAGCTGTTTTACTCCCCCTCAGCATCCTTCGCACGCGACCTGCGAGAAAAGGGGAAGAGGAGCAGCAAGCCAAGGGAGGAAAGGAGGAGGGAGAGAGGGCGAGTGAGGGAAGAGAGTTGGAGGGAGAGACCGCCGGCCACCGCACGGCCGACAACCCGCCACCGTGCCTCCTTTCCCGCTCCAAAACTTCGACCAGACACAGAGAGAGCTCAAAAAAGGGAAAACCGGAGAGAGGGAGAGAAACCAGGGGGAGAGGAGGCGCCGTCGACGTTGCCCAACACCGTCCTTGTGTCGAGCTGTATCATCCCGGTCATCCCTCGACGCCGTTGTCGTCACCACAACGGATCTCCGCCGAGTCGCTATTGCCCACCACCATCTGCTTCAATGTAATCCTGACGCTGAGCCAGCTGAGAGAGGAGGGAGGTCGGAGGAGGTCCAGAGACCTAGATTCGAGGGCGGCGGGTCGGACAAGGGCCAGATCTAGGAATCGATCGGGCTCCGCCGCAGCCTCAGGCCGACCGCCGCTGCCATTTGACCAGCTGTCTCAAGTTGTGTCGCCGTTCCCCCTGATACCGTCGCTGCACTAGATCTCCGTCGTCGCTGTTGCAGCATCGGTTGCTGGGCCCGACGCCTTCGTTGCCCTTTGAACGTTGCCCCGCTATAGCCCGAAGCTACGATGCCGTCGTTGCCCTCCAAACGCCGAACCACCTAGTACCACGTCGTAGCCGCCCGTTCTCACAGACCTTGACGTCGTCGCCACCGTTCGCCACATCGCCGTTGCCACTCGCTGCGTCGCCGCCGCCGTCATCAACACCGCCAAGAAGCCCTAGGGTTTCGACCAAAAACCGAGTTGGGCGCGGGTCGCAAATCGGATAGGGTTTTGATCTCCGGGCTGAGCCTGTGTGCTTGGGCCGATTTATCTTTGGGCTGTTTTAGTACATTGGGCTTATGGGCCTCATTTTTAAAATGAAAAAGCTTAGACCAAATTGGGTCCGTTGGTTGGGCCTAATCTGAACCAAGGAAAGGCCCGACCAAGGTTGGTCAGGCCTTGTATTTCGGGTGGGCCGATCGGCCTGGCCCCCATTTGGGCCAAACCAGCCACCGACGCCTCTCCCTCCGGCCAAGGTCAGTAGCTAGAAGTTCTAGCTAGGTTTGGACCTTTAAGGCTCGTTTTGGGTGCCTTTCGATCCTTGTTTGGTATTGCCCCGTGGAGGTTTGTCGACCGCCTCACCATTGTCTTTGCCGTGGACTTGTCGGAAAGCGATTCTGGTGAGTTTAACTCACTAAACCTCGATTAGAGGGTTAATGATGCTTTAGGTGAGCTTAGTTTATATTAAGTGTTATTAGGTGATTAGTTTAATTTATTTAAGAGTAGATTAGATTAAGGTGGTGTTTAGTTTAAAGTATGTTTAATTAAGGCTAAGTAGGTTTATATTAGAATAAGCCTTGATTTGACTTTAATGAAGTATTTTTGGATTAAATAAATATTTCAAAATTATTTAATAATTTAATAATAGATTATTATTCGAAATTATTAAAATATTATTATTTAATTAATTTTCGGAATAAATTTAATTATTTAATAAATTTCAAAAATTGTTTCAGGACCCTAAATTCTCAAAATTTTACGCTGATCGCTGTTGTGTATTTAGATTATTAATTTGATGGTTGGATATTGCAAATTGAATGTTGATTATGAAAAATATGGATTTATTCAGAATAACCTCGGGTGTCGGGTTTGACTTTGAAATTGGATTTTATCGATTATTATTTTAATGGAAGCCTTGAGTGAAATGCAAAGTGCCTTGGGTTGAGTATGAATTGTTGTGTGATAATTAAGAGGAATTGTCTTGAGTTGTTGAGCTGAATTTGCCCCTTTATGGGAGGCGCCACGCAACGGGCTTGGGTCGCAGTTGATTCCGGGCCTATACTCCTTCGGGAACGCCGTCGACGTAGTGACGAAGCCGCGCTCCATGGGGGAGACTATGCCTGTCATTAATGTCAGTAGATAGCCGAACTGTGAATAGGCTATGCCCTTGAGTGGCAGTGAATGACAATTGGAACACATGTTAGGTATTGATTGACGTGCCGGATTATGTGACGGAATTGTGTGGCATGGTAATGGTTCGGTCTTATAATCAGGACCCCTGTGATTATTGTTTATATGAAAGTGATTGCGTTCCGGTTGTTTAAAATTCTTATTACTGCACGTGATTGAGTGATACGAACTGTGCTAACCTGCAGAGAGGAAATTGAGGCAAAGGTGAGTCTCATTGATTGTGATGGTGTGGCTAGGCCATCCTTGGATATATTTTCTTTCTAATAGGGGAGGGGTGAACTTGCTGAGACAATGTCTCATCCTGTTGTGGGCTTACATTTTTAAGTCCCTAATGGACGGAGCGACCAGTTCATTATGGTTGACCTTGTGGAGTTACAGAGGTGAAGTTGAAGGATTGGTGATCATGTACGACTTGTAGGTCGTAGGACGGTCCCTTTTTATAAGCCGGCCTTTTGTAGACTTTTGGTTGTAGACCTCTGTTTGTAAGCTCCGTTGGTTTATGTATGTGATTGGTTGTGAAATTGCTTCTTGCTTTTCTATCCCATATTTCATTGTCAGGGATTTTATAATACGTTCCGCATGCGCATAATAAATGAATGGGGTTGGCGACACTACCTAGGAATGTCGCATTTGAATGACCATTGTGGAATGTTGGCGTGCTCGAGGTTCGGGGCGTGACAGTCATCCCCTGACGCTGTTGCCATCACCGCACCGGATCTCCGCTGAGTCGCTGTCGCCCATCACCATTTGCTTCAATGTAGTCTCGACGCTGAGCCAGCTGAGAGAGGAGGGAGATCGGAGGAGGTCTAGAGACCCAGATCCGAGGGCAGCGGGTTGGACAAGGGCCAGATCTAGGAATTGATCGGGCTCCGTCGCAGCCCTAGGCCGGCCGCCATTGTCGTTCGACCAGCCGTCTCAAGTTGTCTCGCCGTTCCCTCTGATGTCGTCGCTGCACCAGATCTCCATCGTCGCCGTTGCAGCGTCGGTTGCTAGGCCTAACGCCTTTGCTGCCCTTTGAATGTTGCCCCCTTATAGCCCGAAGCTGCGATGCCGCCGCTGCCCTCTAAACGCCGAACCACCTAGGACCACGTCGTCGCCGCTCGTTCTTGCAAACCCCGACGTCGTCGCCACCGTTCGCCACGTCGCTACTACCACTCGCCACGTCGCCGCCATCATTAGCGCCGCCAAGAAACCCTAGGGTTTCGGCAAAAAACCGGATCGGGCGCGGGTCACAAACCGGGTAGGGTTTTGATCTCCAGGCTGGGACTGCATGCTTGGGCCGATTTATCTTTGGGTTATTTTAGTACATTGGGCTTATGGGCCTCATTTTTAAAATGAAAAAGCTTAGACCAGATTGGGCCCATTGGTTGGGCCCAATCCGAACCAAGGAAAGGCTTGACCAAGTCGGGCCTTGTATTTCGGGTGGGCCGATCAGCTCAGCCCCCATCCGGGCCAAACCCGGGTGGGTCTAACTGAACCGCCCCGACTGGGTTAGACTTGGGTCCAGTCTGACCGTACCCAACCTAGTCCTAGTCCGGCCTGAAAAAAGAGTTAATTAATTAATTATTTTATTATTATTATTTTTAAAATTAAAAATTAATTTTTTTAAAAAAAGAATCGAAATTTAAAAAATGTAGGGTTTGGTTAGGAATTGCCATATCTTGCTGTCTTAGTGTAATTAGGCCTTTGCTTGCTCATATTTTGATTATATCGTATGTTTAATTTGCATATCTAATTATGTTTAATTGCACGTGTTTAATTTTACTGCAATTATGATCTTGATAGCTATGTTTGTTACTTTAATAATTGCACACCTGCATGATCACCTCATATGTTTGTGGATTGTCGCAACCTTTAATTTTAAAAGGTGAATTATTCAAAGAAAAAGCTAATGGATTACTAAGTCCGAAGACTCGGCACGGACCCTCCCAAGCCCTACCAATCGCGACTTGATGTTAGGAAATTAATCTTTTTAAACATGCAATTATACTCAATTTGGAGCCGCCACTAACCAATTAGGGTTGGTTAGAAACCCAAGTAAAGTATGGGAGAATACTTTACTTTTGCGAACTAGAGATTCAGTAGGTCCGGGGACATGGTTATGCTAGATTAGTCTAACGCCCTTTCGGTACCTTTTTATTTTAATTTTAAAAATATTTGGCAAGCAATGTTGATTAATTTTAATTTAAACTACTAACATGCAAATGGTGGTCATGCGGGTACACAATCAATAAAACGAAGTGATAAATTATAAGAAATTATAAACTACAACTTTATTAAGGTCCACTCCCTAAAGAAAAACTTACAAAAGTGCTAATAAAAATGCATGCCTTAAACATGATTTCTAAATGACATGACACCTAATTTTTCTTTTTCTTTAAAAATGTTAATTATATGCAATCTTAATTTAAATTTGATATGCATGAGTTTTACTTTAATGACATGTGAGATGCAGTTCATATGACATAATTTGAATCATTACAATATATATGCAATCTAATTTATATAATCCTAAATATGCACATACTACATGATATGGGATGGATGATGTGGTAATTCTGTATGCATGTTTTTTTAATGATTTTTTTAATGATTTTTTATTACACATATGCAACCTACACTAACAATGATGACATGAAATGAGATTAATTATGAACTAGCCTATTAACTAACCAAATAAATGACCTTTGTGTTTTCTTTTTTTTAAATGACTTAATAATTCTTATTAAGAAAAAACAATATAATGATGCAATACTAATCTTTGGCTTTTTTTTTATTAAAAAAAAACTATACGACGGGAATATTAAAACATTAACCTATGACCTACTAATTAAAGCACAACATGTGGTGTGCACATTATGAAATCTATATAACCTAAATAACAATTTTTGTTCTTTTTTGTTTTGGTTTTATTAAAGGAAAATTATCCTAATGCTATTAAAATGTGGTAATTTAAACATGAAATGTTTATGGACCGAAATACCTAAATTCTAAAAATGACATGTGATGCATGATATGTGATGAGCAAATAATGATACACACCAAAATATATGTCTTATTGAAAATTTATCAATGTAAATTAATGACATATTATCTCAATGATGCAAAGCAATTCATGAATTTGCCATGAAAAGTTGAAATAATCAAAAATCTAACCCGATGTCTTGCGGCTTAATATTTTTGATTAATACCACTTAATATGACAAATTTCTTAATCGGATAATGATAAAATATGACAAAACAAATCAAGTCAGGACTACAAGCTAAGAATCCAAATACTAGCTGAATTTAATCTAAAAATTTACCTAGTTCAACGCGCGGCTGTCTCGAGAGGGCGACGGCAAGGTTTGCGGATCGAGGAAAGAGGTATTACTGAGACTTCACGGGAGCTTGTTGATGGTCTAATGACAATTCCACCTCCGTGAGGCCCAGCCAAAAAAACCTGCGAAAGTAAAAGACTTACGAGAGATGGAAGGTTGACGCTCAGTGATGATGAACCCCACTATGGACGCTCGACAATGGCGTTCATCGGATGTCCGCGAAACAGAAGATAATCACAACACAACTCGGCAAAGGCGTCTCAGGAGCGTCAATGGGAAGACCACAGTAGCATCGAGTAAACAGCAGGGAGGCACGGCGTCGGTGACCGGCGAGCAGCAGGGTCGCGGGTCGTAGTGGTGGTGGAGGGCGGAGTGGTGAGCGGTGTCGCGAGTCGGAGCTAAAACCAGGGGCTGGCAGCGCAGCAAGCTTTGGGTCTCTGGCCAGAGTGGCACTGCAAAAGCTTCGACGGGATGCTAACGTTGCGATCTGCAGCAACAGGGATGTTGGGTTGATGGCAGAGAGGGGAAATGCGTTGGGTAGTCGCCGTGGAAGGGCAGCGGCGTCAGCTTGAGGCGGAGCGCGGCGTGGACAGGGGACGGCGTCGGCGAGGCGGCACAGCGACCGGCAGAGGAAACAGCAGATGCAGTGGTATCGTGGCGGTGGGTCGTCGGAGCAAAGGGCTGTCCGTCAGGGCTCCGGTGTCGAACCTGGGCGTCGCGGGCGTGAAGCAGAAGCGGAGACGGCCGTCGCAGCGAGATGAAGCAGAATCGGAGCCGGCAGAGGGGGCTCAGGATCTGCGGTGCTGCGGGCAGAGACGCGGAGATCGCTGGGTTGCAGGCAGAGGCAGGCACGAGTGCTGCGGCGCGAAGGTGATGAGCAGCAGCGGCGGGGGGAAGCTCTGGAGAAGACGAACAGTAGCTTTTTTCCTCGTTTTTAACCTTTTCTCTCTCTCTCTCTCCGTCACTCTCACCTGTCTCTCACGTCTTCTCTCTCTACTTTCTGCACCTCTTTTGACTTGGATGTCTGCAGAAGGAAAATCTAAAAGAATTTCTCTCTCTCACTTCCCTTCACTTCTGGACTTTTTGTGTTCTCTTTGTTCGGACGAAGAGAAGTGTCTCTCCCTCCCCTAAACCGAAGCTTTGCCTCCTTTATTTATAGAAGGAGGACTCAAGTTTGTTTTTGCAGGTGAAGATTTTCCAATGTAAGTGCACATATTCACTCATCTTCTCAACAAAAAAGTGGCTCCAAAATCACACGGCTGTTGAGTTTTTGAATTCAAAATGAGGAGATTTGTTCAACAACCAAATGTTTTATTATTCAAAAGAAATATTCAAAATTTCCTTCCAGAACCAAATGCTCTATTTTTATTTTCTAAAGGATAAGCTTGATCCCAAACTAGGTGTCAACATGGATAAATATAAAATCAATCCAAACTGCTTGACAAAAATATTTTCTTTTAAGATGAACAAGATTAGGTACCGAAAATGGCACTAATTGATCAATTAGTGTAATCAAGTCCATGACTCTAGATTCTCTGGTTGCGTAGGAAGTGTGGCATGCTCTCGTGCCTCACTTAGTTTTTAGCCAACCCCAATAGGCTAGTGGCAACTCCTTTTTGCAAATATCTTAAAAATACCCCAATGTCGCTCGAGGTATGGGCTTGGGAGAGCTTGCGCCTAATCATGGGCCTTAGGTCAATCTTTTAGACAATACTCCTAAACCTGTTCCCTCCCCCCGAGGGTAAGTCGTAACAAGTGTTTGTTTGACTGGTGGCCAATATGAAAGTGCATAAGAAGGCAGATATACATAAGGTATGCAAATTTCTGTAGATTACATTGTGTGAACATTACCACCAGACAAGGATTCATCTTCATCCCCCCCTTCCCCTTCCCCTTCCCTTTCCCAATAGATCATTGTGCCCTCTAATGACCCACTTTACGTCTCGAGAGTCTTGACCATAATAACAGTGGTTAACACCATTATCATGATCATAACATTTCTTTATTCACAATATGATACATCTATCTTTTTCCCTAAAGTTCATAAGTCATTCCGACCTTCAACATTCGCTTGTGTGGAATGTCAAAGATCTTGTCACTTTGCCTCAAGTTCTTCTTCAGGAAGTTGTAAGCATAGTCGATCAAGACCCTCTTCCCCAAACTAGCCCCTTTCCCTGCCACCACCTCATTCTCACCAATCAGGTGAACCACACCCGCTTGCCAGGCCCTATCTAACACAGCAATTTCTTCCTCCGTTGCCACTTGTGCCTTCTGATTACATTTATCATTAGCTTCATCATCGATCTCCTTTTTGACCCCATTCTTACAATTCTCTTCGCTCTCTAACCCATCAACCAATTGCTCGTCATCATCCTTGTCCATGGGTAACCTCACTTGATGGGTCATAGTCCAGCACTCTTCCAATACGAACTCCTTGAGCCTTTGAAATAGAAGGTTCTCGAACGGCTCGTCGTGCTCGTTCCGTGAGTCAGTGTATCCATACCTCACGATGCACCGGAACACATTGAGTTCCTTCGGCTCGACTCGGCGGAACAGGAACCGCTCTTCTGATGGGACTTTGCTTATTGGGAGTGACTTTATCGAGACGAAGATGAGGACCAAGTGGAGGGCGGGCACGTTCTCCACATAGTGCTTGAAAATAGGGGGGATCCCTTGGACAAGCTCTGAGTAGAAGACCGCAAGCCCTGGTATACGGCAGAGGCCAGCGGAGTCAGTGGCGATCTCCCTGAGCTTCTCCGGCGACAACTTGTGGTCGAGCTCATAGTAGTATTTGCGCCGGTACACGTCATTCCACACGTACATTATGGTCATAAGGACGGTAGCAAAGGCCAATGGAAGGTATCCTCCTCGGTAGAATTTGTAGAGGACCGAGCTCAAGTAGAGAAGCTCCACAAAGCCCACAACTAGGACGTAAGTGATGATGAAAAAGATGTTCCATTTCCATATTATGATCATGATGAGCACCAGGAATCCAGATGTGAGGGTCATCACAAAGACCACCGCTATGCCTACATGAACCAAATATACATTTATATTTAGTCCTCACACAGATAAATAATGCCACTCATATGAATTATGCCTCAAGATATGCTTAATACAGTGAAATCATAGATGGATGAAAACACGACATTTACTGTGATGACCATTGTTCTTGCGATGCCCATCTGAGAAAAGCGAATTAAATAAATACCCCAGATTTTAAATTTTCAGATGCACTATCGTTAGATGTACTAAACTTTATATGATTTGAAGTGATGTTAGGTAGCTAGGACACGAAAGGGTCAGCAAAAGTGTAAGAACCAATGACTTACCATAGGCATTGCCTATTTTCTCAGTAGTCCTGAAGCCAAGAGTGACCCCAACGCATGCCAACATCAGGAGATAATTAATCTCCGGTATGTAAACTTGTCCTTCATATTTTGACGACGTGTGCACAATTTTAACGCGAGGAAAGCACCCTAGCGAGAGTGATTGTTGGATGATTGAAAACGTCCCTGAGATCATAGCTTGGCTTGCAATGATCGCCGCCAATATTGCAATCACGAACATCGGCCAATATAAAGGCCCTGCAACATATAAAGTTATCGCCATCTTCAATATTTAAATGGAGATGAACAACCTTAAAAGGATGACTTCGTTTGTAATTAATCTCAAAGAGTTGGCGCGTATACGAAGATCAGAAAATATTCACCTGGTATAGATTCATAAAATGCGTCACTGACAGGGCTGTGATGTTTACGAAGAAATGAGGCCTGTCCAGCGTATGCCAATATAAGCGAAGGGTATGTCACGGTACACATGCTAATCTGTATCGAACAGACTGTGAAGTGCCCAACATCGGCGAATAATGCCTCCGTTCCTGCATTTTTTCCAAACTAATCGATTATATAGAGATAATACACCTAACTGAACTTAAATGATTTGGCCAATAAGTAAAAGGGAAAGCAATTCCATTCTACCTGTTATGGCTAGGACAATGCCACCGAGAGATATCCATCCTTCCTTTTTGTTTCTCTGAAAGTACTCAACAATGTAAATCGGATTGATGGCTTTGACGACTCCTGGGTCGTACTTGAGGAAATTGTAGAGACCAACTATGCCGATAAATGTGAACCAAACACATATGATCGGAGCGAAGCTGTATCCAACTTTGTCAGTCCCGAACCTTTGGACCGAGAACAAGCATACCAGTATCGCCACCGAAATCCATACTATTATGTCTGTAAAATATGAAGGTGTTTTGAGTTTTAGAAAGAAAGATAAGTTTAGGAGCCTCTACCTGTATAATGATAAACCTGGGGACCAAAGGTCAAGGTTGGACCATCTAAACCTAAAATCACCATTCAGGGGTGAAATTATCTTAATATGTATTTCTTTCTGCTCTAATACACATGACTCTAACCGTATATCCTAGCGGGTTATGTTCTCCATATCTTACTTATTTCTCTGTTATCTTGTGATTCTGCTCCGTTGCAAGGTCCTCCTTCCAACAAATATAAAAGAAGTTTTTTAGGTTGAGATCTGCACTCTGACATTTGGATGCATTGGAACTCTACATAGGAATGAATTTGTTTAAGTTTTCTCATGGTGCAGGGTATTCAGAGGTTCAATTGAGTCATTGAATAATAGACTCAAGTCGAGAGATTAATGGTGTTGATGTGATAACAAATAGTAATACCTTCTGTCACTGCAGAAGTAGCTTGCTTGATCCCTCCAACAGCTGACAGAACTGCAACGCACACATGGGATTGCCAATCAAACGTTGCAGATTAATTGATTAGACAATAAGTACTTTAATAATATATCAGTCCTATGTTATGCAAGCTAGTGTAATTTAAAGGTGACAACTTGTCGATGAAAACATGGAAATGAGTACGCACAATCATGCGACGTTATGTTCGACATGAAGAGATATTGGTATTAATCTAATGTGAACCAAATGGAAGGCTTAAATTTTGATATGCTAAGATTAGGACTACATAATTGCATTTACTAAATGACGTGGTATGTAGATATGATCATAGGCTAGACTACCCGCTTGGGAACGATTGGAGGTGCGTACCGGAGATGCAAGGAGTGAGGACACCATCACCAATTACCATGGAAGTGCCAAGCATGGTGGCGAAGAGCAAGAAGAACTTGGCAAATCGGCTCTTCTCGAGCTTGGACTTAAGCCTCGATGCCCTGAGCAGGCGATTGCTTGGCAGTTCTAGCTGGAAATTAGACACATCTTGATCTTCTGATTGTTGACTCGGGATCAACCCTACTCTTGCATATCGGCAGATCAGCGAATACAATGCAAATGTCCCTCCTGAAAAGATTGGAAAAAGAAACAGAAAATAAATTTATTCATGTTCATTGGAGATTGATCAACTAAAACCGAAAAAAAAAAAAAAAATCTCCTATACGCCGAGGCATCGTTATTTAATCTTGTTTATTTCAATGATTAGAGCCATTACATTCAATGAATCATGATTAATCAGTATAACCTGACAAAATTGTCGCTAATCTACCTTAAGTAATAATGTGTTTTTTTTTTTAATTTACGCACTAGTATTCTTGAATTATATTTTTAAAAAAAAAGTTTGACATTATCCTTTTCATATAGTTTCGATATTTTATCTGAAGCTTCTTGCACCGCTGTAATAAAAAAACAGACTAGCCTATGCAAATGAACTCCCTCAGTTGAACATGAGAAGAGCTGGTGCTTCGACAAGACAAAGACCTCCCTCAGTTGAACATGAACACGCCGAAGCTAAACTTTGACATCAGTGCCTTTTTTTGCTATACATCAATCCCTTTATAGGTCACGCTTTTTGACTAAAATCAACAGAACTTACCCATTCACAAAACCAGACAAAAGTCTCCTGACCTATTTAATGAATCTCATCGATACCAACGAGTCGACGACCATTCATTCATTTCTTTACAATTCAATGCGCAGCATCACTTCAAAAACCAGTACTGTGGATTGCTCTAAGATGACATGTTATGCCAACTTCTATCACATTCCAATAGCTTAGCAGGCTTCCAGTTTAATTTTCCCTCAGACAACTTTATGAACTAGAGTCGGCAAAGAGAAAAGATGGGTCTCATGCTAAAAACAATCCTTTTTCTTTGTCCAGCCACGAGTGACCCCTACTGCTCGAGACTCTTGGGGTCATATATGTCCCTCTTTCTCGAGATTGACACCAAAAGGAATGCCCCTACATGGGACCTGAACTAGCTGAAGTCCTCACCGGATGAACCTGAAGTTTTTAACTTGCTTGCTAAGTCATACGAGACAGGTTTTAATTAGTTGTTTCGAGTGCGCTCAGTTGTCTTGTCCTTGAAACCCTAGACAAAGTGGCCCATGTGTATAAGATTCGCGATCGGACAACTGGAAAGAATTCCGGCGGATCTGGAAAGTTTAACAGAAATTTGATTCATCAAGTAATATGATGGGTATTTATCTGTCATATGTTTTGATTAGAGAAATCGTGACTGCCATTATTAAATCCCCTTGACAAACATATCTAATCCACTGAAAGATTATTACCTATCAACAATATATTTTACTATGTAACGTGCCATGAAGGTGAATCTTTCGAATAGATATAAAATAATTTAAGCCCTCGGTGACATCGTCTTGATGACCATATTACACTTTAAAACTATGCTGAATTAGGGTCCCAAGATTGTGACTTTGAACAAATATTTCTAGCTGGGGCAAAAGAATCAAAGTCAAATAGAGCATGGACAACAATTGAGCAGGTGAGTGTTTCGTCTCCTTCGCGTGCACGAAGATCTCTCACTGCTCTGGCCCAGAATTCCACTAGTGGAAGCCTCTGATGATATAACACTATAGACCATTTGTGTTTCTGAGAAAAAACCCTAGTTAAACAAAGATTGGTCGGAAAGTGCAGGCCATCGTTTTGGCCGCAGTCGCACAAAGAACCAACAAAAACTTGGTTCTATTCTAGCTGAAGAATCCTTGAACCAAAGTAACCTTGAATTCAAGATTCCAAACGAACATGGCATGGAGACCAAAAAGAAACTCATACTCGACCAAAGGCCACATGCTGTGTGTTCTCCTAATTGGCATCACTTATCCATGCCACCGACCCAGAACCAGATGATCCCATCTTGACACGAGGAAATCCCCATCACTTTGACAATACAGTAAGATCATGGGTACTGATTTTAGAACATGAGTTGATCTTATTTGTCATTTAATTCACATGACATGTGGTAATTCGTGCGCTTCACAAAGAATAATGCTATATATGCTAACCAATTTTACTTAAAAAAATTGGATTTACGATGTAATCTGATCTAACTCCACGCATCACCGCAAACTACTGTGAGCTCTTATGACAAAATAAATCAATGAAATTCTAATGGATACCCATTTTATGTGGAAAACAGTAGGTATCTCAGACATCATTCTATACTTTTCACTCTAAGACTCCATAAGTCCATACTAACATCTTTCTCTTCTTGGTAGTCATATAAATTGGTGGTTCTAAAAA
This sequence comes from Eucalyptus guilfoylei, assembly GCA_016097605.1. Classification (NCBI taxonomy): domain Eukaryota; kingdom Viridiplantae; phylum Streptophyta; class Magnoliopsida; order Myrtales; family Myrtaceae; genus Eucalyptus; species Eucalyptus guilfoylei. Next base: position 12,598,901 of record CM027867.1, on the reverse strand, counting down.
AAGTGTCTGTAGGTAAATATGGGTAGGTTTCTCTTACCGTCGCCATTGTCGGTGGCACGTAGGACGATGAAGACATACTTGATGAGAGGGATTAAGGTGATGGTGTAGAAGATCAAGGAGAGGACGCCCAAGACGTCGTCATTGTGCTTGATGCCCTCGGTGAAGGTGCTCGAATACACATAAAGCGGGGACGTACCGATGTCGCCGTACACTATCCCGATGCTCTGGAACGCCAGATTCAGTATCACCGGCCACTCCACCGCCTTCAAACATGAGATATCGTATACCATTTTCACTAGACTGTTTGATAAATCTGACTCTCAAAATTTTAAACTGCGAAGAGAAGTTCAGTGATTGGAATTTAATCCGTACTTACTTGCTTGGAGCCATGAGTCTGATGACCCTGGTATTTAGCAGATTCGACGTCTAGAGAGTCGTATCTGCGCAACTTGTGGCGTGAGAGCTGCTTGCCGTTGACGAGCAGTGGAGATGGTGACGGCGATGGGGAAGCTGTCTTGGATTGTTGGCTTTCGTCTTCCCGGGATTCTTCGACCGCGTCCCCCGACATGTCTGGCTCTATCCCGAAGTCGTCAAGACACGCTCGCGCACGAGCACGGAGGCGGGCAGGAGAGACAAAGGAACGGGTAGACACAGGGTGGTGGCGAAGGTTTCGCTGAGGACGAGGTTTTCAGGGGCGAAGATGGTGGGTGTCATATTTATATAGGCAAAAACTAAGCAAGGCCACATGTAGACAAACCTTTCGTTCGAAAGTTTAGAGTGATTACAAAGGAAAATTCAATATGAACGTGCAGCAACAGAGACACCCTGAGCCCGTTTGCTGACGCAAGACGGGGGATGAATCTGGCTCTTTTGAGGGATGAGAAACGAAGAACTAGTTGTTTTAACTTACGTACCTACCCAATATTTTCTCAGGTCGGTCGTTTTCCTTAATTGCATCTACACTTACACGAGCTACTTTCGTAAATTTGATTGAATTTTGTTAACAATTGCTCTGGAAACACTCGTTAAATACTCGATTAAGAAAACTATACAGTTTGCAGTGCACTTATTACCTTCATGTTTATGCACAATGAGCATTTTGAAAATCAAATCATTTCAAATAACACATACTTAACAAGTGCTCTAAGAGACTCATTAACATTACCCATCTTTTATCTTAATGGCTAGAAAGTTAAGACTTCGGATGATAAATTTGTAAATCATACTTAATCCCACGTGATTTTATATTGGATAAATTGCACGCTTGGTCTCAGCTGACGATCGTGATAGAGAGATCTGTCCTTACACGAGCCATCCACAGCTTGAGGAGAGCTTGACAAATTCAACTTTGAACTACGCGCACCTCTAGGTGTCAGCATTCTCCAATCCACAGAGAGAGATTTTCGTGCTGTAGCTAGTCGTGGTCACGTGCGACATGTGTATCCGTGGCAATATTTTTGGAAGTCTACATTATTGTCGACTAAATTTATTGACGAAACACATGTTTTTGATTAATATATCAATGTTTGTACACCCGAAAAGTAAAAAATTGACAGTCGTTGAATCGTAGGCATTGACAGGAGTGTTCTTTTGGGGACCATTGAGCAGATCCCATGCTGATTCATGCGAAATATGCTACAAACTATCGCTCTTAGGAGCAAACAAAGCAGATTAATTAATTAAATCCCTTTTCCCTTAATCAAGCAACTGCTCTAAACAAATTGGTTAACTGTATCTTTCGGTAATGATCGAATCCCCATGGCAATCACTATCGCTTATTTCGAAGCCATTGACCACATTTGAAAAATTAGGTGATTCTTTGCGTCCAAGATTTAAGATATTAGATGGATTGGTTGAGCTCAATTAAAGCTAGTGTCTGATCAAGATGCTTCATTAGAAAATAGACAAAATCCTTTAGTAATTCCTTACTATAAGATTTACATGTTATGGATTATGAATTTTATTCAAATTAACATATTATAGAGTATAAATATTGAGATATCCCGAAATTTGATTCTATGTCGAAATATATGAAATGTTATTTCACCAATGCATTTATAGTTATTTTATTTTGAACTGATTACTCATGAGTTAACTAATCTATTGGATGAGACCGCTCGATCATAAGATCAATAAGAGTCAATACTACACTGTTATAAGTTAATTAGCGAACAGATATAAAACGATTCGACGGAAGTACGTAGTTGATTCGCGGGTGATTCCACATGATTATGTTATTTGCGTCGAACAACGATAAACCGATTTTTCAATTGATATTATATTCAGGGTACGTAATTGACCTCTCACAATTACATGACAATCGAGGGTCATCCACGATTCGAAGAAACACAAACGTGGACAAGAAATTATCGACCACGGGTTAACCGCATGAGAACTCCTAAAAGCCACTCAATAGTTTAGGTCGTACTAAAGTCGCGTTTGATCGATTTTTAATCATAAAATTTAATTCGATTTCGGGTATCGAACTTTCGAGAATCGCAAGACGAATTTATTGGGCGTCGTCTCATTTTCCATTGAATTATTGGCATGTTTGAAATTTTCGAAAAAGTAATTATCGGACAGAAAATTGGAAGTCGGAAAGAAAAAATGGACACCAGTGGCAAGGTTCTATTTTTTTGGACTAAAAAGCTTGATTTCAAGAAATCGGATATAAAAAGATAAAGTGGGGACAAGATGCTTGACAAAGAGATATTTAGGGAGAGTTGGTGTGGGAGAATTTGGCAAGAAAAGTCTACCTTTCCCTCTCTTCCCTCTCTTCTCTCTCTCTCACACGTTCTTTCCCCCCAACCCTCAGCCGAAGCAGCCCCATTATTTTTCCTCCTCCATTTGCTGCCATTTCCCTCTCATCTTCCATTCTTCTTCTTCCTTTTTTCCTCCAAAGCCGACGCCCCCCGCCCTTTTTTTTTTGGCTGCCGCCCTTTTTGTTGCGCCGCCGTCACTGCCGCAAGCCGCTGTCCATCGTTGCCATTGTCTCACCGAACCATCATCTCCAACTTCACCTCAAACCCCCACCACCACCACCGGACCACCACCGAACCCTCAAGCATTCAAGCTGTGAGCTTGAGGAGCCACCGCCATTGAGTTTCCATTCAAGCTGCGAACGACACGTTCTCAATAACGTCGCGCCGTCGTCACCGTGAATTCGCCATCACCGAAAAACCTATGAGTTAACTTCTTAATTGTAGATTATGTTGTTAATTACGTTTAAGGGATAGGTTAGTTAAGGATAATGGAGGTTAGTATTAGTTAATTTTAGTTTAGCCTTAATTGTGATTAAGGATGGTTTAGATTAAATTTAAGTGCGATTAGTTTAATTAATCATTGTTACATTAATTAATTTAGTTTAGTTTAGTTAATCGTGATTTGTCTAATTAATTGTGATTTATTTTATTAATCGCAACCTGCTTAATTACTCATAATTATTTAAATTAACGGCAATTAGTTTTCAATTAATTATATCTAGGTCAATTAATCGAGCTTAGCCTAATTGATCACAATTACCTTAATTAATCGCAATTAGTGTAAATTAATGACAGATTAGCCGTTAAGTAGAATTTTATGCTTGTTTTATTGGATGGACCTATGCATAATTCCAATTATTTGAGCTTGTTATGCCGTGTCATTGGTTATTTAATATATATGCTTTCATTACTATTTTCAAAGAAGGTTTTATGAGCAATAAAATAGAAAATTGTGACATGTCGAGTTTGGACGCCGAATTTTATGTGCTAAATAAAAAGATGGGGTTTTAAAATGAAAGTGTGCAAAGTTTGATGGGTTTATTTCAAATAGGTAACCACGTACAAATATTTTACCGAAATTTTAAGTATGAAAATTTCCCAAAGTTGGGTATTTGAACACAAATTCTTTTGTATTGGCCTAATTACTAGCAGATAAAATTTGGCTTGGTTGATGGTGTGCCTGAATGGTCATTTAATCGAACATGTCACTAAACGAGAGTTTGGAGATAATACTTGATTTTTATCGAATGCTCAGTGGGGGTTTGGATGCCGAGTCACAGTTGAAATCGGACCGATGCTCCTTTATGGAATGCCGTCTAGCCAGGGTTTCGGACGATGTCGTGTCCGATGGGGTGGGACAATACCCGGTTATGCTAGAAGACCGCCAACTTATGTGTTGGTTGTGGTCCGAGAGGTCGTAATATTCAGAACACGTGTAAATGATTATGATGCATTGCACTCGATTATAGGGTAAAACTATGAGGCATGATATGAGACGGGTCAAAACTAATTTTAGCTTATAATTGGAACCCGTGTGGATGTTTGGTGTATAAAAGTTCTGTGTTCTGATTACTGATCATGCTTGTTACATTAGTATTAGCATATGTGATATACTAATATACATGGTGTGCCAAGACGAGATAAGATTGTATGACATTGTGTGTTTAGGCTGCCTCTAAGGTGAATTAGCTTCCTAATCAAGGTTTAAGAAGTTGACTCACTGAGACTTATATTTCACCCCATTGTCATTTATTATTTTCAGGCCCGTATTATGGAGAATCGTCGTGCTCAATTTGGGATCCCTTTGGAGATAAAGGAATGGCCTGGCGTTAGTGAAGTTTAGATTAACCTTGACCCTGTTAATTTTTGAAATGGTTGGTAGGAAGTTGCTGTGGTAAAGGCTTGTACAATTATACTTCTTGGGGTTAACAAGTTTATAAATAAAAGGAATGCTTTTGGAAAAGTTGGTTAAAATGTTCTTACTATCACTCTTTGTTGATTGAATGGGTGTTTATAATACGTTATGCTTGCGTTTAATCAAAAGAATAAAAAGAATGGGTCAGCGACGCATCCTGAGACATCGCAATTAATCAACCGCCATGGGATATTCGCGTGCTTGGGATTCAAGGCGTGACAAATTGTTGACACCTAAATTTTACTATTTTATTTATGACTTAGTTGCATACAAAATTAGGAATTAGTCACTAAAAACACAAAAAAAAAAGAAGCAAAAAGAAAAAAAAAAAAGAGAAAGGAAAAAGGCTTGGGCCCGGCCCAACGGTTTTCCTCCTCCTCGGCGTCCTTCGCACACGACCTACAAGAAACAAAGCAAGAAAAAAAACACAGTGAAAAAAGGGGAGGAGAGGGAAACCAGCAAGGAAGGAAGGTCCGTGGAGGTTGCCTAACGCCGTCCCTGCGTCGGCTGTATCGTCTCGGTCATCCCTCGACGCTGTCGCCGCACCGGATCGCCGCCGAGTCGCTGCCACCCACCACCGTCCACTTCAATGTAGTCCCGACACTGAGCCAACCGAAGGCAGAAGGGGGGGGGGCATCAAGCAGAACACAGAAAGAGAGCTCGAAAGGGAGAGCTCGAGAAGAGCAAGCCGTGCCGCCGCGAGGAGAGAGGAGGACTCGCCACCTCAACCCGTCCAAGCTAAGCCGCCGCTTTCCTGCCTAACGTCGTTCGAGCCGTCGCCCGCGCACTGCTGCCTCCGAGCGCTGACTCCCGCGCCTGCACCTCCGCCATCGCCACTACTGGTTCACCGCTCTCCTCTGCCAAATTGCCGCCGCAGCAGCACCTCTGCACGAGCACCCTCCCGCGACGCCAGAATCGATCGACGAGCCACCGTGTACCTCGGTTGCGTCTCCGCCAGTCACCGTTGAGTCACGACGATGGCAGATCTGAGTCGGTCGTTACTCCACCGCCGAGCGAGCCCTGCACCGGCCCGCACCACCGCGCTGCTGCTCCTGGTCGCGTCTCCACCAATCACTGACGTGCCTCGTCTCGCCGAGCCACCGCGTGCCTTGGCCGCGTCTCTGCCTGTCACTGCCACTGACGCCACCAGTTCCTACCTTGCAGCACCTGCCGTCGCCGTCAAGCCTGTCGCCGCCATCGCTGCCTATCCGCCAAGAAGCCCTAGAGAAGAGGCGTGAACCGAGTCAGAATCGGGTCGAGCGAAGCCTCCAAACCGGGTAGGGTTTTGAGTAATCCGGATTGGGCCTACGCTGTTTTGGGTTGTGGGCCTATGGTAGGCCCATTTTTGCAAAAGAGGGGTTGGGCCCGCCAGCCGGGCCCAATCTCATTTTACGTGAGGGCCCGACCAAAGGTGGTCGGGCCCAGCCCTTTTTCGGGCAGGCTGGTTCAGCCCGACCCTCATCTGGGCCAAACCCGAGCGGGTCTGACCGACCCGCCCGACTCGGCTCGGCCAAGTTCTTTTAATATTATTTTTAAAAAAAAAACTAAAAAAATTAATAAAAAAATAAAAATATATATATTTAAAAAAAAATTAAATTTTTTTGAAAATCTAAAAATGTAGAGTTTGGTTAAGATTTGCTATGTATTGCCTTTTTAGTGTAATTAAGTCTTTATTTACTCGTATGTTGATTATATTGCATGTTTAGTTTGCATACTTTATTATATTTAATTGCACGTGTATAATTTTATGGCAATTAGAATCTTGATAGCTATGATTGTTACTTTAATGATTGTGCACCTACATGATCACCTCACATGTTAGTGGATAGGTATAAAATCAATCCAAACTGCCTGCAAAAAAAATCATTTTGTTAAGATGAACAAAATTAGGTATCGAAAGGGCACTAATTGGTCAATTAGTGTAATCAAGTCCCCGACCTTAGATTCTCTGGTTGCGTAGGAAGTGAGGTACACTCCCATGCTTCACTTGGTTTCTAGCCGACCCCAATAGGTTAGTGGCGACTCATTTTGTGCAAAATTCCTAAAAAATATCCCAATGTCATGCGGGGTATGGGCTTGGGAGAGCCTACGCCTAATCATGGGCCTTAGGCCCGTCCTTTAGGCAATACCCCTAAACCTGTTCTCTCCCCCCGAGGGTAGGTTGCAACACAAATCCTGTTGGACAAACCTTCTTGTCTTGAAAAATATCTGAAGATTGCATTGTATGGACAATACCACTAGATAAGGGATCCATCCCTTTTGCTCCCCTTTCACATTGTGCCCTCTAAAGACCAACTGTACATCTCGAGATTCTTTACCATAATAACAACAATTAACACCTCGATCATGATTTGCAATATCTCTTTATTCACAACATAATATACCTAACTTTTTCCCTAAAGTTCATAAGTCATCCCGACCTTCAACATTCGTTTGTGGGGAATGTCAAAGATCTTGTCACTTTGCCTTAAGTTCTTCTTCAAGAAGTTGTAAGCATAGTCGATCAAGACCCTCTCCCCTAAACTAGCCCCTTTCCCTACCACCACCTCATTCTCACCTATCAAGTGAACCACACTCGCACGCCAAGCCCTATACACGTACATTATGGTCATAAGGACGGTGGCAAAGGCCAATGGAAGGTATCCTCCTTGGTAGAATTTGTAGAGGACTGAGCTCAAGTAGAGAAGCTCCACAGAGCCCACGACTAGGATGTAAGTAATGATGAAGAAGATGTTCCATTTCCATATCTTGATCATGAGGAGCACCAGGAATCCAGATGCGAGGGTCATCACAAAGACCACCGCTATGCCTGCATGAAACAAATAAACATTTATATTTAGTCCCTCGCACAGATGAATAATCTCATTCATATGGATTATGCCTCAAAATATGCTTAATACAGTGAAAGACAGATGAAAACGTGACATCTGTTGCGATGACAATTGTTCTTGCAATGCCCATCTCAGAAAAGCGAATGAAATAAATTCTTCAGATTTTAAATTTTCAGATGCACCATCGTTAGAGTTACTAAACTCTGTATGATTTGAAGTGATGTTAGGTAGTCAGGACACGAAAGGGTCAGCAAAAGTGTTAGAACCAATGACTTACCATAGGCATTGCTTATTTTCTCAGTAGTCCAGAAGCCAAGAGTGACCCCAACGCATGCCAACATCAGGAGATAATTAATCTCCGGTATGTAAACTTGCCCTTCATATTTCGATGACGTATGTACAATTTTAACTTGAGGAAACCACCCTAATGAAGGAAAAATTACCAAAAAAGTCATAAACTTTTTGTAGTTGTACTAATTCAGTTCTAAATCTTTTACAATTATACCAGTTTAGTCCTTCCGATTGAAATTGGTTGGCCGACGCTGATGTGGCTGGCAGTCGGCGTCAACAACAAATTTTTTAATAATTTTATATTTTCGAATTATCATTTTTTAAATTTTAATCTTTTTTTTTTACCTCTCTCTCTCTCTCTCTCTCACCTCGCCGTCGCTGGGGGAGGGTGAGCTTGGCCAACCACTAGCAAGGGCTCACCTCGCTAGACCCTGCGACGGCGAGGGCCGCCTCACCGAATCTAGCAAGGACTAGCCTCACCATCACTGGGTGAGGGGTAGCTCGCCCAACCACTAGTGGGGTGAGCTCCCACTAGATCTAGCGAGGGCTCGCCTTGCCGCCCGAGTGATGGCAAGGCCCCCCTCGCTAGCCCGAGAGACGACGAGGTGCGTCCTCGCCAAATCCTATGAGGGGGGCCTCGCCAAATCCGGTGGGGGCTCGCCCTACCAGTGGCTAGGGGAGCTCCCCCTCGCCCAATAACGGCGAGGCCAGCCCTCACCAGATCCGGCAACAGCTCGCCCTAGCCCAATGATGGCAAGGCAAGCTTGCCCGACCGTCTCAGTTTGGTAACTGACGAGGGCTAGCCAGTCGCCGGAGCCAAGGGAAGAAGGAGGGAGGGGAAAAAAAAGAGAGAGAAGAAAAAGGTAAAAAGAGATTAAAAATTAATAAAATAATTTGAAAAAATAAAATATTATTAAAAAATTTGTTGCCGGTGCCGGCCGCCGGCCATGTCAACGCCGGTCGGCCAATTTTTGCTAGAAGGATTGAATTGGCATAATTATAAAAGATTTAGGACTCAATTGGCCGAAAAAACTAATTTATGATTGAATTGGCATAACTGCAAAATGTTTAAGACTTTTTTTCTTCCCTCTAATGAGAGCGATTGTTGGATGATCTAAAACGTCCCCGAGATCATAGCTTGGCTCGTGATGATCGCCGCAAATATTGCGATCACGAACATTGGCCAATATAAAGGCCCTGAGCACAGAAAGTTATCGCCATCTTCAATATTTAAAAGAAGACGAACAACCTTAAAAGGATGACTTCGTTTGTAATTAATCTCAAAGAGTTAGCGCGTATATGAAGGTTACAAAATATTCACCAGGTATAGATTCATAGAATGTATCACTGACAAAGCTGTTATGCTTGGCAAGAAACGAGGCTTGTCTAGCGTAAGCCAATATAAGCGAGGGGTATGTCACAGTACACATGCTAATCTGTATCCAACGGACCGTGAAGTGCCCAACATCGGCAAATTACGCCTCGTTCCTGCATTCTTTACAAACTAATATATTATATAGAGATCATACACCTAAATGAACTTGAATGATTTGGCAAAAAAGTAAAGGAGAAAAGCCATCCGATCGTACCTGTTATGGCAAGGACAATGCCATCGAGTGATATCCATCCTTCCTTTTTGTTCCTCCGAAAGTAATTGACGATGTAGATCGGATTGACAGCTTTGATGACTCCTGGATCGTACTTGATGAAATTGTAGAGATCAACTGCGCCAATTGATGCGAACCAAATGCATATGATCGGAGCAAAACTGTATCTGACTTTGTCGGTCCCCAACTTTTGGACCACAAACAAGCATACCAATATCACCACCGAAATCCATACTATCATATCTATAAAATGCGAAGGCGTTCAAGTTACAAATAATTATAAAAAAAAAAATTAGCAGACTCTACCTGTATAGTGATAAACCTGGGGACCAAAGGTCAAGGTCGGACCATCTAAACCTGAAATCACCATTCAGGGGTGAAATTATCCTAATTTGTACGGTCGTTTCTGTTTTAATACACACAACTCGTACCGTAAAACCTAGTGCGTTATGTTCTCTATTTCTCACTGATTTCTCTGTTATCTTGTGATTTTGCCCCCATTGCAAGGTCCTCTTCCCAGAACAGAAATAAAAGAAGTTTTTTAGGTTGAGATCTGCACTCTGACGATTAGATCCATCGGAACTCTACATAGGAATGAATTTGTTTAAGTTTTCTCATGGTGCATGGTATTCAGAGTATCAAGTGAGTCATTGAATAATAGACTCAAGTAGAGAGATTAATATGGCTGATGTGATGATAAAATACAATACCTTCTGTCACTGCAGAAGTAGCTTGCTTGATCCCTCCAACAGCTGATAGAACTGCAACACACACATGGGATTGCCAATCAAACGTTGCAGATTAATTGATTAGACAATAACTACTTTAATTATATATCAGTCCTATGTTATGCAAGCTAGTGTAATTTAAAGGTGACAACTTGTCGATGACAACATGGAAATGAGTGTGCACAATCATGCGACGTTATGTTCGACATGAAGAGATATTGGTGCAAGTCCAATGTGTACCAAGAGGAAGGCTTAAATTTTGATATGCTGAGATTAGGACTACATAATTGCATTTACTAGATGACATGGTATGGAGATATGATCATAAGCTAGTGTCACGGGCCGACAGTTTCCTTGGCCGCGGAACGACCCGTGTGGCGCCTGACGAGCGGAATTCGCTAGGCCAACCTTCCTTCTATAGTTGTTCCAGCGAATGATACGGTGAATAACTTCTCTGTACGAGAACGTACCATGCCCAGTTTCACTCAGGCGTCTAGTTCATCAAGTGAGATAACAGATCTCTTTAGGCTCAACAACTGGTTTCGGCTTGCCATGGCTTCGTTAAGAGAGCGGCATCAGCTCCCGACCAGTTTGTGCACGGGATGCCAACCTCGCCTTCAGAACTCCTAAGTGATATAATCTTTCCATCCTAGAACTCCTAGCATCAATCGTCTTGACACCACTCCCACGGACCAGTTGTGTTCGTCCCCTCTGCCTCCTCACTCTTCACTCGATAACCCCAAGCACCACTCACACGTGTCACAAGTATGGGAGGACTCACGGACCGTGACCTTTTCCCCCACTCAATTTCGCAACGCCTTCGTTGCGATCTATTTTGTCACTTCCTTGATTCCCTTAACCATTGATACGCCACTTTCGGGATTTCACATCGAATGGTCACATTCACCCAACAAAACAAGTTTTGCTCCATTGGTAGCCTATTTTGATCTCAACTGTTTGGGCCATTCTCAGTCACCTACACTTTCTTTGGCAAGTGTGGCATTTTTCGGCAACCGCATCCTTTGGCAGCACCATTTTTGCCTACTAAGCATCTTGACCCCAGCAAACCAAATGGAGGTTCTTTCCTTGTTGAAAACGTGGCAATAAACCTCTTCTTTGAATTCACCGATCGATCCTGGAACGTTATCCCCATTCAACAATGATTCGGTTCTTCTCTAACTCACTATCCGCTCGGCTAGGAACCGATTATTCCTAGTGCCCCCATTGTCATCCTAGAAGCTTAGTTGAGAGCCGTGCTTTGTCCAAGCATCTTTTGCCCCAGCGATTCACTCTCCGCCCTCATAGGACCGAGTAGACCACTAGTACTTCTCAGTTCAACCCACACTGGAACGAGGAGTCCGATTCTCTGACTCACCCACTTACTGAAGGGATTCCTGCTCTGATACCATGTGCCACGGGCCAACAGTTTCCTTGGCCACGGAACGACCCGTGTGGCGCCTGACGAGCAGAATTCGACAAGCCAGCCTTCATTCTATAGCTATTTCAGCGAACAATACGGTGAATAACTTCTCTGTACGAGATCGTACCACGCCCAGCTTCATTTGGGCGTCTAGTCCATCGAGTAAGATAGCAGATCTCTTTAGGCTCAATAACTAGTTTCGACCTGCCATGGCCTTGTCAGGAGAGCGACATTAGCTCCCGACCAATTTGTGCACGGGAAGCCAACCCCGCCTTCAGAGCTCCTAAGTGATATAATCCTTCCATCCTAGAATTTCTAGCACCAACCGTCCTGACGCCACTCCCACGGACCAGTTGTGTTCGTCTCCTCTGCCTCCTCACTCTTCACTCGATAATCCCAAGCACCACTCACAAGTGTCACGTGTACGGGAGGATTCACAGACCATGACACTAGACTACCCACTTGGAAGTGATTAGAGGTGCATACCAGAGATGCAAGGAGTGAGGACACCGTCACCAATCACCGTGGAAGTGCCAAGCAAGGTGGTGAAGAGCAAGAAGAACTTGGCAAACTAGCTCTTCTCGAGCTTGGACTCGAGCCTTGATGCCCTAATCAGGCCATTGTTTGGTAGCTCTAACTAAAAATTAGACACATCTTGATCTTCTGATTGTTGACTCGAGATCAATCCTACTCTTGCATATCGACAGATCAGCGACTACAATGCAAATGTCCCTCCTGAAAAAATTGGAAAAAGAAATAGAAAATAAATTCAATTTTGTCCACTGGAGAGAGGAAATTAAAGTTTTTGCTTGATCAACAAAAACCAAAAAATAAAATTAAAAATAAAATTAAAAAAAAATTAAAAATCTCCTATACATCGAAGCATCGTTATTTAATCTTGTTCATTTCAATTATTAAAGCCATTACATTCAATTAATCATGAGTAATCAATATATCCTAACTAGATTGACGCTTAATCTACCTTAAGTAATAAATTGTTTTTCTTTACGCATCAATATTCCTGAATTATAATTTAATAAAAAAGTTTGACATCATCCCTTTCATATGTTTTTGATATTTTATCTGATTTCGTATAGCTTCTTGCACCGCTGTAATAAAGGACAGACTAGCCTATGCAAATGAACCCCTCGGTTGAACATAGAAGAGTTGGTGCTTCAACAAGACAAAGACCTCCCTCAGTTGAACACGAACATGCCGAAGCTAAACTTTGACATTAGCGCCTTTTTTGGCTGTACATCAATCTCTTCATAGGTTACCTTTTTGACTAAAATCGACAGAACTTACCCATCACAAAACCAGACAAAAGTCTCCTGACCTAGTTAATGAATCTCATCGGTGCCGACGAGTTGACGACCATGCATTCATTTCTTTACTATTCAATGCCAACTTCTATCGCATTCCAATAGCTTAGCAGTCTTCCAGTTTAATTTTCACTCAGACAACTTCATGAACTAGAGCCGGCAAAGAGAAAAGATGGGTTAAATGCTAAAAACAATCATTTTTTTTGGGTCCAATCACGAGAAACCCCTACTGCTCGAGACTCTTGGGGTCATATATGTCCCTCTTTCTCGAGATTGACACCGAAAGGAAGGCCCCTACATAGGACCTGAACTAGCTGAATTCCTCACCGGAAGAACCTGAAGTTTTTAACTTGCTTGCTCAGTCATACGAGACAGGCTTTGATTAGTTGTTTCGAGTGCGCTCAGTTATCTTGTCCTTGAAACCCTAGATAAAGTGGCCCATGCGTATAAGATTCGCAACCGGACAACCGGAAAGAGTTCCGGTGAATCTGGAAAATTTAACAGAAATTTGATTCATCAAATAATATAACGAGTATTTATTTGCTATATGTTTTGATTAGTAATCATGACCGCCATTATCAAATCTCCTTATCAGATATACCCGATTCATTGAAAGATTATTACCTATTAACAATATATTTATACTATGTTACGTGCCGTGAAGGTAAATCTTTCTAATAGATGTACAATAATTCAAGCACTCATTGACATCATCTTGGTGACCATGTTATACTTATAAAACTATGCTGAATTGGGGACACAAGTTGGTGACTTTGATTGAATAAATTTTTCTAGCTGGGGCAAAAGAATCAAAGTCAAATAGAGCGTGCAGGCTTACGACAACATTTGAGCAGGTGAGTGATTCGTCTCCTTCGCGTACACGGAGATCTCTCACTGCTCTGGTCAAGAATTCCATTAGTGGAAGCCTCTGATGATATAACACTATAGACCATGGGTTTTTCTGAGAAAAAAACCCTTGATAAATAATGATTGGTCGGAAAGTGCAGGCCCTTGTTTTGGCTGCAGTCGCACAAAGAACCAACAAAAACTTGGTTCTATTCTAGCTGAAGAATCCTTGAATCAAAGTGAACCTTGAATTCAAGATTCCAAACGAACATAGCATGGAGACCAAAAAGAAACTCATACTCGTCCAAAGGTCACATGCCAAGCAGGCTGTGTTCTCCTAATGAGGTATCACTTATCAATGCCACCGACCCAGAACCAGATGATCCCATCTTGGTACATGAGGAAATTCCCCATCACTTTGACAAGATAGTAAGATCATGGTAGTGATTTCAGAGCATGAGTTGACCTTATTTTTCATTTAATTCGCATGAAATATGGTAACTCGTACGCTTCACAAAAAATAATGCTATGTATGCTAACCAATTTTACTTAAAATTTTAGATTTATGATATAATTTACTCTTTGCATCACCGTAAACTACTATGAGATCTTATGACAATAAATTAATGAAATTTTAATGGGTGCTCATTTTAAATGGGAAACGGTAGGTGTTTCAAACATTATTCTATAATTTTCACTTTAAGGCCCTGTTTGGTAACCAGTCAATTCTTGACTATTTTTGTTCTTTTGTTCAAAAAAAAATATCAATTTGTTAACGTCAGTTTATTTTTTTATTTTATGGAACGGATCAGTGGCCCAAGAAATAGTTTTGGAATAAAAACAAGAAGTAGAAAAATATTTTTTTTTCTCAGGAACAATTTATGAAACTAAGTCATTTTCTTCTTTTTCTTTTCTTTTTCTTCATCCTCTAGCCACCAACCAGAGACCAGGTCCAACAACCTCATTGGAGCCTCGTCAGTGGCTAGGTGAGGCTTGAACTCACTAGATTTGACCTTGTCGAGAGGCGGTGAGGCTTGCTCAAAGTCGACAACCAGCTAGAGGAAGAAGAAGAATAGAGGAAAAAAAGAAAAAAAAATCTTAGAAAGTTATTTAAAAATTAAAAGAAATTCTATGTCACAAAAAAAATTGAGGATTGTACCAAATACATTCATGTTCTTTTTCTATTCCGGAAATATAAATTTTATACAGTTACCAAGTGTGTTTAAATGTTCAGAAACTCGTCTAGAGAACAGAATGAGAAATAACTATTTATAAGCAAACATTATTCCTAAGAATAGAATGAT
Source organism: Eucalyptus guilfoylei (assembly GCA_016097605.1). Classification (NCBI taxonomy): domain Eukaryota; kingdom Viridiplantae; phylum Streptophyta; class Magnoliopsida; order Myrtales; family Myrtaceae; genus Eucalyptus; species Eucalyptus guilfoylei. The sequence continues at coordinate 12,583,875 of CM027867.1, read as the reverse complement.
TACCAAATGCACTCTAAGACTCCATAAATCCATACTAACATCTTCTAATCTTGGTACTCATATAAATGGTGGTTCTAATAAAAATGTGTGTAATTAATATGGTAGGTTTCTCTTACCGTCGCCGTTGTCGGTGGCGCATAGGACGATGAAGACATACTTGATCAAAGGGATCAAGGTGATGATGTAGAGAATCAGGGCGAGGACGCCCAAGATGTCGTCGTTGTGCTTGATGCCGTCGGTAAAGGTGCTCGCGTACACATAAAGCGGGGACGTGCCAATGTCGCCGTACACTATCCCGATGCTCTGGAACGCCAGACTCAGTATCACCGGCCATTCCACCGCCTGAAGTTTGACAAATCTGACTTTCTCAGAAGTTTGAACTGCGGAGAGGTGGTCGATGTTCGGAATTTGATCTGTACTTACTTGCTTGGAGCCATAACGATGATGACCTGAACATTTAGCGGATTCAACGTCTAGAGAGCCGTATGTGCGCAACTTGTGGCGCGAGAGCTGCTTTCCGTTGATGGGCAGTGGCGGTGGCAACGGCGACGGGGAAGCTGTCTCGGATTGTCAGCTTTCGTCCTCCCGGGATTCTTCGACCGCGTCCCCCGAATGCCTGGCTCTCTCTCCCGAAGACGTCAAGACGCACGCTGGCGCAGAGGCACAGAGGCGGGCGGGAGAGACAAAGGAACGGTTAGAGACAAGGTGGTGGCGAGTGGGTTTCGCAGAGGACGAGGTTTCGAGAGGTGAGGATGGTGGGTGTCGTATTTATATATAGGCAAAGCTAAGCATGGCCACATGAGGACAAACTGTTGAAAACAAACAAAGAACAAATGAAGGCTGGAATTTAATGAGGTTCGGCAATGTGCCTACGTCCTCAGACAAAAACCCTTCCACTCTTCTCTTTTTTGTGTTATGAGAGATGATATGCCGTTCTTCTCTATATGTATAGAACAAGGTTGCTACAATTAAGAAAACAAGTAACCATAAAAGAAAAAATATCCTTGAAATTACAATATTTACAACTCCTTTCCAAGTATAGGAGCACGAATTCTGCCAACACAAACCTTTCGTTCAAAAGTTTGGAGTGATTGCAAAGCAAAATTCAAGATGAACGTGCAGCAACAGACACCCTGAGCCGGTTTTGCTGACGCAAAATGTGGGGGATGAATCTGGCTCTTTTGAGGGACGAGAAACGAAGAACTCGTTGTTTTTACTTACGTACTTGTTCAATCTTTTCTCAAGTCGGTCGTTTTTCTTGACCGCATCTATGCTTGCACAAAAGCTACTTTCGTAAATTTCATCGGGTTTTGTTAACAATCATTCTCGAAACACTTGTTAAAAAATTGATTAATAAAACTTTACAGTTTACAATGCGTTTATCACCTCCATGTGTATGCACAATTAGTATCTTGAAAATTGAATCATTTCAAACAAAACATACTTAACAAGTGTTTTGAGGGATTCAATAACATTACTCATCTTTATCAGATAAGTTAATTTTAGAATCGTACTTGATTCCATACGATTTTACATTGGATGAATTGCATGCTTGGTCTCAGCTGACGATCACCATACAGAGATCTGTTCATATACATGAGCCCTCCACTACTCGAGAGAGCTTGAAAAATTCAACTTTGAACTGCGCGCTCTCTCTAGATGTCAGTATTGTCCAATCGAGAGAGAGAAGATTCTCGTGATGTAGTCAGTCGTGGTCACGTGCGACATGTGTATCCGTGGCAATATTTTTGGAAGTCTACAATATTGTCGACTAAATTTATTGGCCAAACACATGTTTTGATTAATATATCAATGTTTGTACACCCGAAAGGATAAAAAATGACAATCGTAGAATCGTTGGCATCGTCAAGAGTGTGCTTTTGGGGACCACTGAGCAGATCCCACGCTGCTTCACGAGAAATATGGTCTAAACCAACTTTTTGTTTGCCACCAAACAAAGCACATTAAGGGCACATTTAGCAACCGGCCAAATAGTGTTTGATTCTGTTCATTTATTCTCAAGAGAAAATTTGAAACAGAAATCTGTTTGGTAAATTTTTTGTTCCCGAAAATAGATTTGGAGTAGAATCAAAAAGTTAAAAAAAGTTGATTTTGTGTTCCCGAAAACAATTCCAGAATTAAGCCAACCAAAATTTTTTCTTTTCTTTTCTCTTCTTCTTTCCTTCTTATTTCTCTTCAATTTCTCTTCTTCTTCCACCACAGCCGCCATCGGCTACCGCCATCGTTGCCATCCACCATCGTCAGTTGCTGACGACTGGTTGGGCTAGCTCCGGCGAGGTCCAACAAGCTCGCTGAAGGCTCACCAGATGGCTAGGCGAGCCTTGCCTAGGCCTCCCCTAGCCACCAGCGAGCCTCGCCTGGCTAGCTGGGTGAGGCTCGGCGGATCCCTAGTTGGGCTAGGCAAGGCTCTAGTTGCCGACGAGGCTCGACCGACGAGGGGCAGCCTCACCCAAGGCCGGAGACGCTCCGGTGAGGTTGTGACAACCTGAATTTTTAGATTTCGTTTTCGATTAAATAAATCGGGCCTTTCATTGACGCGTCTATAGTGCTATTCTCTGAGCTGATAACTCACGAGATAACTAGATTATCTAGGGAAACCGTTAGAGGATTTTAATGCAATAAACTTGATAATTCGACCAGGAATTGATTGCTCAACCGTGTTGATCTGCAAGGGTCATTAAGGCACCGTCGAAATCAATCAGAGACTGGAAATAGGTCGATTTGACTGAGATATGTGATCAGAGTGTGGGTGATTCCACCTGATTGCAAAATACTCGTCGATCGGTACTAGACAGACTATTCTATCGTTTTGGTACCCGATGCTCGTATTTGAAACCTCAACATTTTCACGACAACCGAGAGTCGCCAATGAGTCGAAGATGTATATTGTGACTCGAGATAAATCGATCACGGGTCAATTGCACCAAAAATTCCTAAAAGCTACCCAGTAGACTAGATTACGCTAAAATCGAGCCGGAGTGAAATTAACCGTGAATATGAACCCAATTTCAGAAATTGAAAGTTATGTCATGTCACGATCTATTTTAGGAACGTCGACTCATACTCCGAATAATTTTCGAAGATTCCGAGATTTTTTACGGAAAATCGTTTGGATGTCGCAGAAAATTAGCAGAAATTCGGATGGGCTAAGTCGAAGGAAATTTGGATTTCTAAGCCGAGCCTCAGAGTGTTGAGGACTTGCAGAAAATTGTATGGAATTTTTCTTCAACGAAATTGGACCTTGATTTGGAGAAAATTGCGAAGAAATTGAAGTCCAAGCTTAGTGAAATTCGAAATCTGGCATGAGGCAGCAACTTTAGGCTGCAAATGGGATTTAATGGTGGATTTATCTTCAAGAAAGAAATTGGGGACAAAGAGGATATGTATGTGGGTTTTTGGGGGACCAATTCATAATGATTATTGGGTAATTGCTTGACTTTTGCTCCTTCATCTTCGTGCAATTCACGCCTCAACCGAAGACCTGCCGCCTCTACTAGTCTCTATCTTCGTCGGTCCCTGCTTGGCTTTTCATTTTCCCTTTTTCTTCTTCCTACGAAGCAGTTCCATCATTTCTTTCCTTCGATGCCAACCCCTTCTCTGTATCCAACCCCACCGACAGCTGCATCTCCACCGTTCCTCACGCCCTTCTGTTGCCACACGCCCACGCGTCCAAGCCCCCACCACCGTTGGTCAAAGCCCCAACAGAGCTGCCCCTTCGTTGACAGCCCCTCCGTATCTCGCTTCATCCAAGCCCAGTCCATGTTCTTTTCCTCCAACTGCCAGCGAAGCCAAAGCCACGCCAGCCCACTTCTTGGTCAAACTCAACAAATCCTCTCCTGGCAGTTAACCGCAAGCCGCTCGTCCTTCCCTCTCCGTCGTTCGTGCCTCTCCTCTAGTAGCACGTGTCTAAGAAGCCACCGAGTCAACTTGGCATTCCCCCAGCTGGTCGGTTGACCGCGGGCGTCCAACAGCGAGCCCACAATCGCCTCTCTCTGCTTCATCTCTCTCTGCAACAGCCCAAGCCCATATCCATTGAGTCGGCCCATTAGTCCAGCCCGCAGCCCGTCTTCAATTCCAGCAGCCCGCGAAGCCGAGCCAAATTCAGCAAATCCCAAGCTCGCGAAGTCAGCCTACTGCAGGCCCAGCCCAATTCAGCAACTAATCTCAACTTGGGCTGAGATTTGTTAGGCCGATTTAAGACCCGGTCCAAGCCCGTTGGTGTCGTCATGAGCCCAAGTTTTGGCCATCGTCGCGCCGTCGTCGTGAAGAACCGGTCTTCACTTTTAATCAAGTGAGTTAAACTCACTAATACATGTTTAGTCGGTTAATTATGCTTAGGGGTTGATTAGATTAAATTAAGCATGGTTTAAGTGGATAGATTAGATTAGATTAGATTAGATTAGTCAATTTAATTATCTGCCAATGCATGTTAGGTGGTTAGTTAGTGACATTAGCAAGTAGACTCGTGCAATTATTTATTGAATGAGTCTCGAAAAATTTCCGGGTCCGTTTCGGCTTCCAATTAGGCTATAACGGACCTAAGTTGGATTTATTACATTTATTTAATATTTTCCATAATTCTTTATTTACTTATTTATTTTTTGAAAATTAGGCTAGGATAGCCGACGACCGGAATTTCGTGCTGGTTGTAGTGGTGCTCTCTATTTATTTAATTGAGCGCTGGATTGTGAAAATTAATGTGATTGGTGATTGTGGGAAATTATCCCAAAAGTGGATAATGTCGGTATTTAGTTGGAAAATGAACGTGAGATGTTGTGAGATAGATCGAGAAAACCGCCGAAGTATGGCTATGCCAGTTGGGCCGAGATTCTCCATCGAATTTGGAATCGGTTGTGCCCTCTTGGGCCGTGATTTGCCACCTATTAAAGGTCGTGCCCATCGGACCGTGATTCACCACCTGATAGAGGTTGTACCTAATATAGCCGTGATCTGCCACCTTTTAAAGGTTGCGCCCACTGGGCCGTGATTACCACCTAAAGATAGGTTGTGTCTTTAGGATCATGATTCATGAGTAAGAATTGAGATGGAATAGCTGAAATGACCGGAGAGTGGTCTTGATGACGTGAAATCGACGGAGTCGATTGATTGTTAAGTCGATCTGATTGATTGGATGATATGATTGTTAGTATTTATTATTTGAACTGACTTGCAAGAAGGAGACTGAGGCCAAAGTAAGCTCTTTGACCCGTGGTTGTGCTTAGGCAGTCCCTATGGCATATTTTCTTTCTAATCGGGTCTTAGGGGGTAGAACTCGCTGAGACGTTGTCTCACTAGTTATTGTATCACCATTTTTAAGTCCTTAGATGGTGTTCGTGGAGAACTTGAAGTCCTGGAGTTTGGGGAAGTGAAGGAAACAGAATCGGCAAATCTGTTTGACTCGCTAGTCATAGGACAGTACCTTTTTTATTAAACCTATAATTTTGTAAGCGACCTGATGATGTAAATAAACCTATGTGTTTATAAAAGATTGGTTTTGGTTCGAAAAATTTATGGCCCTACTTTCCTATCCCATTGTTTTATTGTCTGGGGTTTATATATTTGCTTCTGCATGCGTATATTAATAGAAAGGGTCGGTGATGCGTTTTGGGACATGCTATTATATCAACCAAGCAGGGATGGGCACGTGTTTGGAGGGTCGGGGTGTGACAGAGGTCGTCGACCAAAGCTTGAAGAATGAGGGAAAGAAAAGAAAAGAAAAAGGAAGAAGAAAAGGAAAAAAGTGATAAAAGTGATAAAATTTTTAAAAATTTTAAAGAAAATGGTTTGGACTATAAATTTTGAGGACGATGCCAAATGCAATTCTTTTCCAAGAATAAAATTTTTGAACAGTTACCAAATATCTTAAAATGCTTAGAAATTTTTTCCGAGAACAGAATAAAAAAGAATCATTTTTTATTATAATTTATTCTCAGGAACATAATAGTTACTAAACATGCCCTAATTAACTAAATACATTTTCCCTTAATCAAGAAACTACTCTAATCAAATTGATTCACTGTATCTTTCAACAATGATTGAATCCCCGTGACAATCACAATCGCTTATTTCGAAGCCGTTAACCACAATTCAAATAATTAGGTGACTTTTTGCATCCAAGGTTTAAGCTAGTAGAGCGATTGGTTGAGCTCAATTAAAGCTAGTGTCTGATCAAGATACTTCATTAGAAAATAGACTACATCCTTTGTAATTTCGTACTATAAGATTTACAAGTTATGGATTTTGATTCTTCTATTCCTTTAGCAATCAAATTTGCATGTATGTTATCCGCTTTCACCATCCTGCTATTAAGGCTATTATTCAAATAAAAATTTTATAGATTATAAATCTTCTCAGACAAACTATCTTGTCTCAAAAAATTTAAGGTATTTTGTTGACACCTAAATTTTGGCGACCCGAGTTATTGATTTTTGCATAAAAATTAGGGATTAATTTTAACCCCTAAAAAGAAACAAAAAATGCAGCAGAATTAATAAAATGAAAAATGAAAAAATGGGGAAATCAATTTAATTGATTATGCATGGAAGGTGGAAATTCTGACTAATTATTCTTGCTTCAATTAGATATTCAAGAAATCAAGAGAACAAAAGTCAAAATGGAAACCAAACCCAAAATTGGTGAGGATAATGGCCAGATTGATAAATCAAAGGGAAAGTATCAAAGGATTATACTCATCAGGTGAACTGTTTGCAAAAATCAAAATGAACTTGGATGCGTTTCTGGTAACATGAGTGAAAAACGGAAATTTTAATTTGCGATGACAAATCGGGGCTGAAATTCTGTAATTCCCGCAATCAAGGAAGCATAACTTTCTAAAGACAATAGAGGTTTTCGCTATAAAAAGGCAACAGTTCGTGAGAAACAAGAGGAGGGGGATTAAAAAAAAAAGATTAAGAGCAAAAAAATTTTGGAGAGAAAATTCGTGCAAAAAAAAAATCATGAAGGAAAAGTCGGGCTTTTCTCGATTTTGAGGAAAGAATTCAAACACAAAAAGGGAAAACCTTTTCTTTTCTTTGGTTTTGTTCTGAAAAAGAGTCAAAGTCAGCAACCTTTTTGCTGAAGCAACAGAGAGAAGGGGCGTGCGAACGAGAAAATATTAGGTGCAGCTCTGACTCCAGCGTGTCTTCCTCCGAGTCCATTCACCGGGCGACACGTGTCGCCCGGTGGCCACGCTGGAGTCAGAGCTCGTCGCGGTTATTATCGAAAAGGAACGGAGAAAAATTGACGAAAACTTAATTTAACTTAATTTCTCTCTCCTCTGCACGTCTTGTCCCGTCTTTCTTCTCTGCAACGAACAGAACTCCTCTGCGAAGGAAATATTTGGTGGGCTCCACCAAATATTTCCTTCGCATCTTCAAGTTCCCACGAAAAATTCGAACGCAACACTCTCTCTCCCTCTTTCCATTGAACCGAAGTCTTCTGTTCTCTGCTTTTCCTCCGACGAACGAGGGAGGCCGCCGTCCGATGAACCGCCGCCTTGAATCTCTGGCTTTTGTGCTCGGCGGGTGCAGGTGGTGAGGGTGGTCTCGGCCATTTCGAGCTCGGTGGTGAGCCCGTCGAGATCCTCGGTGCGCTCCATTGCCGCTCTTCCTCCGACGGACGAGAAAGGCCGCCGTCCGACGAACCACGCCGCCTTGAATCTCCGGCTTTTGTGCTCGGCGGGTGCGGGTGGTGTTGCACGTATTTGCCCGTTCAGATACTGAGGGTCGCGCACTCTTCTGCTCGCGCGTGGCAGAGCGCGGTCTGCATTCCGATCGCGGAGCGGGCGAGCGGGTGAGCAGCGATCTCGTCTGCTGCTTCCCTCTCCACCAGCTGGGTCGCGTCGCCCTTTTCATCTGGACCTTCCTCTGTGTTCCCCCGCCCGACTCCAACGTCTCCTCCGACTCCTCCGACTCCGAAGACGACGGCGGCAGCAGTAGCAGCGAAACCGCCGTCTTTTACAACGATTACAGCTACGACTCACATTCCGATTGATTGATCCGGGTGGTCTCTTCCGTGAGGACCATTATCTTTTCTATGGTGTTACATTGATCAAACTGCAGAACTTGTCGTACTTTTGCAAATTGTATGAGTTCTACCCATCTTATGGTAGCAAATACTTGAGATATTGTTGTGTGAAGAGCTCATGATATTCTTTCTCATGCAGATCGTAACTATTGTCATACTCATGATACATACATTCTTTCCCATTTCATATGAGGGGTTTCGCATCTATTCAAGGAATCCTCTTAACCAATTAAAAGTACAGAGCCTTGCTTTTGCCTAGCCATGTTTTTTATGATCATTGTTTTCTTGGAGCTGCTTCGCTTTTTTGGAGTTTCTAGTAACCTTGGACTCGTGGACTGTGCAAGTACTGAGATGAGTGAACAGAAGGTGCACCATGAGAGAAAATAAGTTTCCATGTGTAATTTCTCCACTTAAGTCATAATAAGGGACGGACTCTTTATCCTTTGAGTTGTCTTTCAAGCAGATATTTCCTAGGCACATGACAGGCAATGTTCAATGTATTGTGTCTCGGGAGCATTATTCAACGATCGATAAAAAAAACTGCTTGAAAGTGCTATCTCGATTACTTTCGTGTGGGAGAATGGTGGCTTCAGTCTTATTGTAAATTTTCCATTGCTTTAAGACTTATAGCATCTCATCATGAAGCCGCCAACTAAGGGAAACTATCTTGTGCTTATGATAATACGTGTAGTGATCTTGCACTTTTATGATATTAAGTGGAAGCACATGTTCTTAGTTGCGTTGTTTATGCAACTAATACCTTCTCTTAATTGGGGTTGATTTCTGCAATATTGATAGGCTGTTAAATTCTCGCATGTCGAAATTCCTTTTGCTGTTTATATATTTGAATGATACTTTGACCTTGGCTTGATTTTCAGGTTGTTTGCCTACTGCTTTTGGTCGCCGATTTAATAGCATATGCCCTCTACTTATCCCATGCAGTGGCCCTCGATTATCTTCCTTTTAGAGCAGCACCTTATGTTAGAGTTATCTTTTTCATCATGAACATACGGATGAGTTATTTCCACAATGTTTCTTTAAATCAGCTGGTTTGACATGCTTTTAGTATTAAATCTGAAAAACCTTACGCGGATTATTTTGCATATTTGTTTCAAAATGGAAAAAAAAAGTTCGAAACAGGATGTCATTTTTTAAGTCCAATTACATTTTGGAACTCCTCTGTTCTTTGCTCTTCCTCCGACGGACGAGGGAGGCCGCGGTTCGACAAACCACGCCGCCTTGAATCTCTGGCTTTTGTGCTCGGCGGGTGCGGGTGGTGAGCGGGGTCTCGGCTATTTTGAGCTCGGTGGCGAGCTCGTCCAGATCCTTTTCTTTTGAACGTAAGTGTTTCTTTCTTCCTTTATTATTGCCGTAAAAGGGTGTTGCGCGTATTTCCAGTAATGATGCTGCACGTATTTGCCCGTTCAGATACTAAGGGTCGCGCACTCTACATTACAAAGTATCATCGGGTCATGCACTATACGTAGCATTCCTTTATACGAATATCGATGTTATAAAACTCTGCTCTAAAAGGATGAAGAATATCATCATCAAGAATAAATAAAATCCGATGAAACTGCACCTTTATCTCCTCCATTGTCTATATCTACCTAGGCTTCCTCTGGCCATTGCTTGGAACAAAAATATTGCTAAGTTTAATTTTTATTTCAACTTGCATATAATTTTTAGCTGCGAATTTTGCATTCGAAAATTAGGTTTGAGGTCGATTTGGTGGTTTGCTGCCTGTCTCAATTTGCTTAATCCGGAATACAGGAATTTGACAATCTCGAGATACTTTTTCACTTTGTCAATCTGTGTGAAATTTACTTGTCAATACCCTATATTGATTTCTGCACAAAACATATGTGAAGTTAATTATCAGACACGTTGTTTAAGTCATTATGGGTAGAGTAGCTAAGTGGGCTGCTTTCCTCACAAATTTTAGGTACGTTATTTGGGTACACTTCGCTCTCTCCGTGTGCGTGTGTGGTCCTACTTTTTCCTACTAAGATTTGGATGATGGGTTAATCTTTTTATCGTAAATTCTAAAAGATTGATGTTAGTTATGCATAAAAAGGAAGAAGAATACCATTACCTTGCTTGAATGATTACAAAAAATTGGGTATGATGAAGCTGCACCTTTTTTGGGTGACCTTATCTCCTGCATTGTCTATTAAGCTATTCCAATTTATAGTCCTATGAAGTGATCTTTGTAGTTTAAGTGACTTATAGTGTTGTGTGAGGCTCACATAGATGAAGCACAATATGAATGATTTTCATATTAACAATCGGAGAAGAAATAAAATGGTTATATTGCAGGTATATCATGTCGTCATCCAGTGTGAATAAGGGTAAGGGTACTTCGAGCAAACTCACCTTTCAAAATAAAAGGTGTGATTGTGGCAAGCGTGCTGCCGTGAGAATTTCGGAGTCTACAAGCAACAAAGAGAAGCTCTACTACAATTGTGAGGATAAAAAATGTGAATTCTTTGCCTGGTGTCACCCTACAAATGATGTGCCTTCTATCACGAAGGCTTCACCCGCAAAACTTGAAGATGACATGAAAGACATTAAGCATTTGTTGGAGAAGCTAAATGCCTCGCTACTTTTTGTTTGTTTATTATTTGTTATTTTATTAGCACTACTTATCCAGAGAAAGTAGGTGGTTGAAATTGTAATGTTGCAAGCTTAGGTAATTTTATTTGCCTTTAGACATGTGAACGCACGCCTGTTTTCTAGCCTAATTGATTTGGGCTAGGAACTTTTTATGTTTTTTTTTGGTGGCCCTCTAATTTTGTTCCTTTGGGAGAATGAAGATGACTGCGCCTGGAGGAGGGGGGGAGAGCACGGCAACTTGTATTGTGGTTTAATGACCTTTAGATGGGGGCTTTTATATTGTGTACGGCTATTATAAGTAAACTCAATTTGTGACTATGTCCAGCTTTTACTTTTCTTGTTGATGCTAGTGGTTTAATGACCTTGAAATGGCTTGGTGGATTAAATGTGGTATCTAATGTTATATTTATTGATGCTAGTTCATTGTGAAGAAGTCAGGCATATAAAGAGATGTGATTCACCCTAATTACAATTTACGTCTACCCGAAGGAACAATGCTTTCTTTTTTAAAATAAAGCTAATACGATTGCAACATATCTAATAGCTACCCACCTTAAGTTGGTGGTTTTGAGAAACTTGGGAGTTGCTATAGCCTTTTGCAAAGATAATGTCGTTTTTGGACATTTTTGGCTCCTCCCCTTGACATCTTTGACGTTATGGAACATGTTTTGTTGCGCAACTACTTAGGACATTTCACAATGACGAAAAATTGAAGCACGGGTTGTTGCAAATCAACCAACATAGATAATGCATCACAATACATAAAAAATAAACACCTGATCAAGTTAGAAAACTGTAAGCTTTATATATTATAAAGCCATTTCTTTTAATGAAGATGCATTTTGTGAGAGAGAAATATAGTACATCCTGCGTAGCTTCTCACTTTTGTTTGGATATGTTTACAGGTGTTTTGAAGGCAAAAGCTCTTTTATAGCATATTGAGCAGAGTTTTGCAATATCACAATAGACTAAAAAATTAAAGAAATGAAATGAAAGATACATGACCAGATTAATTCACTTGAACTATGGGACTTCTACATAAAGGTCAAGACCTTTGCTTCCAATTATCGATACAACGCAAATGAAATAAGTGGCGATAGTGAGGCCAAAGTCTGCTCTAATCTCGACAGGATGAGACTATGAAAGAACTGTTGAACTAATTCTCCAGCATCAAGTTCTATCATCGAAATGGTTGTTGCGTCTTTGGGCTGATCTTCATCATTTGCTATTGCAACATGAAGGCCTACTATTGGAGCATTGTTGCCATTTGGACTTGAAGATGTGCATATAAAACTGTGTAGTGTAACCTCGTCAAGTCCTCCTGCCTTTGTTACCACCCGAACCGGTGAACAATTAGTAAACACAGAAAAAAACAATTAATAAATGTGATGTTGCCATATTTTCACAATATTTGAAAAATGTGAGACAATCATTAGGATTCTCAAGTAATACTACTTAGGGGTAAAAGACATTAAACCTAGTAAATTCAATAAATACGCCACACCCAAGCACATAAAAAAGCTCTTGTAGAGTTGGCAAGTGCTCAAGAAATACCTCTTTAGTTTTCTGTATGAAATGACTACTTCGGCGAATTGATACGCGCTTCTTCAGAATTGTTCAATTCATTCACCCCAAGATGTTGAAAAGAGTTTGATGACTCCTGTACAAACGAATAACCAATTTATTTTTACTAAATAAGTTGCTAAAATAAATGTCTCAATTAATCTTATGAGACAAAACCCAAGGCAAGTCGTACCGACTCAAAATAGTTCCATGAGATATATTACGGTACTCCAACATCTATTTAGAATAAACCATTGACAAGATTACAATACTAACAAAAAGATGAAATAAAACTAAGATTAAATATGATTTCATATTAAGTACCTGATTAGTAAATGGTGAAAATCTATTCATAATCCCCGGCGGCATGACGTATGGTGATTGTATCTATATATAATAAATAACTCCATTAGCATAATGTAATTAGATTATTGTAATGGTTATAACTTCTGCAAAGGATGACTTTTTTATAGTTGTAGAATGGCATAATCGTAACTAAATTAATACACTAAATTATTAAGTACCTGATTAGGGAATGAACAAAATCCACTCATAGTTCCCGGTGGCATAATGTATGGTGGCTGTTGCATCTATATAAAAATTGACCAAATTAGTTACATGTAAATACAAATGGAGGACTAAGAACGATATACATACTTATGAAAATTTAAATTTACCATTGGACCGCCAATGTCGCTAGGATAAAAAGCATGTAGAAAGTGATTTGAATTACTAGAAATATTTGGAAAATGAGTATCATCGGGTGTTGCTTGGACAGCCAACTCTACATTACAAAGTAATAAATATATTAATCGACATCATGTAACATAAGCGAAAAATTTCACTAAAATAATATGTCATTCACCTTGACTTTCTATGTGCATTGGGAGTGTTCCTTTCTTAGATTTTTTTTTCTTCTTCTCACTTGAACTTTTAAGCCTTCCATAAGCTATTCCCTTTCCTTTTCTTTGAAGGGGGTCCAACACCGAGACATCACACAAAGAGGCCTCATTATCATCATTACTAGCATCATCAGTCATACCCACACTTGATTGGTATGATAATAGTTCAGCCTTCGCATTTTCCATGTTCTTCGACACTATTCCCATAGTGTTTACGCTTTCAGCTCCCAAATTCATCAGTTCAAAAGATTGTTGCATTAACGTGGAAAATCGATTAAATTTAGATGAACCCGGTGACATTGGATGAAATTCATCACCTATAATCCCTTGTTTGGCCCCTTTAGTCCATCTTTTCAAAATATAAGCAGATGGAATGCTCATAACCGACATATTCTCAGTCAACACTTTCAAGGCATGACGGCACAACCATCCTTTTGCTTCAAATAATTTGCATTCACAAGAGACTGAAAAGTCCGCAGGGTCAAATCTGACAATATTTTCACGTCGATTTCCCATACACTTCAGAGTATATAAATAAATCGATCCATCAAATGTAACACTTGAAATATTCTCAGAGAGAATTTCCAAAAATTCTGCATTGAACTTGTTAAAAATGGTGCGTGTATACACTGAAGCGGCATGGTTCAAAATCCCATTACTCGAAACCTGTAATTTGGGTTTCCCACGAGAGGCATAATCATCTTGACTTTCCACTTCTCTTATGTGCTTTAGCTGTTCTTCATAGTATGGGACAAATTCTATAAGACGTAATGTCTTCTTCGCCATACGTTGAAAGACATTATTAGTGCTCTCACTCCTTTGACTTGATGTTATACCACAAGTGAAGGTATCACGATCAAAAGCTAAACTCCATTTATGTCTAATGTCATATAATCTCTGAAGCCAATTGTTATTCTCAGTATGCCACTCCTCTTCCATTTCCTTCCAAGTGGATTCAAATTCATCTTCCGATCTGCATCTATACATAAGCCTGAAGAAATATTTATCCTTAAAACCTGGATTGTTGTAAAGATGTGGGATGTTTTTATTGGCATTTTTCCCAATGTGCCAAGTGCATAAACGGTGTTGTGTATTTGGAAACACCATTCTAATGGCTTTTGCCATGGCTGCGTCTTGATCAGTAAACATTGTTTTTGGAGCCTTATTTCCCATAGACTTCAAAAACACCTCAAATAACCAAATAAATGATTCTGCAGTCTCGTCCATAAAAAATGCACACCCGAATAGAGTATTCTTCCAATGGTGATTAACCCCAACAAAAGGTGCACATATCATTTCATATCTGTTGGTCCGATATGTAGTGTCAAATACTAGGACATCACCAAAACAATCGTAATCAAATTTGGACAAGCTATCTCTCCAAAACAAATTTGTCAATCTACCATCTTGATCAACCTGTACAGCATAAAAAAACATAGGATTTTGCATTTGCATGCAATGAAAATGATTTAGAAGATTTTGACAATCTCCCCCACTTATAACCTCAGATCTTTTTGTCTGCAAATAATTTTGACAATCACGCAAATTAAAACCCAAGTTTTGGCTTCCTCCAGCTTCATTTGCCAAAAACTTATATCTTTGTAGTCCCTCCAATACCAGCTTTATTCATATCAACTAAAATACTTTTGCAAGTATCAGATATCAATCTTCCACATCTAATCATATGCTTTTGATCTTCTGGAATAAATGGATGGTTATGCTCAGAAACATACTCAATGACTTCATAGATACCATTATCAACCTTATATTTGATATGAGCAAGACAGTCACATCTAACTTCATATCTCTGATATTTCTTTTCCTTACCATCTGAGCTGTCAGAATACCCCTCACAATTACATACAAAGGTTCGTCGAGTTAGTTCTCCTTTACTATTTCTAAACATATTACCCTTCCTGACTCCAAATCCTTTGCCGATTGCATATGCCACATATTTATGATATGCTTCAAGTTCATTTGAAAACACCATTCCTACTGCAAATTCAAATTCTTTTTCCATATCACGTACTACATGTGAAAGATGGGAAGATTCATGCTGCAATTAAAATAACAAAAAATAATTAACATCGTGCTTTATAAGCATAATAAAATCTCATCCGTTACTTAAGAAAGCAAAATATGTTTCACATAGTATTATCGATGAATTACCTGTGATTTTGCCATTCGATAATTTATACGTGGAAATTTGTACCCAAATTATACCTGCCAACATGATATCACCATATGAGTTGCATTAGATATAGCATTCAAGAGAACATGTACGGTGTATTCGAGTGCAGTATCTTCAAACATGACATATGCTACCCAACTGGAAAACAAAAGAAACGAAGCAATAGAGCACGTAGTTTTACCGAATAACAGGAAAATAAGCATAACGAAGGGAAAACATCATGTAACGCACGCCATATATTGGCATTAATAGAGAAAATACTTGCTAAAATGTGATAATCTATCACTAACTTTAGTGAAACAAAATCGTGCAATTGGAGCAATAGCAATTCAAATGAGCAAAAGAGGGACTAAACCAACCAAGACATTTAAGTAGGTCCCAAGCATGCCAGCCGAGAATGGAGGTGGTCGCTCGTAGTTCCCTATAATAACAAGGAAAGGTAAAATTTTAGAGCATAATGTCAAAATGTAGAGATGCAAAGCTGGAAAGAAAGCGATCCTGCCTATATTTTACTATTCATCTCAAAAAATTTAGAATGGAAAAATTCTTTTCTTCCTTCACTATGGTATATAAGAAGAGGTGTATTCTAGACCATTAAAATGGAAAGTATGACCTCAACTATAATGGGGAGTGTGAAAGTATAATTCCAAAATGTAATTGGACTTAAAAAATGACATCCTGTTTCGAACTTTTCTTTTTTCCATTTTGAAACAAATATGCAAAATAATCCGCGTAAGGTTTTTTCAGATTTAATACTAAAAGCATGTCAAACCAGCTGATTTAAAGAAACATTGTGGAAATAACTCATACCGTATGTTCATGATGAAAAAGATAACTCTAACATAAGGTGCTGCTCTAAAAGGAAGATAATCGAGGGCCACTACAGGGGATAAGTAGAGGGCATATGCTATTAAATCGGCGACCAAAAGCAGTAGGCAAACAACCTGAAAATCAAGCCAAGGTCAAAGTATCATTCAAATATATAAACAGCAAAAGGAATTTCGACATGCGAGAATTTAACAGCCTATCGATATTGCAGAAATCAACCCCAATTAAGAGAAGGTATTAGCTGCATAAACAACGCAACTAAGAACATGTGCTTCCACTTAATATCATAAAAGTGCAAGATCACTACATGTATTATCATAAGCACAAGATAGTTTCCCTTAGTTGGCGGCTTCATGATGAGATGCTATAAGTCTTAAAGCAATGGAAAATTTACAATAAGACTGAAGCCACCATTCTCCCACACGAAAGTAATCAGAGATAGCACTTTCAAGCAGTTTTTTTTATCAGACTGTTGAATAATGCTCCCAGACACAATACATTGAACATTGCCTGTCATGTGCCTAGGAAATATCTGCTTGAAAGACAACTCAAAGGATAAAGAGTCCGTCCCTTATTATGACTTAAGTGGAGAAATTACACATGGAAACTTATTTTCTCTCATGGTGTACCTTCTGTTCACTCATCTCAGTACTTGCACAGTCCACGAGTCCAAGGTTACTAGAAACTCCAAAAAAGCGAAGCAGCTCCAAGAAAACAATGATCATCAAAAACATGGCTAGGCAAAAGCAAGGCTCTGTACTTTTAATTGGTTAAGAGGATTCCTTGAATAGATGCGAAACCCCTCATATGAAATGGGAAAGAATGTATGTATCATGAGTATGACAATAGTTACGATCTGCATGAGAAAGAATATCATGAGCTCTTCACACAACAATATCTCAAGTATTTGCTACCATAAGATGGGTAGAACTCATACAATTTGCAAAAGTACGACAAGTTCTGCAGTTTGATCAATGTAACACCATAGAAAAGATAATGGTCCTCACGGAAGAAACCACCCGGATCAATCAATCGGAATGTGAGTCGTAGCTGTAATCGTCGTAAAAGACGGCGGTTTTTTTTTGCCGCCGCCGTCGTCTTCGGAGTCGGAGGAGTCGGAGGAGACGTAGGAGTAATAGTTGGAGTCGGGCGGGGGAACACAGAGGAAGGTCCAGATGAAAAGGGCGACGCGACCCAGCTGGTGGAGAGGGAAGCAGCAGACGAGATCGCTGCTCACCCGCTCGCCCGCTCCGCGATCGGAATGCAAACCGCGCTCTGCCACGCGCGAGCAGAAGAGTGCGCGACCCTCAGTATCTGAACGGGCAAATACGTGCAACACCACCCGCACCCGCCGAGCACAAAAGCCGGAGATTCAAGGCGGCGTGGTTCGTCGGACGGCGGCCTTTCTCGTCCGTCGGAGGAAGAGCGGCAATGGAGCGCACCGAGGATCTCGACGGGCTCACCACCGAGCTCGAAATGGCCGAGACCACCCTCACCACCCGCACCCGCCGAGCACAAAAGCCAGAGATTCAAGGCGGCGGTTCGTCGGACGGCGGCCTCCCTCGTTCGTCGGAGGAAAAGCGAGAGAACGAGAAGACTTCGGTTCAATGGAAAGAGGAGAGAGAGTGTTGCGTTCGAATTTTTCGTGGGAACTTGAAGATGCGAAGGAAATATTTGGTGGAGCCCACCAAATATTTCCTTCGCAGAGGAGTTCTGTTCGTTGCAGAGAAGAAAGACGGGACAAGACGTGCAGAGGAGAGAGAAATTAAGTTAAATTAAGTTTTCGTCAATTTTTCTCCGTTCCTTTTCGATAATAACCGCGACGAGCTCTGACTCCAGCGTGGCCACCGGGCGACACGTGTCGCCCGGTGAATGGACTCGGAGGAAGACACGCTGGAGTCAGAGCTGCACCTAATATTTTCTCCGTGCGAATGGCAGGGAGAGAGACGTGAGGGGACAGGTAAAAAAAAAGGAGAAAAAACAGCAAATATTTTGTCTTCCTCAGGCGTCTTCGCCCCCCTGCGGCCTCCGTCCGCGAGCATCCACACCATCCTCGCGCCTGACGCCGCCACTCCAGCGCCACCCAACGCCGGCAGCCGAGCCGCAGAACCTTGCGAGCCCCCCTCCTCGAGCCCCTGCCGCGTCCCCGCTCACCACCGTCCTCCTTCCGGTGACCCAGTGCCCGACGCCCTACAACACCAGCCCCTGCGAAGCCACCGCTCCCTCGCCGGTCTCCGCCTACGCATCCGTTCGGAGCCCGACGCCGCCGCGCCTCTACAACCCGCGACCCAGCAGATCCCGAGCTGGCTCGCCGCACCTCCGCTGCTGCTTCGCCTTTGATCGCCCGAGTACCAGCAGTCCTTTCGCTCGAGTACTCCTTCGCCGCCGACGTGCAGCACCGAACGCCAGACCCCCCGGCGCTCAGCCTCCGCCGCGCCCCAGTCGACCTCCGACTCTGCGATCGAGCGCCGCTCCCATCTGCAACTCACCAGCACCTCTGCCCCGCGTCGCCGAGCCTCACCCGCGATCTCCTGCTTGCCTGCCACCGCGCTGGAGCACCGCCCGATCCGCCGCACCCTTGTTGTCCGAGTCTCGCACCCAGCTCCGTCGGTTGTCTCCCTCTCCCGTGTCGACGCTGCTGCTCTCCTCCATCAGGTGGCTTATTTTTTATTATTCTTCCTTCATTTTATGTTATTTTATTTTATTTATCTTTTTAAGTTTCAATATTATTGTATAAGAAGCTGATTTTCATTTTATGAACGTTGTAGACATTAACCATATGGTTTTTGTCTAAAATTATTATAATTATTAATTTGATCCGTAAGACGTCGGATCATTTTTTTAATTATATTAATTTTTAGGCTTTTTGGTAGAATTTTAATTGTTAAATCATTATAATTATTAATTTGATCCGTAAGACTTCGGATCAGATTTTTAATTATTTTGATCTCTTTGTCGTGATAATTAGGGTTAGAATAATCGTTAATTTGACTGTGAGACAACATGTTATTTTTTTGATTATTTTAATCATTTATTTTGTTGATAACTTAGATTTAATATTTATTTAATAATTACTTATTTAAAAAAAACATTAAAAAAATCAGAAAATCAAAAAGTCAAAAATTCTGCATGAGCATATAGGTGTAGGTTTAGAAAATTAGAATTTTCTTAGGATTACATTTTTAGAAATAAGTTAGGGTTGAAACTAAATAACTTTTTTTATTTAAAAAAAGGGTTTTAGATAATGTTTGCACATCTTAAATCTCATTTTTTCTAAAAAGTAATTTTCTAAGATAGGATAGGATTTAAGTTAGATTAATCCCTAGAATAAATTAGAAAATTATCCCTTTTTAGATAGTTTAATTAGGATTTTTATTAATTCTGAATTTCAATAAAAAATACAAAAATACTAGATGCATGTTAGCTAGTTTGCATAATAGGCATATTTAATTAGAATTTGCATATTAATAAGATTAAGTCATTTAGTTAAAAAAAATGCATTTTTATAAAAGAATTCTAATTTCAAGAAAACCCAAAAAATTGTTTGCTTTGTGTGATGCAATTTATTTATTGAATGTTTGAGCATCTGTGTGATCACCCATTGCATGATAGTAATCTAGGTTAAAATAAATCGGTTGCTTGCAAAATAACATTTTTGAAAATTAAAAAAGAAATGGTACCGAAAGGGCATTAGAGAAATCTAGTGTAACCAAGTCCCCGTACCCTTAGTCTTTGGTTCGTAGAAGTAAAATAATTCTCTCATTATTTTACTTAGATGTCTAATCAACCTACCGTAAACCGATTAGTGGCGACTCCTAGATAATAATCTTTTGCATGTTAAAAAAATTTGAACCTTAAATCGCGAATTGGTATGGGCTTGGGAAGCCCAAACTAAGTTTAAAAACTTAGTAGTCCATTAACCTAGTTTTAGGTGGTGCACCAGAAAAAAATCAGTCGCGACATATTTGAAATGGGTGAACAATGTATTTGTAGCATATGACTTAACACTTCCTCATACGGTCAAAATAAACTTAACAATTCCTTATACGGCAAACATCTTAGTAGCCCCGCTATTAACATTCAAGCCCTTCAACCTACGATGAGTAGAGCATGGAAAATGGAGTTGGTGAATTTTGCTGCAATGGCAGGTATGTACGTTGTTACCTTCAATGTAAATATGGATTTTGAACAATGTAGTATTTATGCATTGTAGGAAGGCAATCAGTTCATGTTAGATGAGTCAAAATTACTCGAGGTGCTAGTTCTTGAGGTGGCAGAAGCAAACGGATGGGTTTTAGTGGCTAACCCTAACAAGCTACTAAATTACAAATAAAATTTCTTGACAGTTCAGGAATTCCGAGCACTTGTGGCTCATGGAAAGTCCAGTGTTATCTTTCTTATAAAAAAACGAAAAAAACCAAGAGCAAGTAGTCTAGAAAATGAAGAGGAGACTCAAATTTCAGGACTGCTTCATAGTTAATCCAGTTGGCATTGCCGGGGGAATGACAATTCTATGGCAAGACCAAGTGTAGCGGATGCATTGGCCCAACCAGTTATTGACTCCGATCATAACCCTCTTCTACTGTCCCTTGCTCAGGAGATTGTAAAACGGAAGAAGAAACTCAGATTGGAGGCTTTTTGGGCCAAGGATGAGGAATGTGGACAGCTTGTAAGAAGCACTTGATATTCGAGTGAACTGGAAAATAGGGAATTGATGACCAAACTCCTTTTAGTTAAAAAAAAATTATCTAGCTGCAGTACAAATAGATTTTCAAATGCTCGGAAGGATATCATTAATATGAAAAGAGAGCTGCAATTTATTATAAACTCTCCTTCCATTTCAAATGATAATGAGAAATCAAAATGCCTGAAAATGGAGATTGAGAAGAGATCGAGGCAGAAGGAAATGTACTATAATAAGGCAGTCAACCTGTAACGTCATTGCCGTTGCTGCAACCAAACGTGTTGTAAGTTTAATGACTTTCATGGAGATTGACCTCCTTTTAACGGGACGGGCCAGAGAATATCCTAACTTTACTTATATAGTTCCACGGTTAAAATGCTACAAGGAGTAAATTTTGCAACATAGCATGTCACAACTTTCCTAACGAGTCATTGAAACATAGAGATAGATAGTTACGACCATGCTTAACGAAACATGGGTATGTAATCTTCTACATGGTTGCTTCGAGGTCGACTTTGATGGGATATGAGAGCGCTTTAATTTTTTAACAAGCAATAATGTTTGACGAAAAGGATAACCTGAAGGTAATAACAACACACATTAGACTTGAAACTTAAAGTGCTTAAATTGTATGAACTATCTAACTCTTGCATTTTATTAGTTATCTTATTCATGGATAAGTAATTGTTCAAATTCTTATCTTATTTGAGAGGATTGGAACCGATGCTATGATTTTGCACAAAGACGAGGTAATAACCGATGGACAAATCAGTCGTCAGATCGTCAAGATCATAAAGATACAAACATGAAGATGTTCTTATTCGGATCATCTCCATTGGATGGCTACAGTTTCATGATCACAAAAGCTTTACCCACTTTTAATAATTAAAGTACCGTAGAGGTTCAATAGACGATATTCATGTATTTATTATAGCTTCATACTACATTTTCATGTTCCACCTCAACATTCTTTCACTGTTGCAGTTTCTAGATTACAAGAGTTCAGAGAAAAGAAAGCCAAAAATCAATTAGAAGTACGTATACATGACAAGAGGAATGTAAATTTCTGAAGATTGCATTGTATGAATAATACCACTAGCTAAGGGATTCATCCTTTTTGCCCCCTTTTCACATTGTGCCCTCTAAAGATCAACTGTACATCTCGAGATTCTCGACCATAATAACAACAATTAACACATCGATCATGATTCACGATATCTCTTTATTCACGACATAATATACCTAACTTTTTCCCTAAAGTTCATAAGTCATCCCGACCTTCAACATTCGCTTGTGGGGAATGTCAAAGATCCTGTCACTTTGCCTTACGTTCCTCTTCAAGAAGTTGTAAGCATAGTCAATCAAGACCCTCTTCCCCAAACTAGCCCCTTTTCCTGCCACCACCTCATTCTCACCAATCAAGTGAACCACACCCGCATGCCAAGCCCTATCCAACACATCAATCTCTCTCTCCGATGCCTCTTGTGCCTTATGATTACATTTGTCATTAGCTTCATCATCGATCTCTTTTTGGACCCCATTCTTACAATTTTCTGCATTCTCTAATCCATCAACCAATTGCCCGTCGTCATCCTTGACCTCGGGTAACCTCACTTGATGGGTCATGGTCCAATGCTCTTCCATTACAAACTCCCTGAGCCTTTGATATAGGAGCCTCTCGAACGGCTCATCATGCTCGTTCCGCGAGTCGGTGTACCCGTACCTCACGACGCACCGGAACACATTGAGCTCACTTGGCTCAACTCGGCGGAACAGGAACCGCTCTTCTGCTGGGACTTTGCTTATCGGGAGTGACTTTATCGAGACAAAGACGAGGACCGAGTGGACGGCGGGCACGTTCTCCACATAGTGCTTGAAGATTGGAGGGATCCCTTGGACGAGCTCTGAGTAGAAGACAGCGAGCCCCGGCATGCGAGAAAGGCCAGAGTCGGTGGCAATCTCCCTGAGCTTCTCTGGCGACATCTTGTGGTCGAGCTCATAGTAGTACTTGCGCCGGTACACGTCATTCCACACGTACATTATGGTCACAAGGACGGCGGCGAAGGCCAAGGGAAGGTATCCTCCTCGGTAGAATTTGGAGAGGACTGAGCTCAAGTAGAGAAGCTCCACAGAACCCACGACTAGAATGTAAGTGATGACGAAGAAGATGTTCCATTTCCATATCATGATCATGATGAGCACCAGGAATCCAGATGTGAGGGTCATCACAAAGACCACTGCTATGCCTGCATGAAACATATACGTATTTATATTTAGACCCTCACACAGATAAATAAGATCGCTCGTATGAGTTATATGCATCATGATATGCTTAATATAGTGAAATTAGAGATAGATGAGAACACGAAATTTATTGTAATAACAATTGTTCTTGCGATGCCCATCTCAGAAAAGCGAAACAGATAAATCCCATAGATTTTAAATTTTCAGATGCACCATCTTTAGAGGTACTAAACCTTGTATGATTTGAAGTGATGTTAGGTAGCTAGGACATGAGAGGGTCAGCAAAAGTGTAAGAACCAATGACTTACCGTAGGCATTGCCTATTTTCTCAGTAGTCCTGAAGCCAAGAGCAATGGCGACGCATGCCAACATCAGGAGATAATTAATCTCTGGTATGTAAACTTGTCCTTCATATTTTGACGACGTATGCACAATTTTCACGCGGGGAAAACACCCTAGAGAGAGAGATTGTTGGATGATCGAAAATGTCCCTGAGATCATAGCTTGGCTCGCAATGATCGCAGCTAGTACTGCGATCACAAACATCGGCCAATATAAGGGCCCTGCATCATAGGAAGTTATCGTCATCTTCAATATTTAGATGAAAAGATACAACCTTAAAAGGACGTTTTCGTTTGTAATTAATCTCGAAAAATTAGCGTGTATATGAAGGTTAGAAGATATTCACCAGGTATAGATTTGAAGAATGATCCACTGACAAGATCGTTATGCTTACGAAGAAACGAGGCCTGCCCAGCATATGCCAATATGAGCGAGGGATATGTCACGGTACACATGCTTATCTGTATCGAGCGGACCGTGAAGTGCCCAACATCGGCGAATAACGCCTCCGTACCTGCATCATATGACGAACTAATCGATTATAGCGAGATTATACACCAAGGACAGTAAATTAGGGAGCAAAGCAATCCGAGTGTACCTGTTATGGCAAGGACAATGCCACCGAGAGATATCCATCCCTCCTTCTTGTTCCTCCGAAAGTAATCAATGATGTAAACCGGATTGATGGCTTTGACGACTCCCGGGTCATACTTGACAAAATTGTAGAAACCAATCGCGCCAATGAATGCGAACCAAACGCATATGATCGGAGCAAAAGTGTATCCAACTTTATCAGTGCCAAACCTTTGGGCCGCGAAGAGGCACACCAGTATCGCCACCGAAATCCATACTATCATATCTGTAGAACACCAAGATGTTCCAATTTTAGGAAAGAAAGAAGAATTTACAGACACTTCCCCTTCCAGTTTTAGGGAGAAAGAAGAATCCACTTGCTTTTTCACATACAAACCTGGGTCCACAGGTCATGGTTGGACCATCTAAACCTAAAATCACCTTCCACACGGACATGTTTTTCCACGGTAATAACTTCTGTAGGAGAAGATAACTCTCCACTCGGGGGGTGAAATTATCGTAATTTATAAGTTTGTCTGGAGAAACCTACTCAGTCTCTTTAGTTATAATCGAAGAAATTGAAAGAATCGAATAACGACGTTCGACTTCCTTGGGATGCCAAAAAGATGCCCAGTATGGTGGCCAGGATTCATCATTTCTGTCGGCCCTTTAGAGGGCGACGCTAAAGCCATATTCGTACTAAGTCGGAGTAAATTAACCTGAGCCCCTCAAAACAGATGAAATGTCAACATCAAATGAACCAAGTCACGAAATTTCTGAGTAAAACATAAAAGAATATGGACAAAGTGTGGGGTTTGATTCATTTTCCACTTTTTGTGCACCTAAAAAATTGTTTGGCCAAGGACTCGAGTGAGGATCGAAACCCGCAGTCGAGAATAGGGTCGAGGGGTTTCTGGCAAGGCTTCCGACGTCCAACTATACAGGGCTGAACGCTGGGGCTTCTAGGAACGGCCCTGGAGAGAGGACCAGGCAGCCGGGCACAAGGGCTCAGGCTGCCGGGGCCACAGGCCGGGTATGGCCTGTGGCCTAGCCCAGGGCCACGCACCGAGATTTGCCCAGCCGCACTGAGCCTGTTCCGATTGCTCAGCCAACGTCGTGGGATCCCGAAATTCATGTTTTTAGAGCCTCTTGAAAGTGTTTACAGAGTTTCGTCTCTTAAACTTTTTTGGGAGGAAAACACTCGACAATTAGAGTGAAAAACTGGTGAGCAGGAATTGGGTGTATGAGGGGACTTGGTTATGAGAGCTTTCTAGATTTAAGCCAGTGGTACAGTGGCTGTTCTTTCCGTAGCATAAGTACTTTTACTCGGACCGAACCACGCCAATCCCGAGGAGTTATTTTTCTCTATTTCTCACTTATTTCCCCGTTATCTCGCTATTGAGCTCGATTGCAAGGTCCTCTTTCCGTGACAAAAAATAGAAAAGGTTTGAGATCTCTACTCAGACAGTTGGATGCACGGGTACTCTACATAGGAACGAATCTGTCTAAGTTATCTCACGGTGCATAGTATTCAGAGCATCAAGTATGCCATCCAAATGATCCAATAATAGAGCAAGTAGAGAGATTAATATGGCTGATGTGATAGCAAAGTACAATACCTTCTGTCACCGCAGAAGTAGCTTGCTTGATCCCTCCAACAGCGGACAGAACTGCAACACACGTGGGATTGCAAGTCAAACATTGCAAATTGACTTTAACAATTGTAACTATGTAATCAGTCGCATGTTACGCAAGCTAGATGAAGCAACATTGACAGATTGTCAATGACAACATGGAAATGAGCGGACACAATCACGCCACGTTATGTTCGATTGGTACATGCTATTCGTCACCGCCCTTCCATAATTGCCAGTTCGCTAAATTTCCTTATTTAACTAAAGAAGCCAAAAAAAATCAGCTGGACCACCCAAATTTGTCTAATGTTTGATCGTGACATGCAGCCCCTGTATATAAGTCAAGAAAATGGCATGGGGCGATATTGAACCCAATTTCCACCACGAGGTTTGAATAAAAATTGCATGATCGTTGTACATACTGTCCCTGCCGCCTCTAATTCCGTCTTTGCTCTTTATTTATTATTATTTAACATGATTTAGTAAGAGCTGTTGATAACTCCTAAGTAACCCAAAAGGATGACTTATATTCGGTATGATAAGAATAGGACTATAAAATATAATTTACTAAATAATATGGTGCGTACCAGACATGCATGGAGTGAGGATGCCGTCACCAATGACCATGGAAGTGCCAAGCATGGTGGCGAAGAGCAAGAAGAACTTGGCGAACCGGCTCTTCTCGAGCTTGGACTTGAGCCTCGATGCCCTGAGCAGGCGATTGTTTGGCAGCTCCAACTGGAAATTAGATACATCTTGATCTTCTGGTTGCTGACTCGGGATCAACCCTATCCTCGCATATCGGCATAACAACGAGTACAATGCAAACGTCCCCCCTGCAAAATGGAAAAACGAAAAAGTCGTTCATGTTCATTAGGAAGAAGATATCGAATTTTTAACCTAATCAGCTAAAATTAAAAAATATATATTTCAAATATCGATGCATCGTAATTATCCTTGTCTGTTCAAATTATTAGAACCGATAGATCCGACTAATCATAATCAATTGGGGTGCTCCGCCATAGCAAAGGAGAGGCTAGCCACGAACTCCCCCAGTTGAACATGAAAGTTCGCCGAAGCTGAACTTTTTGACATCAGAGCCTTTTTATGTATACATCCATCACTTCGCATGCCACCCTTTTTGACCAACTGACGAAACTTCATAAATCACAAGTCCAGACAAAAGTCCCCTGTCCTAATGAATGATTCCCTTCGATACCGACGAGTCGACGGCCATTCATTTTCTTTACTTTTCAATGCCCATCACTTAGAAGACCATTCCCCATAGATTTGCTCTAAAATGACGGGTGAAATGTCGACTTCTAACAGACGATACAGATTATCTATAGTTTTCGCATTCCGACGTCCTAACTGACTTCTAATTTATGGCACATTTATTTCATTATAAATTTTATAAATAAAAAAATATTTATCGTCATAAATCAATTAATTTTTTATTATCCAAACATCGAAAAGTCAAAAAATAATTTCCACTTTTATAATTTTATAAAGTAAAGCTAGTAAAGAGGAGATATGAGTGCGTGGTAAAAATAGCCATTTTGTTTAATAATGAGTGACGCCAAGTACTCGAAGACTCTCGAGTTCACATGTGTCAATCTTAACCCTAGATAGAAGCTGAACTAGATGAAATCCTCACCGGATGAGATTTGGCTCTTTACATTTCAACCAAAAAAAAAAAAAAAAGGAAAAATATCTTCATGAACCAAAAAATTTATAATATTTTTGCTCAACCATATGTGACAGTAATTATTTTGTCCCCTGAAACCCTAGACAACTAGCCCATCTTTACTTTATCGAGCCATATGAAAATTCACAGTTATATATATATCAACTACAGTGGTCGGGATCGGTACTTGAGATCCCCTCAGACAAGCATATCTCAACCACCAAGAGGGAATCACCAATCGATAAATTATTTATATCATGTCATGTGCCGTAAAAATGTAACTTCGAAATAGATAAAAATGATAAAAATTCGTAGCGTATCCTCTTGGTCATCGGGTTATACTTAAAGATTACGCTCGACCATCGTCACTAGTTCTTGACTTTGAACAAGTTCCAGAATCGAAGTCAGACTTAGTTTCCTCATCGAACGCGAAAATGGCACGCTGCTCTTAGTCAAGAGCTGCACCTAGCAGAAGCCTCTGATCTATGCCAGTTTATTCCGTGTCTTTTTCCTTCTAAAAAGAATAAATAAATAGAGACTGGTCAGAAAGTTCAGACCCACGTTTCTGGCAGGAATCACCCAAAGAACCAACAAAAAACTTTGTTCTATTTCGGCTGGAAAATATCAAATCAAGCGGACGTTGAATTCTAGATACCGCATGGAGACAAAAAAGAAAAGAAACTTTATATTTCATTTGTATAAAGTCGGTGGCTAGATGTATTTGATTTGGAGAGATCTTCTTCTTCTAACACGGATGTCTCTTTGCCTCGACAAAGGCCACGGCCAGCGCAGGCTGTGTTCTACAAACGTGTCGTCACTTAGTAATGCGACGAACCAGGAATCAGATGATCGCACGCCCATGAAAAACTTTGACAAAGATGGTATGATAAGTGTAGTGATATCTATTTACTTTTAGCGCATAGGTTTGACCTTAAACATTGGAACACGTTACGATATAACTCCACGCGTCAACGTAAAATATTACGGAATTTAATGACAGCACGCACGGAGATACGTATGAGTGGGATTCGCTTACCGTCGCCGTTGTCGTTTGCGCGCAGGACGATGAAGACGTACTTGAAGAGAGGGATCAAGGTGATGGTGTAGAAGATCAGGGAGAGGACGCCCAGGACGTCGTCGTTGTGCTTGATGCCCTCGGGGAAGGTGCTCGGGTACACGTAGAGCGGCGAGGTGCCGATGTCACCGTACACGATCCCGATGCTCTGGAACGCCAGGGTCAGTATCACCCGCCACTCCACCGCCTTCAAAACACCATTCTCGTTATAATTTTGCCAATAATTACTTCAAACTACGGAAAGATGGTCGACAATCAGAACCTAATCCGCACTTACTTGCTTGGAGCCATGAGGATGATGACTGGGGCATTTAGCAGATTCGACGTCTAATGAGTCGTATCTGCGCAACTTGTGGCTCGAGAGCTTCCTTCCGTCGATGAGCCCCGGAGATGGCGACGGAGAAGCTGCCTCGGGTTGTTGGCTTTCGCCTTCCCGGGACTCTTCGACCACATCTCCCAACATCTCTCTCTCTCTCTCTCTCTCTCTCTCTCTCTCTCTCTCTCTCGGAGTCGTAGAGACACACGGACTCCCGCTAGGCACGGAAGCAGGCCGGAGAGCCTAAGGAACGGGCTAGGAAAAGGTGGTGGCGATTAACTCTGCCGAGGACGAGAGACTTCGTAGGAATGAAGATGATGAGCGTCGTAATTATACACGAAAAACTAGCGTGGCCCCCCACATAGAAAATAACTTTTTCTTTTGAGTGTTTAGAGTAATTACAAAAGAAAAGTCAACAAGAACGAGTGGGAACGGAGACGCCTGGAGGCGGGTGCTGATGCAAGATGGGGGGATGAATCTCGAGAATCTGCTCTGACAAACGAAGTTTCTCATAAATTTCTGCGATGGAAAACGAGTAACTCATTTGATATTTACTTGCGTACTTCTCTTGTCCATCTTTAAATGGGACTTTCATTAACAAGTATTTTAGGAATACTCATGAAGCGATCAATTAAATAAACTATACACGTGTTTTGCATAATTAGTACCTAAATCGAAGTATTCCGAATAAAGTATACTTCACAAGTGCTTCAAAAGTAGTTATTAACAGCACCCATTTTGATATTATGGTGATAAAGTTGGGTTCGAACCAAATTAAAATTTGGACTCGCAATCGATTCCATGACATAAAATAACCATGTTCTTCGGTTGATCGCAATGGAAATATCGCTCCTAATGCTAATCATCCCCAAAGTCAAGGAAGCTGTACACATTCAACTTTGGACTACGCCCCACCACTTTCTAGGTGTCTCAAGCCATTTGCTACTCCAAGGTTAGTGAGAATCTCGTGCTACTATTGATAGTCATGGACACGGGCGACATGTGATATATCTTTGGAAGTCTGCGTCCTTGTTGACTAAAGTTGATGACCGACCCGACGCATATGCTTTTCGATTAATATAACGATGTTTCTACCCAAAAAATAGAACCTTAATCACCGAATTTGTCAACTTTTGGGGACCATTGAGCACATCCCACGCGGATCCATGCGAATATGCTTCAAATCAACGCTCTTAGGGGGCAAGCCAAGCAGATTAATTAATTAAACCCTCCTTTTCCCAGTAGCTTAGTAATTACTGTATAATCAGATGGTTCGTCGCGTCTTTCGGCGATGATCAATCATGGTTACTACTTTCGAAGCCATTGATCGGACAGTGCTACTGTTCTTATCATCTTTTGTTGTTCACTCGATAGATAAGACAATACAAATTAGAGTTCCTGCTAGACAAAATAGTTTATTCTAATAGTTTAAACTATTTGAAATAGATGAACAGTATACTTAATACTTACCTGGACAGACAAAACAACAAAAAGGCACTTGTGGTGAATTTTGTTCTACGCAAATCATTTGCCCCGAAAGTTCGAGCTTCAAAGAAATGGACCGATAAGTAAATTTCATAGCATATGACTCAACAATTCTTATTGATACCTTCATTTTTTAAAGTGGTCTCATGGTTTCTACAAGTCATGATGTCTGCCTTCTTCAAAATTTTATGCTTAACCATGAAATTTTTTTTTCTTAAAATGGGCCAACAAAGTGTCGGGATTGATTATGCTGCTGCATGAATTAATTAATTAATGGATACCCTATAATGGGTAGTTTTTCAAATATAGAAAATGCTAGGCCTTTGACTCTTAATTTATTCGTAGACTCTTTCTTTAAATAACAAAGCGCCAAATTAGCCTAGTTTATGACGTCCAAGTATGAATATTTCTTAATTTCTTTAAAAGAAAAATAAATTTATGCCTAAGTCTATCAGCTTAAATTTTTATTTATAGCAGCCTGCAAACTTTAGTAGGAGATGAAAATTCTAATAAATGGGAGACCGTAGATTTAAGTATTAAATTACATTTGGAATATGTTTTGGTAAACGAGGACACTGACAGCCTAATTGATTCTTTGTTTCAGTTGGTTTATGGCAAGCATCTACAAGCATCTATGCCAACAATAATGGCGGCATAGCATTTCTTCAATCTTTTGAAAAATTGCACTCTGGTCCTTCTAGTTTTTGGGAGCACGTTTCTTGTTCCCTTACTTTCTTTTATTGTCAAATTATGGCCCAGCGAAAGGTCAAGTCTTTCCCACAACTTCCGTCCGAATCCAAATAGAATTTGGATTGAAGACTCAAAAGTCATAAAAATGATTTCGACCTTTTTATTTTAAAAATAAATATTGTATTTGTCTATTTTGGACTTTGAACGGGTTATTTGTTCATAGTGGAATTAATTTCAATGAGACCCTCAATTTGATTTCCAAGGACTCACGGTAGGAATTACCTAGCTAGTATTAATTCACCATCTCTTTCAGATGTAGAACAAAAACGTGATGAAAGTACTTCTATTGTAATTGACAACAACATACGAGTATTAAGGCTCCATTTGTTTTGTAAAAAATAAACAATTTGAAAAGCATTTTTCAATAAATGATCGCTTGTGCTTACAAAATTGAATGAACAAAAAAATGTATTCATCATGTACAAAAATTATCTAAACACAAAGTATTGTCTACAATGAAAATATTTTTTATCGATTAATTATTTTAAACAAATTAAATGATCATTTATAAAATATTTATATTTTTTAAATATTTATTTTTCAAGAAATAAAAGGAGCCTAAAGTTTCTCGAAAAGTATGTGGATCGATGATGTAATTTTCCGAAATTCTTACGTAGAGGCATCGCAATGGTTGATGCAAACTTGACACACTCTCCATCTGGAACGGATTACAATTTACACATGTTGATTATGCACTTTTCTTTAGATTTTACAATGAAATTTGACGATAAGAAAAGACTTAAATTGCCATAACACACCACTATAAATATTAGGATTGTTACAAAACCAAATATAAAGACCAGGGTTAATTGGGCATCCTTTTATCTGGAATAAGGTTATCACCCCAAGATATCAATTCAATCTCTGGTTTATTATAGAGAACCGTCTTCCCACCCAAGCCTTGCTTATGTCGTATGGCAGAATTGGGAGTGAGGTTTGTGCTTTTTGCAAGTTGACGCCAGATTCCATTGATCATCTCTACTTCAGGTGTTGCATCACCGCCGGCATGACTTTCTTTTTGGCGGCTAAATGCAATCTCCCTCGGCGGAACATGACATGGTCCGACAACCTTCAGTGGGCAATGAAATTCCTTTCAGGTAAGGACTTTTATCACTCCGTTGGCCGGTTTTCGTTTGGTGCCCTTTACCATCTTATTTGGAAGCATAGGAACAACATACTCTTCAGAGATCATAAATTGGTGGTTGCGACTGTCAAAAATCATCTTATCAAAGTGGTGAAGGATAAGGCATTAACCTTCAAGAATGTTGAAGATAATCCTAGAAACAGAAGGCTCCAGCGTAACTGGGGGATAGATTTGTGCATTTTCTCTCCAACTCCGGCGGATATTTAGGCTTCCTTGGAGTGGATTTGAGATGGTTGTAGATGGGATGAGGGCATTCACTTCTTTGCTACAGTCTACCGCCCTTCTTTCGGATCCGACCGTCTTCGCTGGTTTGGCTTCTTATCGTCTTCGGTGGTGTCTCCTGACTTGGTGTTTTTTCTTTCTTTGTCTTTGCCGTGCCTTGTTGGTTGTTTAGGTGAGGTTGGAGTCCTTTGGCCCTACGTGGCCTTTCTTTGTCTTGCGATTTCTTTTGCATCCGGCACCCTTCCACTCACTTTGACTTGGTGTTGTGCTGAGTGCAAGTTTTATGGTGCCGGATCTTGTGTAAATGTTGGCTCAAAGCTCAATATATTAATTACTCTTACCAAAATAAATAAATAAATAAATAAAAATAAAGACCAAAGTTGGACTCTAAAAAATGTATTACTTTTCAAAAGTCTAACGTCCCTTTCTTTTCTATACCCAAAATTTATGAGAAGGGTTTACAAGCGTTTACTTTTCAAATTTGTCCAATGTAGGTCGGCCTCGCTAAATAGCTAAGGTTCAGCAATTAAAAACCATGCCTAAAATTTGTGTCATATCCTGCATTCATTCTTTTCTTTTCTTTTCTTTTTTAAACCAAAATCAGTTGGGTCGGAGGTTGGCATTTATTAAATGTTTCTGGAATTATAGAGGAGATTCATTGCGACTCTAACGGAGGTTGAGGGTTCTTTGTCTGAAAAAGGAAAGCAACATGTTACTTCAATTATGCATTAGGGAGGAGGAGGACTAGATACTTGTTCGATTACAATTAATAATCGCATGACTATTGCCACAGATGGTGCTTATGGCAAGTTGAAGCCTATGATGCTATCTTTTGTTATACCTGCTGAGTTTGATAAGGGGTGCATCCAATCTCTCGATAGATATGGACGTATCTGTGATGGAGGGGGATGTATTTGCGAATCCTTGTGGAGTGATTCAAGTTGCGGGGAACGGAGAAGTCCGGAGGCAGGTGCTGATGCAATATGGGGGATGAATCTAGAGAATTTGTTTTGATGAAAGAAGTTTCTGCGATATTTCTGCAATAGAAAACGAGTAACTCGTTGTTGTCACTTGCGTACTTATTTTGTTCATCCTTAGTCCTTATTTGCATAGGATTTTACTAATGTGTGTTTTAAGAGCACTTATCAATCAATCAATTAATAAACTTTAAAGTTTTCGATGCATTTATCATCTTCGTGTCACACACAATTAGTGTCTTGGAAATCGAAGTATTATACCGAATAAAATATATTTAATAAATACTTTGAGAAAGTCGGGTTCGAACAAACAATCCTAATTGATTTAAAATGATAGTGTTCTTCGGTCGATCGCAACGGAGACATCGCTTCTCATGCTAATGATCCCCAAAGTCAAGAGAGCTGTCCAGATCAACTCCGAAATAGGCACCACTTTTCCAGGTTTCTATAGCAATTAGCGGCTCCAATGGGAGTGAGAATCTCGTGCCAATATTGATGATAGTCATGGTCACAGGAGACGTGGGAACGCGTGGCGAGAATCTTTGGAAGTCTGTCATCATTGTTGACTAAAGGTAATGACCAACCCGTGTTGCTTTTGATTGATAGAACGATGTTTCCAACGAAAGAAATAAAACCTTAATTACCACATTATCGACTTTTGGAGGACCATTGAGTGGCTTCCAGGCTGATCCTGCGAATATGCTTCAAATCAACACTCTAAGGGGCAAACCAAGCATATTGATTGATTAATTAACTAAACCTCTCCTTCTCAATAACTCAATAGTGACTGTTAATCAAATAGTTCATTGTGTCTTTCAGCGATGATCGAATCCGTAAATTGATCACGATTGCAAATTTCAAAGTCATTGATTAGACAGTTCTAATATTTTTATCATATTCCGTTGTTCACTCAATTTTATCATGCAAAACTAATGTTAAGATAATACGTTATAAGTTAGAGCTCCTGCTAAATAGAACGATTTTTCCTAAAAGTTCAAATAATTTGAAACAAGCAAACAATACACGTATAATATAAGATAGTATCAGGATGGACAAAATGATAAAATGGACCTCCCGGTAGATTTTATTCTACACAAATGGTTTGCCCCCGAAAGTTTGAGCTCCAAAGAAATGGACTAATAAATATTTGTTTATAGCATACAATTCAATGATTCTGATTGATACCGTCATTTCTTAAAGTGGTCCCACAATTTGTACAAGTCATGATGTCCGCTTTTTTCAAATTTTTCCATTTTTCTACTTCATCATGAATTTTTTTTCTCCCTTAAAATGGACCAACAGAGTGTCTGGATTGATTACGTAGCTGCATGAATTAATTAATTAATGGATACCCTATAATGGGTAGTTTTTCAAATATGGCCCTTGACTCTTAATTTATTCATTTACAGGCTCTTTCTTTAAATCACAGAGCACCTACTTGGCCAAGTTTATGACGTACAAGTATGAATATTTCTTAATTTTTTTCAAAGAACAATAAATTTATCCTTAAGTCTGTCAGCTTAAATTTTTATCTATAGCAGCATGCGAACTTTAGTTGGAGATTTTCTTTTTTTTCATAAACTTTTGTTGGAGATTAAAAAACTTATAAATGGGAGACCGTAGATTCAAATTTCAAATTATATTTGGAATATGTCTGGGTAAACCAGGACTCTGACAGCCTAATTAATATTTTGTTTTAGTTGGTTTGTGGCAAGCATCTACAAGCATCAATGCCAGCAATAATAGCGGCATAGCATTTCTTAAAATTTTTGGACAATTGCACTTTGGTCCTTCTCGCTATTGGGGAGCACGTTTCTTGTCCCCTGACTTTCTTTTATTGTCAAATTATGCCCCAACGAAAAGTTAAGTCTTTCCCACAACTTCCATCTGAGCCCACATAGAATGTCAAATAGGGAGGAAGATAACCTTAGACTTCTTCGATTACGATTAATTATCACAGGACTAATGCCACGGATGATACCTGTAGCAAGGTAGAACCTGTAATGCTATCTTTGCTATATCTGCTAAGTTTGATAAGGGTTGCGTCCAAAACGGAGGTTTCGTTTTATCTATATGGAGGGGGACGTATTTGCAAATCCTTGTGGAACCGTTCAAGTTGCGGGTAGTATTAGTGGCTTGATGAGGTCTGCGGTAATGATGAAGTTCAAGTGCAACTTTGACTTGGAAGATCTCAATGATGATTGAGCTTCCTTGAGGGGCTGTGAGAGAGTAGTAATGACTTGACCCAACATATCATGCCGAAGTAGATACTGCTAGGAGATATTTCAAGTTTAAACCCATGAGCGAAATCCATATTGAATAGGAGGGTGTTGAATGCTCGAAGTCTGGAGGTAGGCATTGATTAGATGGCTAGGGTTCATCATTTGAATGGTAGCATATGCCTACAAGTGGCGTCATAATCTCCATCCGTTTCTCTTTTTTAACCTAAATCAATTTGGTCGGAGGCAGGCATTGAAAAAATTGTCCCACAATTATGGGAGATTCATCAATATGAGTCTCTAGGAAAGAGGAGTCTTCCTGGCAGCAGCACGTTTTTTGTAGGCATATCGTGCCTACTTCACTGATGTAACTGCAATCTCTGTGCAATTCGAATGGAGCTGGAGGGTTTCTTTGTCTGAAAATTGACAAACGTGTTACTTTAATTAGGCATTAGGTAGGAGGGGTATAGCCTTAGACTACTTTGATGACGATTGATTACCGCATGACTAATGCCACCGAAAACTAGTGCCTACATGGGAAGATGAGGCCCACTGAAAAATGTCTTAGCCCGATTCTATTCGGGTCTTTATGGGGTAGTACGAGACCCATATGCGACCCGATTTCATCGCTGGCTGCATCCTACAATCCGCGACGACGAAACATCTTCGGGTGCAAGAAGAGCAGCTCGACGGTGGTCGTTCTTTAAGCGGTGGAGGTTCCTCAACCTGCTTCACCGCAGTAATGGTGATGGGAAGGAATCGTTTGTGTTCCTGACTATGAGCTTCGGCTAGAGGTCGGTGTTGAGAAGCGGCAATGCGGAGGTGGCAAAATGGCCTTAGGGGAAGCGAAAATGAAGACAAGTCTGCCATCCAACCAAGTTGTTGCAGCTCAAGCACCATTGTCGTCCCCCGTCACTCGTCGTTGCCATTTCTTGTCCCTTGAGCACCGCAGTCATTCCTAGTTCTTGTGTCGCAAAAGGATTTCTCAAATTAGTTCATCCATGACAAATCTACCCTTTGTTAACCTCCATTCAGTATCCTTGTTAAATTGCTAATGTAAAAACATACGTGGGCAAAAAAAAAATCATATCATCGATGTGTGGCTTGAATGTGAATCTGATGTGAAGATTCAAAATAAATGAGTCTCCTAAATGAATCGTTTTGAAAAGTAAGATTTGAAGAACTAAAATTGAGAATTAAGGCAAAGTTAAATTTGTTCCTTCTCTCTCTAGAAACACCAAAATCTTAGGCAAAATGGGCCTAATTAGTAGATTTTAGTAGATTTCCTGACTCAGTTGATTTAGGAGACCCATTTATGTTAAATTTCCATGTCACGTCCATGTCACATGCTAATCATTCTAGTTGTTTGCCTACTTGTGTTCTTACGTCCCCAATATAACAAAAATATTGGACAAAAGTTGACGGAGGATAGATTTGTCATGAGCATATCAATTCGAGATTTTTTATGACATGAAAATTTATTTGGGGTAAATGTACCATGTATCTATCAATTTATGATTTTTTGTTTTATTAATCCTCACGTGTTTGTTGTGTCTAATTTTAATCACGATCCTATGAAGTAATTGACATGGTCTAGTGACATGAAAAGTAGAAAATAATTTCTCAGGGAATAACTAGTGAGTGAGCACACTACTCATCCAGATGCAAAGACTTGTGCAAAGACAAGCTCATCCTTTTCAGAATTGGAGGACCTTCGGATGCCAGAATATCAAAGCCCATACTAGCACTCCAAAGCCACAGCCATTGAACTAGAATTACGAGACGACTAAACACCTCAGCATGCTGCAAGAAAGTGATATAGATGACTTCCCACAGATCAAACAACCGGTTCTAAGCTTAACGTGATGTGTGTACAATTGAAATGAACTATTTAAAGAGTAGAAACAGCAAGCGCCGCAGAGAACAGATGATATTCGGACTCGAAGATGAACATGGTTTCTCCATTACACGGCATATTTTCCCTTAGCGTTGGGCTTACAACACCTTTTTCCTGCGGTTTCCATTTACCGATCCAACACCCTTACAGCACAAAATTGGTGTACATACAGCCAAAGAATAATAAGCAAAATCGGCCTGATACCTTTGAAGTAAACTTCACGCAAATGGTCACTAAAACATTCAGCACCTGCTGCTAGTTATTCGTGTTCATAGTTGGAATTGGATTACTGTCTTGACTCAGGTCTTTCGATTCGTCCGAATCATATCAAAAATTGGATTTGCCAACAGCTCTTTGGCGGATGGCCGTGCAGTTGGATCTGCATCCATCATGACCTACGGAAGTCAAGAACATCATAGACCCACAACAGTAAGGATTTTCTCCAGAAGCAAACAGCAAAATGACTCAAGTCCCATTGAAAGAAATGGAGACACAGCACCTTCAGCAAATTCTGGAAAGGCAGTGAATGGCCGGGGGGAAAAGGCAGATTTCCCTCTCTAAGACTCAGAAACTGAGGCCCCGATTTCGTCAAAGTCGACCCTGTTACAAGCTCATACACAGAAGCTCCCGAGGCAAAAATATCAGCCTTGTCAAGATCAAGACGATCGAAGTTCTCATTAAGGATCTCATGAGGCATGTACCGTGTATCGCCTTCCTGAATGGGTAGGCTGTTGTTCAGGAGGGTCGCGCAACCAAAATCACCGAGCTTGTATACACCATTCTTGAAGTAAATATTATCTGGCTTAACATCAAGGTGGGCAATTCCTCTGTCATGCATAAAAAGCAATACTTTCGCAAGCTGCAGGTATTTGGACATAAGCAATGGTAAATCATGGGGACTAAACATTATCCTTTATGACAAGATTATAAAAGCAAAATCCATGACAATAGGCCACTATATCTTATCAAAGGAATTGAAGTTGAAGGTAGTCTTTTGACATATATAAGGAGGGAAGGAGCTATAGCCAGATTTCCCATTTAAATGCTTAATATACTTATATAAGGAGTGACATAGTGCATGCAAAGAACACCGATAAAACCTCTTGGACAAACGATGTTGTATTGCCCCCATTCAAGCAAGTTTTTTCATCTTATCTCCAGTTTAACACTCACACATGCTAGACATATTTCCGACTATTGTTCTTCCAGTTTGTGGATGAAGGTAAAAACACATTTGTCCAGCAATGCGTGTCCACAAGATTTCTATTGATCTTTGACATGTATCACCTGCCCCCTAAAGATTGAAGCTTTAAGGTTTGACTCTATAACAAACATAAATGAAAATCCTAGAAACTGCTTTTTATGTCCACTACGTATTCAAGATTCAAGTAACAATGTTATCTGCTTATGAAGTCACCCTAATACTTTAGGAGAGAAGATTATGCTCATTTAGCGCCAGAATCAATCCTTAATTTTAAAAGCTATTGACCATTGCTTCATAGATTGGAGGTATAGGTAACTTAAAAAAAGGCCATTTGTATCATAAAACATTGCTAATATCAAAGAGACTTGTGGCTAACCTGATGTAGAAATGTCAATGCATCACATTCAGTAAAACGTGAAGACTTCTGACAAGAAAAGTTGGAATCACAGAGCTCCATCTGAATGTAAAGATGCTCATTTTCAAACCAAGAAGAGTAATATCCAACAATGTTCTCATGAGAGCCTGCAAGAAACATGCTAATTAGAGAAAATCATGCGGCAGACACACAAAATGGAGGATAATGTAACCAGCATTGATACCTAAAGCTGCCAAAGATTGTACTTCCAACAAAGCTTTTCTCCTGCAAAAGAGTGGGTATCATATGCTGTTCAAGTTAGTGTTGAATGTCTGAAAGCAGTGCACGAGACAAATACCTTTCCAAGTCTTGACACATTGGCCTGGTGACTTGCTTCACAGCATACAAGCAACCATCTATTCTGTTTAAAACTTTATAAACACAGCCGAAGTGACCAGCTCCAATTTGCTGGGAAGAATTAGCAAATTGACAAGTCAAACCCAAAAGAATTATGAGTTTCTGCAAAGAGTAGCTATAGACGGTATGTGCAAAAGGCTTTAATTTTTAATAGACCTCAATTTCTACGAAATCGGTGTGGAAACGTGAGGGATTAGCTCCTCCAGCAACAGAAGAGGATAAGCCTGCATATCGTCGCACTTGTTAAATGAGAAATGCACATGAATGTCTACAACCGAAACAGCGAACAAATCATTAGCAATTTCTCATTATCAGTTTGTCTTATTATATTTATGAGACGTGGCATAGATAGCATGCACAGTTTTAGAAGATTTGACAATAATTTGTACATGCTCACAGTATTTAATGATCAACAGAAATATAGACATACCGGCACATTTGAACCTTTGATTTCCAAAAGGATCTGACGCGTCACTGAGATATGGGTTTCTAATACAAGGGGGGGGCTTGACCCTATGTGTCTGCTGCGTGCCATCTGGTACTGGCTTCTCAACTTTAACTTCTTGACCTTCCAAACCGTCCTGTGCAAGATCCTCTATTTGCCGACTTCCAGAAAAAATGGGACTTTGAGGATTCAAGGTAATTAGATCTGGGGAAATTAACAACAGTAAATTCCTCAAATTTGAACTACTAGCAGATATTAATTATGGCCATCACAAATTTCAGCATCAAGAAGAGAAATGGCTGATAAGACCTAAACTGTATATCTTTCTTTATCTGTTGTTCACAGGCACATGGAGATGAAAAAATTGGATCAAATCTACTCAAAAGTGGGCATTGAAAAATCAGAAAGTTTGAACACACAAAGCAAAGCCAAGATCAGATTTATCTTGTGGCTATGATATTCCATACGAATGTGCCAAAGACTTCGGTATAATATCTCAATTCAGTCCCTAGAATAGTCGCTTTCCTTCAATATTCTAAGACTTGCTCAAGCAGGAGGACCTGGATGAACGATCCAGCTCTTTGCAACTCCAATAATGTTAACGTCATAACTGTGATGCATTACGAATAAGGCCAACGATCCATCAAAATTGAAAACACACGACTCCAACGGTAGAAGAACAAAACCTGATCCAGCACCATCATTGAAATGATTGACCTCAAAATGTCGATGAACAATCACATATGAGAATACAGATCTCAAAGGCCTGATCAAATTATTGGAAAAGAATACAGCTTACCATGAAAACTTCTCTCACTACTATTATTGATTAAATGACCCACAAACTTCACAAATCTAGAGAAGCATCCCACGAAGCGAAAATGAAATCAACATTGGTTTCGCACATTCCAATTCTCATCAACTGCTTCAATCTGCATGCTGACAACATGATACTTATAGAGAAGAATTATCTAGCTGCCATATTCCCTATTTATTAATTCAAAAAAGAAAAAAAAAATGTCCATCTAATATGCGACATGGTTGCGTGATTAAATCAGCCGGGTAGAGTCCAACTATTCTGTTAGACCTACACGAAAGCTGTAGATTCACATTCTATCCTAAGTGTATGAACCTAACCTTCCGTATATGTCCTGCCCATGAAGGCCATTGACAATGAGGCCAATGCATTCTCATGATCGCCCAGAATCCTCAACTATGTCGACAGATTACTATATTTCAGATATCTAAAGTGTTTGATTCTGAGATACTGACATATGAGATAGAAAAACCTATGGTAGAAGCATCTATGGCACAGCTAATATATACCTTGTTGAAAGCTCTTGCCCTTAGTGGTATCAAGTTTCTCTGGTGATTGAGGACAATAAAACTTATCCTGCATGAATATGCCAAAAATATTACATCAAAGTCAGACAAAAGAAAGCAAATCCACATCTACCTTACCTTGTTACAATCCAAGCTATCCAGTAGATTTTGATGATCCGTGGTGACATAATCAGGAGTACTGCATCCACGACAAAGATAATACAAAATAAAGGACTCCAGGAGCTTCTTTCCGTTGATGAGTAGTGGACATGGTGGCGGAGAAGCTGTCTTGGCTAGTTGGCTTTCGTCTTTCTGGGATTCTTCGACCATGTCTCCCGACATTTCTCACTCTCTGTCAAAGTCGTCAAGACGGGACGCACGCGCGAAGGCAGGCTGCAGATACAAAGGAATGGGTGGAGAGAAGGCGATGGCAACGCGTTCTGCAGAGGGCGAGGTTTTTAGTAGGTGAAGATGATGGGTGTTGCATTCAGACATTCAAAACTAATATGTCCACACATGGACAAATTCTCTTTTCACAAAGCTAGAGTAATTACAAAAGAGAAGTCAGTATGAGCGTGGAGGAGCAGAGACACTTGGCAGGTGCTGACGCAAGATGGCTGACGCAAGATGAGGGATGAGCCTGGAGAACGCCTTAGTTGAATTAATTTCTTTTATACACTATTGGGATGAACCAGTTTTCTAATCTAATAACGACTTGGAGCAGTTGGTTTCACTTTTGTTGAATAGAAGGAAGGCATGATTCTTTCGAAAGAACCTTAAAGATTTATGACGCCTCCCTCTTCCCTTCGAACCGACACCACCACACCGCCGTCAGATGCCGCCTACGGTTAGTCTCTTGGCTCCGCCAAACCCGACGAGACTAAACATGAGCCTATCTTCCTCAACAAAGCCAAATTTGCCTCTCTTAAGAGATTAGATTAGTTTGTCACAAGTAGGCTTTGACTTGAACTTAGTGTGCGATACTAATTTCTTGAGCCAACTACACTTGATTGACACTGACCAAAAAAAAACTACGCTAGATTGACCATTTGAAGTTGTGTATGGAAAGTATCATTCAACTATTTTGGATCTTATACCCTTATTCACTAGATGCCGGAGAAAAGGCTACGAAAATCTTGCCGTTACCGAAGAAGTGAGGAAGAGAATTTTAGGGCAAGCTGAAAACGTATAGATAGCAAACGAGCCCGTTATCTTATTTGGATGCAATAAAGAAAACAAAGATTTCGGCATGATGGTGACGCTAAGTTTTGTCCTCGACAGATGGTCTTTTTCAAATTTTAAAGCGCTTCTACAACAATGTCTATAGAATCGAACGTTTTGGAGAATACGATGCTTCCACCTCTTCCAGCGTCGCCCCTTTATCATCATATCACGAAGACCAAGAGCTCGATGAAGTTGGCCTTGAGGACGAATCTTCTCCAATCGATTGAGAATGATATTGAGAAATATTTTTAACTATTATTGGAAATATTTGGAGATTATCTCTTGTTACTGTAATTTTTTTGATCCAGATTAGAAATTTGTTTTGTTATTATATTTTTGCATTTTAAATCGGTTATCTTTTCCTTGGGATTCTCGACTCTTTGGCATAAATAATACCTCAAAGTTTCTTATTGTAATGCACCCTGTTTAGTTATCACGTGAAGTTGAATACTGATGGTCATGATAGATAGATCTCTCCATGTATTTAACATCCACAGCTCAAGAGAGCTTAATGAATTTAATTTTGGACTGCGCACCCTTTCTAGGTGGTCACCATTTTCAAGTCCAGAGGAGGGAGAATCTCGTGCTTTCCTAGACATGGTCACGAGCGACACGTGTATGCATGATGACATCTTTGGAAAACTGCATCAATTGCTGACTTAAATTAATCCCCAACATGTGATTCGATTAATAAATCAGATGTATCTATGGGAACGTTAAATTAAACTACCAATTAGTCGACGGTCCTAGACTCGTAAGCATTGTCAAAAGCGTTCCTTGGAGGACCATTGTCAAAAGCAGATCCACGCAATGGTCAATGGGAATATGGTTCAAAGCAAGACTCTTTGGGCGAACGTCCTTTTTTTTGGCACATAGCTAGGAATATGATTAAGTTAGTGGCTGTAAGTATCTACAAGCATCATTGCCAATGCTGGTCATAGCGGTATCGCACTTCTAAAGTCTTTCTAAGAGTTTGCACATTGGTCCTTCTAGTTTTCGGGGAGCATGTTCTTATCCCCTTATTTTCTTTCTATCAAATTATGCCCTAGCGAGAAATTTGGTCTTTCCAACTACTTTCATTAGAATGAATTTTTTCCATTGAATGCGACAACTACACATATAAGTCCCTATACCAAAAATGACAACGTTGATCATCATGCTTAAGGTGTCTAGGTTTGGTCCTTTTACTATGTTTTGCTCTAAAACTACCATGCCTAGTATGTTTTTTTATGAGAATTTAAGTATTATCATAACATTTCCATCTCGAGTCTAAAGAAAATGTGTAATAGACGCCAGCTGCTAATATGTGACGATATCGAAAGGATGTAAGGAGGCTATTTAAGCGTTGACTTCAGCAATTATAATTTCCTTAGACTTATGGTAGATTCATCAATTTGAGTTTGTCATAGAGAGCTTTACAGCACATATTAAAGATGATTTGTTAGAAGGCATTTCCTACCCATTCCAATGATGTAAACTCCAATTTCTTTTGCAATTGCAACGGAGGCGGAAGTTCCTTGTCTGAAAATGGACAAACACATTGCTCCAATTAGGCAGTAGGTAAAGAGGCGACGACCTTGGACTTTTAATTTAAGATTAACCATCGCATGATTAATGCCACGGGGAAGTCGTGTGCTTCCATGGGAAAGTGTAAACTCGTGCCTACCCAGCAGCCACCTTTGACCTCTCTTTTTCTCAAGGAATATGTGCTTTTTTTCTTTCCGTGTCTAATTTTAATCTCACTATCCTGTGAAAGTGATTGATGTCGTCTTGTGAAAAAGAAACTAGAAAATGATTTCTCGAGGACGAGCTCATTATTTCTAGAATAAGGGGATTTTTAAATGCCAGAAGTGGGCAAAGCTCTAAGCAGGCTGATTGGTTCTGCGGATACAAGCAATTCCAAAGCCAGAGTCGTTGAACTAGAATTATGACTGAACACTTCAGCATGTTGCCAAAAAAAAAAAGGAAATAGGTGAGTTCCCACGGATCAAATAACTGGTTCTAAGCTTAACATACATGCCTGTACAATTGAGATGAACTATATAAATGAGCAGCAACGACAAGCACCGACTGATCCGTCATAACGGATGATAATTGATATTTGGACTCTGACATGAACAGGGCTTTTTCCATTACACTGAATATCTTCGCCTAATGTTGGGCTCACAACACCTTTTTTTCGTTGCTTCCACTGACCGATCCAGCACCGTTCCAGCACAAAAACTGGTGCACATATTAGGCAAAAATGAAAGGCAAAATCGGCATAGGATTTTCCCAATACCTTCAAGGTCAACTTCACCCGAATGCTCACTGATACATTCAGCACCGGCAGTTG
The DNA here is from genome assembly GCA_016097605.1 of Eucalyptus guilfoylei. Classification (NCBI taxonomy): domain Eukaryota; kingdom Viridiplantae; phylum Streptophyta; class Magnoliopsida; order Myrtales; family Myrtaceae; genus Eucalyptus; species Eucalyptus guilfoylei. The sequence continues at coordinate 12,539,177 of CM027867.1, read as the reverse complement.
ATTATCTATGTTCGTGGTTGAAATCCCATTACTGTCCTGGCTTGGGTCTTTCCATTCCTCCGAATCCTGTCAAAAAATTGGATGGATTCGCCGCTGATTCTTTTGCAGAAGGCCGGGTATTTGGAGATCCAAAAGTGAAAAACAAAACGACACAACTCCCATTGACAAAAATGAAGACACGGTGCCTTCAGCAAATTATGGAAATGCAGTAAATGGCCAGGGAGAAGAGGCAGCTTTCCCTCTCTAAGATACAGATACTGAGGCCTTGGTTCCAGCAAAGGAAGTTGATCCTCTGATAAGCTCATCTATAGAAGCTCTCTAGAAATATATGCCAACCTTGTCAAGATGACCATGATTGTCATTCTGGATCTCCGGAAACATATACCGCACACCGCCCTCCTTAATCGGTAGGCTGTTATTAAGGAGACTCGCACAACCAAAATCACCAAGCTTGTACACACTATTCTCGACATATATATGATCTAGCTTAACATCAAAGTGGGCAATTCCTCAGTCGTGCATAGAAAGCAAAGCTTTCCCAAGCTGCAGGTTTAGCAAGTGTAAATAATGGAGAAAAAATATAAACCTTCATGACAAGATTACAAAAATAAAATCCATAACAATAGGCCACTACATCTTGTCAAAGGAATCGAAGGTGGTCATACATACATACATACATACATACATACATACATATATACAAAGGAAAGGAGCTATAGCCAGAGTTTCTATTGCAGTCTCACTGCATTATCCAGGACTTGATGACAGAGATAGTTTATTTACTGATAACCCCAAAACAACATCGTAGAAATAATTGAAGCATTGTGAATCACACTATGACAGAAAGTCAATGGAAGCTCGTCAATAGCATTCACAAAGCCACTGGTCACACAAATTATATGCTAGGAAGTTGGTAGACTCTGTACTTTTTCAAGAAGGAAGGACCTTTTTTTATTAGCATTTTCTGCAACTAAACCAATTGTTTGGAAAAGGAGGTGCCACATGTATAAATCCCACTTTCAAGTTCTTTGAGCAATATGAGCACCTAGAATCCCCTATCTATGCAAGCATTATGAGTAAGATAAGATGGATGACCGGATGGGATATGATCCCGTGGAAACAATTATAAATCCAAATTGAAGAATCCCATTTATATAATCAAAATATTTGGTGGAACATTGAATTCAAAGAACACTAGTAAAACCTCATGGACAAAGGACGCAAAGTGCCCCATTCAAGCAAGTCTATCCCTCTTTTTCTCCATTTTCACACTCACACATGCAAGACATACTTCCCGCTATCCTTCTGCCAGTTTGCAAATCAAGGTAAACAGACAATTATCCAGCATTACGTGTTTGAAAGATTTCTATTGTTTTTCGTTGACGCCTAAATTTTAGTGACCCATTTAATCATTCATTAATTACATAAAAGATTAGAAATAATTTTTAACCCCTAACAAAAATAATTTTCATTAAGTTGCATCACATATAGACACTAGAAATATTTGTATTACTAGTATTAAAAAACTTAATTATTGTATAATTTTTTTTAAAAAAAGTTTTTTGAAGCGAAACCGGGCCGAGGCCAGGCCGGCCCGGCCTTCTTTCTCTTCCCTTCTTCTTCCTCGTTTGGGCAGGCCCATTTCCCCTGTTCTTTCCCCGGTTCGGCCTGCGGGCCTATCTTCTTCCTCCTTCCTCCTCACGCGACGCACTCTCCTCTGTGGCGAAAGACGTACAGGAGCAAAAAGCAAAAGCAGCCGTGAGCCGCCGGCCGGCCAATCTGGCAGTGGCAGAAGTTATGCGCGCTTGTCGGTTGCCTTTAAAAGGGAGAGATGGCTGCTCGTTTCAAGGGGCGGTTCTTGAAGGGAGAGAGATTGGAGATTGAGAGGGTTCGGGAGAAGAGAGAAAGGGGGAGAGGGAGTGAGATAGAGAGTGAGGCTGTGAGTGAAGGGTCTCCTCCGGTAGCCACCGCGCTTGGACCTCGGCCGCCGACCCTCGCCGACGCGTGCTTCTCCCGCGGTAGGTATTGTGCGTATCTTTTTTATCTGTGTCGAGTTGCGTTGCTTTCCCGAGAATCTCGCTTTGGGAACACCCTGGGGCGGCCTCCCATTGCTCGATCCATTTCGAGTTCACCCTCCCGCCGCCGCTGCCGAAGCCGAGTAGCGATCTCCTCATTTTAAACGCCCGTCCCCATGAACCCCTGCTGCTCCCCCCCTATTTTGGTAGGATAGGACAATGAGTTTTGTTCCTTCCCTTAGTCCCAAGCATGCTGGGCTTCTGTGGGCTAATGTGGTTGATTTCGAATGTCCCTTGATGATTTTTTTTAAGTCTGCCGCTGAGTCCGAGTCCAAAAACGGTTGATATCGTTCCCCCGGTCCATGCCCAGTACCTGTTCGACGATATGTCTAAGCCAGCCTAGGCGCGTGCATCACCGATTCCCATATGTTCTTGAACGCGTATAAGTAGGCTTTGCATGTTATAAACCTCTGGTTGTTTGCTAGTCGTTGTTTGCATCATCGGGCCAAGTCTGGGCATACATTCGCTGCGTTTTATTTGTCTCCCGTTGGTTTCCTGGATGTGGTGGCTGTAAAGTGGGGCGCGGCTCGGAGTGGCCGGCGATGACGTCACGAGGTGATGGTGGCGGCAAGCGACGATCTCAGCCGCTGCTTCGTTTATGGGGCTCGGCGTGAGAGAATAGGTTGCGCGTTCGGCGATAGAGGCATTGGGAGGAGGGACTGGCTTCGGGAAGAAGACGATGCAGGCAAAAGGGAAATAAAAGAACAAAAGAGAAAAAAAGAGAAATTGAAAAGAGAGTGAGAAATGACTAAGTTGGGCTTATTTAGTTGTAACCAGGATTAATGGGCTTTGGGCTTAAATAGGTTTAATGAGCCGGGGTTGATAAATTCGGGCTGGTTTTATCTTTAGACGTGCTTGGGCTAAGCTTAGGGATATGGGCTCAATGTGATTAATTTCAATAAAATGGGCTGGATGGGTTTTCTTTTGGAAATGGGTTAGCTTTAAACAAGCCCAATCATCTCCGTGGCCCAAGACGGAGAGTCCAAGTTCAGCCTATGTGCGGGCCGGGTCCAGTCCTATTTACCGAATAAATCCTTTATTTAAAGTTAAGAATTAAAAATTCGAAGAAAATATTTAATATATTTTTAAAATATAAATATTCCGAAAATTATTTTCAAAAAATTTCGGAAATTAATAAAAAATTCAGAAAAATCAGAAATATTTGGAAAAGGTTAAAATTTAGCATTTTATGTAGACTTCCCTTAAAAAGTAAAAAATCCTTAAAAATTGAAACCTAATTGAATACGTTTAGTTTAACTTTGGAAATGGGCATTGGGGAAATACAAAAATATTTGGCCTAAAGGGTTTTGAAGAAACGCAAATTGTGTTCGGTAAAAAATTCTTTGCGAAACTATTTTGGCATAAAGAGTATTTGATAAATATTTTTTTATAAAGGACTTTTGGATTTCATTTTTCTTTTTATTAATAAATATTAAACTCTTTGCCGACTCTAATGAAGGTAAGGGTAGTTTTGGAATAATGAGAAGTAAAATCAAAAAATTAAAAAAAATTATGATGGTAGTTTTGAAAAAAACATAAATGTAATTTCAACATTTGGTCAAATTTGAAGGCCCAAAGCTTATCCTTATCAATATTGATGATTTACATATAATCATCTAGTATGTGCTTATATTAAATTAAACGTTTTTATTACATGATTAATAGTATAATTGGAAATTATAATAATTAGCATATCATGAACCATATAATATTTGATTATGGAAACTTAGATATTCGTACATGATAATAAGCACTTAACGTTATGCTAACTATTATACTAAGAATAATATTTAATACAATAAAAACATAATGTGTACCACATCAATTGTCTACTTAGTATATATAATATTTTAGTCGTTAGTTATATAACATGTGATTATGTCAAAGTAATTACAATTGGTATTGTCATTGTATGACTAAGACAGGTAAATTTAAATATAATCTAAATAAATATAAATTATATGATATTCTAATATTCGCGTAATCATCCTCACTGTATATATGTTAATCCTCTTTGGCTAAGACATATAAAACCCCATTCGCCATTTCAAATACCCCCATTCTATCATTTCCATTTTCAGGTAGCGCCCCTCCATCTCCCTCGCTAGCGCATGCACCCATAATCATCGTCCTCTCTTCCGGGTTAAAATCCAGATTTCGGCATTAGTTATTGAGGAGAAAAAAAGAAAGTAGAGCAGGCAATTACAGTGACGAAGGTCATTGGAGTGGCTTTCACTTCAGAGACGATGCGGGCCGTCGCTGCCCTCAACGACAAGGACCTTGAGTTTGAGTTCGAGTTCGTCCCCATAGTTATGCAAGCACAAGCAGGAGAACGTAAGTCTCCGTCCCAGCCCACCACCTATGCGACAGTATTCCTAACTTTTTTCTGGTCTTGGGGCCTCAACGTGCTCCTCTCAAGAAACCCTCCTTCGTCTCTCTCACATCCAACGTTTCTCGATCTCTTTGTGCAGCCTTTCGGTCAAGTCCCGTCCTTTGAGGACGGAGATTTGAAGCTATTCGGCAAGTCGACCCTAGTGCGACCATGACGAGAGGTGAAAGTGTCCAAGCATTTAAACAAAAAGTTCGTCTTAGGCCGATCTGCCGGTACAAGCTCACCTATTCACGCGACCGATGTGGACCAGACACCAAGTCTTTCCACGCAAATAGAAATTTCCCAAGGACCAAGTCTCCGAGACGAGTGTGAAAACCTTGACGTATAAAAAGAACGAAAGTCAAAAAAGGCGGATAAAAGGATCACCGAGAGAGAGAAAACAGAAAGCGCCAGCGAAAAGAAGAGAAAGAGGAGCCCGATGGGAGAAAATAAAAATAATAATAAAAGAAGAAGTGAAGCGCTTCCCTCCGTCTCTCTCTCTCTCTCTCTCTCTCAAGCACATGCACACACCCGAACTCCTCTTACACACTCTCCCCATCTCGCACCAGCTTCATCGATTCGATTCGCAGGTAAAGGAACGCTAACCGGGGTTTCTCTCGAGCGGGATTCGTAGGGATTCTTCTCGATTGGTGGGCGATTGCAAATTTTTCTACTCTTTCTTAGATGGTGGGGAATCGGGGTTTCCTCTCGCAAGGACAAATCAGCGTCGATCATACCACGTAAGACAGTCAGCGTTCATATTAATAATTTCTGGTTAAAATTGGTTAGAATGATCAAATTGACAAACTATCTAAAGATTTAGGATTGAATTAGCACAATTGAAAATTTAAAATTAAATTAACATTCATACAATAGATTTTAGTCTCTTTTGGTAATATTTTTTCGAAATAGATTGGTACCCCCATGCTTAACGAAACATGATACGTAACCTTCTACATGTTGCGATAGGGCGAGCGATTGAACAATAATATAGACAGAAGAAGAAAATAAATTGGACATCGGATTTACGTGGTTCAGTCATAAAGACCTACGTCCACGGGGAGAGTAGCAGCGAATTTCACTATAGATCAAGCAATACAAGGAAATTACACACTCGAGTCACTCAACCACTCTCTCGGTGTTTCCGAAACCCCAATTACACCAAATAACGTGCGCAATGTTTAGCCCCAAAATTCCTCAAGAAATAATCTCTCAATCTCACGAAGGAATTACACGCAAATCTTACCACAAGATTTAATTGGCTTGAACACTAAATCTTCTTGGATGTAATTCACGAACAAGAACGACAAAGAAAATCCCTCCCAAGCACTCGACGACTAGACGGCGCTTCAAAAACACTTCTTCATGATCAACCTTTCTTCTATCCATGGCCACAAGTCTATCTATATATAAGTGAGACCATTATTCTTTTGCCAACTTCTCATAGGATTATGTTTCCTAACTTGCCTATTTTAACCAAAATATATCTCTATATATTTTAAACAAAATCCAAATCCAGGTGAAAGTTGGACTTTCATATTTTAGCGGCCAAATTCTCCAACGCAGATTCGAATTTTGGGAAGTTGATCTTTGGATCTTCTTTGCTCAATTTCGTACGTCCGCAAAACATATCCAATTCGGAATATTCAAAATTTCACATTGAACTCAAGCTCGAGACATATTTTAACAATTTTCACCTTGGCTCGATGTTTGAGCCAAGTTGTAATCGCTTCGCAAAAATTCAAACTCTACTGCTACTCTTCCATAGCCCCCAATGGGCTCAACCGCCACAGATATTATCCAAATCCAAGCTTCGTTTGAACTTCGCCATAACCGAGTACCTCATTAGAATACCAACTCCACATGCACCTTTAACTGTTCCGCAAGGATTTCCAACGCAATCTCCTTAACTGCAGATAAAGCAAAACCATTGTTGCATCCATATTTGTTAGGAGATCGAATACGTACCTTGTTAATTTCAGCAGTTATGGTAACCATTGGCTCTATAGGCTCCACCTCGCTACAAGCACCATCCGTGTCAATTACTTTACTAGTACTCGTATACACTACCTTAGGAGTTTCTAGTCGTAACTCCACCTCAAGCTTAACACCGTTCAGATCCGTATTAACACTGCCACAAACACTCCTAGGCAAAAGTACCGAAGACTCATCAAGGGTAACTTCTCTGCTGTTAACAGATGAATTTATATCTGGGCACCACAATCGATCTCCTTGCTCACCTTGTGCATAGCCATGGAATATGCACCTTGCCCTCCAATCAAGCTTACCATCACTCACTCGAAAATAACACGGGTAACCAAATATTTTAAAAATAGAATAACCAGCAACGTTACCGGACCACACTTTTTCAGGAGTCCGCCATTCAATAGCAGTTGATGAGGATCTATTCACCAGGCAGCTTATTGTACTAAGCACATCAGCTAGGATTCTCCTAGCAATACTAGCACTAGAGATCATTTTACGGGCCGTCTCTAGTAATGTTCTACTCATCAATTATGTAAATTGTTGTGATTTATTTGCATTAGTGCGGTGTTTCACTATGCCCTCTTTCATGCAGAATTTATTTACCAGCTCCGACCAGAATTTCATGCTATTGTCAGTCCGCACATGCTTGATCGACTTACCAGTCTCCGTCTCGATCAAAGCTCTCAACCGCGTGATCCTAACACCAACATCAAACTTGTGCATTGGCACAAACACCTAGGTCTTCCTCAAGCAGTCAAAAGACTCTCGAACAGATGCATCCGACGTCTCTGCAGCGAAATTTGTCACTGTCTCACCTTGAAGTTTATACAGGTGTCCATGCTTGATTCCTTTCATTATCACCAAGGCACCTCGAACAACCTTCAGAACTCCACCTTTTGAAGAATACCTGCAACCAGCTGAATCTAGGGCACCCAAGGAAATTAAGTTCTTTTTCAATTCTGGAACGTGTCTTACTTCGATCAATGTCCTCACAATGCCATCATGCATTCTAATTTCAACATCACCAACACCCACAACATCGCACTCAACGTTGTTCCCTAACTGAACTTTACCACTACTCGTGCATTGATAAGTGATAAACCAGTTTCTATTTGGTGCATGAAAAGAACAACCAGAATCCATAATCCATCCATCAAACGATGAATCATTAGTGACAGATAAGACATAATCAATATTATCTGCTACAGCTGCAACATTATCTGCATAATTAGTTATAATTTCCTTACCCTTCTCATTTTTCAGCTTAAGGCAATTCCTTCTAAGATGCCCTCTCTTGCCACAGCTCCAACAAACAACATCAGCAGTCCCAATTACACCCAATAACGTACACAATGTTTAGCCCCGAAATTCCTCAAAAAATAATCTCTCAATCTCACAAAGGAATTACACGCAAATCTTACCACAGGATTTAATTGGCTTGAACACTAAATCTTCTTGGATGTAATTCACGAACAAGAACGACAAAGAAAATCTCTCCCAAGCACTCAACGACTAGACGGCGCTTCAAGCACTTCAACATTTCTTTCATCCATGGCCACAAGTTTATATATATATATATATATATATATATATATATATATATATATATATATATATAAGTGAGACCCTTATTCTTTTGCCAACTTCTCATAGGATTCTGTTTCCTAACTTGCCTGTTTTAACCAAAATATATCTCTATATATTTTAAACAAAATCCAAATCTAAGTGAAAGTTGGATTTTCCTATTTTAGCAGCCAAATTCTCCAACGCAGATTCAAATTTTGGAAAGTTGATATTCGGATATTCTTTGCTTAATTTCGAATGTCCGCAACATATCCAATTTGGAATATTCGGAATTTCATATTGAACTCAAACTCGAGATATATTTTAACAATTTTTTCGAAGTAGATTGGTACCCCATGCTTAACGAAACATGGGTACGTAACCTTCTACATGATTAGTTAGAGGTTGACTTTGACGAGATAGGAGAGAGGACTAATTCTTGAACAAGCGATCATGTTGTATCGTGAATTTGCAGAAAAGATAACCGCAAGGTAATAACATCACGTGATAGACTTGAATAAATAAGTGATTGTTCAATTTTTATTTTATTTTTCTTTTTTGAGAGAGTTGGAACCGATGCTCTGATTTTGCACGAGGACAAGGTAATAGCTCATGGACAAATCAATTGCCGGATCATCAAGATCATATATATACAAACATGAGGATGTTCTTATTCAGATCATCTCGTATTGGATGGCTACAGTTTCATGATCCCGAAAGCTTTACCCAATTCTATTATTAAAGTACCATAAAAGTTCAATAGACGATATTCATGTCTAAGTATAGCTTTATATAAATTTTTCATTTTTCACCTCAACATTCTTTCGCCATTACAATTTCTAGAGTTTGAGAGTTAAGATTTCAAAAAAAAAAAAAGCCAAAAATCAATTGTCCGATATTTGCATCACGATGTTTAACACATAGAAGTCTGAACAATTTAGTTTCTAAAATTAATTGATTTGCCGTAATTGGAATGATCTTGTCTAGGTACAATAAAATGGGAAATATGACAAAAGGGTTGCGATGGATTTTGCGAAAAAGGCCAGATGCATCCCAAAATGATGGCTAAAAGATGCCCCAAGTTTGGGTTGTACGAAAAAAATGAATTTTTCCAGTTTATTTTTCTTATGTAAAGAATTTAAAGTTAGGAATATTTTTTTTTTGGTAAGGTAATTAAAGTTAGGAATATTGGAGCTTGGTAAGTCACAAAACTATCACATCTAAACTCTTACATATAAAATTCGGGATTAAATTTAATCCCCGACAACAGCAGGTATGCGAAGACCATATGGGAAAGGGACTCGAAAGCAGGCTGGGAGAGAAATGAATGTCGTTTCGGATTTGTGGACCCGGTGGCCTTCGCAGAACTGGCGGGGAAAGGGGACGAGGGAGAGAAATGAATGTCATTTTGGAAATGTGGGCCCGGTGACAAAAAATTTGTCCAAACCATTATTTCGTAGTTGGGACAAGGACCACGGTGACTGAATAACGATATTCGTCATTTGTATGTCCGAACAGTCCGAACACCGTGGTCACGTTCCATCGTTGGACAACTTGCTTTCGTCCCTCTTTCCTATAAAAAGCGCTCTAAACCCACCACCGTTAGGCACGGCAGTTCTACATTAAGGTTTTGAGAGAGAGAAAAAGAAAGCAGAGCGAGCAATCATGGTGAGAAAGATCTATGGAAGCGTCCACTCCACCGCGATGATGCGGGCCTTGGCTGCCCTCCACGAGAAGGGCCTCGAGTTCCAGTTATTCCCCGTCGACATGCGAGCCGGCGAGCACAAGAAGGATCCCTTCCTCGCCCTCAACGTAAGTCTCCTTCCCTGCCCGCCACCTGTCCGACAGTTTCGGTCTTGGGGTCTGAACGTGTTCCTCTCAAGAAACCCTCCTTCGTCTCTTTAATCTAACGTTTCTCGATCTCTCTGTGCAGCCTTTCGGTCAAGTCCCGGCCTTTGAGGACGGAGATTTGAAGCTGTTCGGTGAGTCATTCTATTAATAATACGTTATCTTGTGTGAGCAGGACGACAGATGAAAGTACTTTAGTCCCGTGTGCTGATTCGATTGCTGATAGATCATGAGACCATGATCAAAGATCCGAGTGTTTAGTCAATCTTCGAGTGTTCCAACCAGTCAACTGAACAAAAAAACAACTACGTGAATTATAGTTTATATCTTGATTATGCTCTTTGTGGTCACAGAATCGAGGGCAATTACTCAATACATTGCTCGTAAATACGCGGACATGGGCACTCCGCTCATCTTGGAAAGCAAACCCACGGTGAAGGTGAGCGCGTCGATGGAGTTCAAGGTCCACCCGGAGACCATGGAGTCGAACATGCAGTGGGAGCTCATGCCCGACGGGGCTGCGGATGCTGCAGTGATCGAAAACATGATGGCGACGGTGAACATGTGGACTGAGGTCGAGGCCCACCAGTTTGACCCCGTGGCGTCAAGGCTGCAGCGGGAGCTCGTGTACAGGCAGATGATCGGCATGGCCCCGGACACTGCAGTATTTGGGGAGAATTGGACCAAGCTCACCGAGCTCCTCGACATCTACGAGGCCCGGCTGAGCCAGTCCAAGTACTTGGGCTGCGACTTCTTCACCCTCGCCGACCTCCACCACCTCCCGGCCCTGACCAACCTGATGGGGACACCGGCGAGGACACTGTTCGACGCCCGCCCCAAGGTGAGCGCATGGGTGGCCAACCTCGTGGCCCGGCCGGCATGGGTCAAGGTTCTTGCCTTGAGGAACCAATACTAAAGCGAAGGGTCTAGTTGAGATTATCTGGTTATGGGGGAATAAAAAATGAGACTTTTCATACCCCTTTCACACGAGTTTGTCATTGTATTCTATCGCTGATTCTGTACTTCTCCGGTCCCATTTTCATGTGGGCATTGGATAAACCTTTTGAGATTTGCTCTGAAGGTTCTTTAATTATCAAATTTGGGGACGACGACGATGATGAGGCTGGTTTTCTAAGACTGTCAATAATGAGAAACGATAGATGAGAGAGTTATGTTTCACGAGTCATTCGCTAATGTCTCATCCTTATAGTTTCATTCGAGAGTAGTAATTGTTGCAAGTGCTGTTTTGTTTCTGCCGATGAAGCCGTCTTTGTCCTTACATCACTCCATGGGATGGCCTACAGTTTCATAACCACTTTCCCCACCAATCACGAGATCTTAACCCGTTTTTATCTGTTAAATTACAATAGAGGTTCACTAGACAATATTCATGTACAAGTATAGCTTTATACAAATTTTTCACATTTCACCTCAACCATCTTTCATTGTTGTAGTTTCTAGAGTTGAAGAGTCTAGAGATAAAAGTCAAAATTCAGCCAAGAGTACACCAATACTCACTTATCCAATTTTGCATCATAATGGTTAACAAATGAATGTCTAAACATTTTCGTTTTGAAAATTCAACCTAGGTCTGGTCTTTTCGCTTTGCTTCCAAAATACTTACTTTTAAATTAGTCAGTCGACACATTATGGTCTAGCATGTGTGTGTATTTGGTGTGAAGTTCCATTTGCATTTCAAACGGCAAAATGACTGATAATTTACATAGTCAAAACTCATTTATTTAGTTCCTCACACAGAGAAATAAGGTCACTCATATTAATTATTCATCATGATATGCTTAATATAGTGAAATCATAGATACATGAAAACCCTACATTTCTTATGATGACAATTATTCTTTCTAAGGCCTATCTCATAAACCATGCATTCTTCGTTGATCTTAAATATTCAGATGCACCATCGTTAGAGGACCTCCACTTGGTATCTTTTTAAGTGATGTTAGGTAGCTCGGACATAAAAAGGGTTAAAAAAAGTGTAAGAACCAATGACTTACCATAGGCATTGCCTATTTTCTCAGTAACCCTAAAGCCAAGAGTGGCCCATCGCATACCAGCGGTAGGAGATCAAACTTGTCCTTCATACTTTGACAATATATGTATGATTTTCACACAAGGAAAACATCCCAGAGACAGCGATTGTCGGATGATCTAAGACGTCCTTGAGATTATAGCTTGGCTCGCAATGATTGCGACCACGAAAATCTACATCACATAAGGTTATCGCCAACGTCAATATGTAGATGAAGACGTATGATCTTAAAAGGACCATCTTCATTTGTAATTAATCTCCAAGAATTAGCAAGTAATGAAGGTTAGAAGATATTCACCAGGTACAGCTTCGTGGAATGCTTCACAACAAGATTGTTATATTTGCGAAGAAACGAGGCTTGTCTAGCATATGCCCAATATGAGCGAGGAGTACGTTACGATACACATACTTATTTATATGAAGCGGACTGTGAAGTGCCCAATGTCAGCGAATCACGCCTCCATTCTCGCATCATTTGAAGAGCTAATCGATTATATGGTGATTATACATATGATCGGAGCGAAGCGGTACCCTACTTTGTCCCTGCCGAGCCTTTGGACCATGAACAAGCACACCAGTATTGCCACCGAAGTCCTTACTATCATATCTGTAATATACAAAGGTGTTTAAGTTTTAGAGAGAGAAAATTTTAGCAGACTCTACCATTCACAAGCATATGTTTTTTCACGGCAATAATTTATGTATGACAACTGTCAATTCAGGGGTGAAATTTTATTTTTGCTTGTCTAACCTGTTCATTTATTTAGTTCAATGAATAAAATTGAAAGAACCCAATGATAACGTTTTACTCACTTGGGATGTCAAAAGGATGCCCAATATCGTGGCCAGATTCAATGTTACTGTCATCCCTTTATAGGGGAACGGTGGAGCCATATTTGCACTGTTCGTATTAATTTAATTCAAGTCCCTTTAAGAAGATAAAATATCTACTTCAAATGAACCAAGTCACAAAGTTTCTAAATAAGACAAGGTGCAGGTTTTGATTCTTTTTTTCCCTTGTTGTGCAACCAAATAGTGTTTGACCGAGCGATGATCGAGACATGTACAACCATGCCACAATATGTTCGATCGATCTATCCTTTCCCATTGTCCTTCCGTGATCGCCGTCATATATATTTTGAAGGGTTCTCGCTAAAAGACATAATTCATATGGTGCAAGTCAATGCATGATTTACAGTACCGACCCAAAAAAAAAAAATGTATGATTTACAGTCATAATTGCAATTTAGGGTAAACAAAGTCGTGGCACAACAAAGAGAAAACGTGGGTACATACCAAAAGTACTCTCTCTCTCTCTCTCTCTCTCTCTCTCTCTAAAAGACATATTACAATCTAGGGTAAACAAAGTCGTGGCACAGTAAAGAGAAAACATGGGCACATACCAAAAGTACTCGCTCCCTCCCTCCCTCCCTCCCCTCAATTATCTTATTCATGAAACAGTAGACAAGGGCCCCATATACGTAGTATTCGCGATTGGCCAACTGAAAAAGTTCTAGCAAACTGAAATTTTAACCAAAAACTGATTTGTCAAGATATGGCAAGTACTTATATTCCATATATTTTGACTATAGTGATTAAGGTTAACGTTACATAAAAAAGATACTACTAATGTACAAAATAATTATATCAAGTTACGCGTCGGGAAGGTGAAACCTTCACACAGATAAAATAATATTTAGTACCTCGCATTTAAACATTGTAAACATTCATTCCATATCCGGTTGGTGACTAAAAGTATGGTCGGTTACCAAAAGTATGGTCGGTTAACGTCACCAGTTTGTGCTTCTTCTTTTCTTTTTCTTTTTTTACCAGTCTGTGACTTTGATTGAACAAATTTTACTGGGCGTAAGAATCAAAGTCAGGCTTACGATTTACGACAACATTTGAGCAGGTGAATTTTCGTTTCCTTCGTGTAGACGAAATCACTCGCTACGCTAGTCAAGAATTCCATTTCTAGAAGCCTCTTATGTATAACAGTACAGGCCATGTATTTTTCTGAATTAATTAATTAATTAATTAAGATTGGTCAAAAGTGTCGGACCCATGTTTTGGCTGCACTCGCCCATGGAACCAATAGAACTTTGCTTCATTTCGTCTATAAGATTTTGAACCAAATGAACTTTGAATTCTGGATACCAAACATAACATAAGATGGAGACGACAAAGAAACTTTATTTTTTTTATTGAAAGTTGGGTGGAGCAGGTAGATGTATTTGCTTTAGAGAGAGACTGTTCTTCTGACAAAATATCTTTTGCCTCGACAAAGGCCATGGGCAATGCAGGCTTTGTTCTACAACAATGTCACTACTTTGATGACCAAGAAAATCCCCATCAATTTGACAAAATAGTAAGATAAGGATTACGGTTATTTTTTACGTTTAGAGCATGAATTCAACTTATTTATTGTTTAATTAAAAGAAATATGGCGATTCATGCACTTCCCAAATAATAATGCCCGTGTGTGCTAACCAAATTTACTTAAAAATCAATTCATAGTATAACATGATGTAATTCCGAACATGAACATAGAATATTATGAAATCTTCTAACAACTAATCAATGAGATTCTAAGGGGTACTCATTTTTGTAATTGAAAAACAATCAATTTGTCAGACGTTATCACATAATTTTTCAATCAAGACTCCATAAATCCATACTAAAATTCTTCTCTTCTTGGTACTCGTATAAAAGTTCGTTCTAAATCAAACTTACGAAGATATTGTGTGATTAGGTTTCTCTTACCATCGCTGTTGTCTGTGGTGCATAGGACTATGAAAATGTACTTAATGAGAGGGATCAACGTGATGGTGTAGAAGATGAGGGAGTGGATGCTAAAGACGTCGTCGTTGTAATTGATGCCCTTGGCGAAGATGCTATACACGTAAAGCGGCGCCAGGGCGAGGTCCCCATACACTATCCCACTGTTCTGGAACGCCGAATTCCATATCACCCGCCACTCCACCGCCTTCAAACATGAGAAATGGTGTTCCATTAGTGCTAAACTGTTTAATCAAACCATCTTCTCAAAAGTTTAAGCCGCGAAGAAATAGTCGATGACGTATTTTCTTAACGTTCCTCTTGCATGTTAATTGAGCCTCGGTGTTCGGAATTGAATCTATACTTACTTGCTTGGAGCCATGAGTATGCTGACCGGGGGTATATAGTGGACTCTATATATCTGAAGAGTCTGTTTCTGCGCAACTTGCGGTGCGTGAGCTTCTTCTCCATTGATGAGCACTGAAGAAGCTGTCTCGGCTCGTAGGCTTTCGTTCTTCCCGGGATTCTTCGACCGTGGCTCCCGACATCTCTCACTCTCTCTCGAAGTCATAAAGACACGCACCCATGTCCTAACCATCCACTGATTTTTGCTCAATCACCCGTTATGGTGGGAGGCACGGAAGCAGGCCGGAGAGACGAAGGAGCGGGTAGAGAAAAGGCTGGGGCAATGGGTTCTAAAGATGATGGGTGTTGTGTGTGTGTATATATGCAGACACTTCTGCGCAAAAGGTTTTACAGTTATAATTAAAGAAATATAATATGAACGCCTGTAGATACAAACCACGGCAGGTGCTGATGCAAGACGGGGGATGAATCTGAAATTTTTCTCAAAAATTGTCGTTCTTCTTGATCGGGTCCTTACTTACATAAGAGCTAATTTCAAAATCTTAACTGAAAGTGTTTTAAGGGACACTTGTTAAGCAATTAGTTGGAAAAACAACGTGATTTTAAATGCGCTCATTACCATTGTATCATGTACAAGTAGTACCTTTAAAAATGGAATTATTCAAGATAAAGTATACTTAATATTTAAATATTTAAATGAGATGATAAGTGTGATTTAAGATGATAACATGATTTACATATAAATATTTTGCGAGCACTCCAGAGTGCTCATTAAAAACACTGGTTTTTTTATTTTTGGCTTAGGATAGACAAATTCTAGAATCATAATTGATCCCAATATTAACCATCCACGATTCAAGAGATCAATTTCGACCAAAAAAGAAGAAGAACAGATCAATTCAACCGCTGTCTAGCCTTTTCGACTACATAGGAGAAAGGATCTTGGACTATTGTTACTCATGGTCACATGCGACGTGTGTGCGTGGCAAAATGTATGGAAGTCTCCCTCATCGTTGAGTAAAGTTAATCGCCAACACATGTCATGATTAATATACCAACTTTTCCACTGAAAGCAAATTAAATTTAGTTACAAATTAATCGACAGTCCTAGGCTCGTAGGCATTGTCAAAAGTGTGCTTTTGACTTTTGAGGACCCTTACGCGGATCCCATGCGGATCACTTCAAATATGGTTCAAAGCAACTTTCTTAGGCGGATGCGTTTTTGTATAAGACGAATCGCACTTCTAAAGATTGTGGAGAATTGCACTTTAGTCCTCCTATTTCTCGGGCATAACGCTTCTCGTCCCCTTACTTTCTTTTATCAAATTATGCCCCGCCGAGAAGTCCAGTCTTTCCAACGACTGTAATGGAGAGTCGTCGATTTGAATTTGTCAGAAAGAGCAAGTCTCTTTTTTCGCAGACGTATTTCAGTTGTTTGGTCAGAAGGCATTTCGTACACGCAGTGGGTTCCATCCCCCCATTTCTGGGGGGTGTGGCTGGAGAGCTCATGGGAGGACATTCCCTTGTTAACCCGGAGGGTGTCCTCAATTCCGGGGAGGCCTTTTAAGGACTTATCAGGTCCTACACGCTCCAATGATGTAAGTCCAATTTCCTTTACAATCATAATGGAGCTGGAAGGTTCATCATAATTGCGTATGATTCATTAAGTAGAATAAAAGGCCGCTTTATTTAGGCGGTAGGTAGGAGGATATGACCTTAGACTGCTTTAATTTGAAATTAACCAACCCATGTCATTACGGAGAAGACGTGCCTCCATAGCCACCATCTTTGACCTTTGTTTTTCTAAAGGAATATGCGTTATTCTTTCCGTATCTAATTTTAGTCACGCTATCCTATGAAATGATCGACATAATCATCTGAAATAAGAACTAGAAAATTACTTCTCGAGGACAAGCTCAACATTTCTAGAACAAGAAGAATATTTTTTTTCAAGTTCAGAATTGTACAAAGCTCTAAATAAACTCCATTGGTTTTGCAGATGCTAGGCACTCCAAAGCCAGAGTCGCTGAACTAGAATTATGACTGAAGAACAATATAGCACGCAAGAAAAATGAAATAGGTGACCTCCCCACAGATCATAGAACTGGTTCTGAGCTTAAAGTAGATGTCTGTACAATTGGAGTGAATAATATCAACAGTAGGAACAGCAAGCACCCACAGATTCTTCATGGCAGATAGCAAATGACATTCGGACTCTCTGATGAACATGGCTTTTCCATTACAGGGCATATCTTCACTTGGGGTCAGGCCTTCAACTACATCTGTACTGTTGTTCCCAATTACCTATCCGGCATCATTATAGCACAAAAATTGGTGCACATATTAGCCAGAGAATAAAAAGCAAAATCGGCACTAGATTTTCCTAATACCTTCGTAGTCAACTTCCCCCGAATAATCACTGATACATTCCATGCCTGCAGTTAATTATTTATGTCCGTGGTGAAATCCGATTACTGTCCTGGCTTAAGTCTTTCCATTCCTCCGAATCCTGTCAAAAATTGGATTAGCCACTAGTTCTTTTGCAGAAGGCCGGGTGGTTGGATCTGGATCCATCATGACCTAAAGAAGTCAAAGAACATCAGAAAGCCACAAAATTGACAGTTTTCCCCAAAAGCAAAAAACAAAACGACACAAGTCCCATTGAAAGAAACGAAGACACGGAATCTTAAGCAAATTCTGGAAATGCAGTGAATGGCCAGGGAGAAGGAGTAGCTTTCCCTCTCTAAGATTCAGAAACTGAGGCCCAGATTCCGGCAAAGGTGACCCTCTTATAAGCTCATACATAGAAGCTCCCAAGGAGAATATATCAACCTTATCAAGATGATCAAAATTGTCATTCAGGATCTCCTGAGGCATATACCGTGCATCACCTTCCTCAACAGGTAGGCTGCTATTGAGGAGAGTCGCACAACCAAAATCACCAAGCTTGTATACACCGTTCTTGACATAAATATTATCCGGCTTAACATCAAGGTGGGCAATTCCTCTTTCATGCATAAAAAGCAATGCTTTCGCAAGCTGCAGGTAATTTGACTTAGTAAGTGTAAATCATCGAGACAAACCATTAACCTTCATGACAAACATTACGAAAAATAAATCCACAATAGGCCACTATATCTTGTCAAAGGAAATTAATATGGTCTTTTACATATGTCATGAGGAAAGGAGCTATAGCAAAAATTTCCATTGCACTCTCACTGCACTATCCAGGACTTGATCACAGAGATACTTGAATTACTGATAACCCAAAACGACATCTTACAAATAATTGAAGCTTTGTGAACCACAGTACAATAGAAAGACACAAGTACTATATCCAGTGAAGCTCATCAGTAGCATTCACATAGCCACTGGTCACACAAATCCTACACTAGGAAGTTGATAGTTTGAGTATTCTTTCCAAGAAGGAGGAACTTTTCAATTTCATTTTTCATAACTAAACCTATCATTTGGAAAAGGACGTGCCACATTCATAAATCCCACTTTTAAGTTCTTTGACCAATATGAGAACCTAAAATCCCCTCTCTATGCAAGCATGATGAAAAAGACATGATGGATGATTGGATGGTACATGACCATGATTGAAACAATCATAAACCCAAAGTAAAGAATCCCACTTGAACAGTTAAAATATTTAATGGAATAGTGCATGCAAAGAACACTGGTAAAACCTCATGGACAAACAATGTAGTGCCCTATCCAAGCAAGTTTTACTATCTTATTCTCCATTTTTACACTCACACATGCTAGACATATTTCCCACTGTCAATTATTCCAGTCTGCAAATGAAAGTAAATGCACATTTACCCAGCATTACGTGATCACAAGATTTCTATTGATCTTCAACATGTATCACCTTCCCCCTAAAGGTGGAAGCTTTAGAGTTCGACTCTTTGACAAGCACAATTAAAATAAAAATAAAAATAAAGTTGCTCGTCTTTCCACTGTATATTCAAGATTCAAGTGACAACTTAATTGCTTACAAAGTGAACCTACTACTTGAGGAGAGGAGACTATGCTCGTTTAACGCCAGAATCAATTTCTAATTCTGAACACATTGACCATTGCTTCATGGTTGCTTGATGGAATAACTTAATAAAGGCCATTCATATCATAAAACGTTGCTATCAACACAAAAATTTGTGGTTAACCTGATATAGAGCTGTCAATGCATCCCATTCAGTTAAACGTGTAGACTTCTGACTAGATAAGCTGTAATCACAGAGCTCCATCTGAATGTAAAGATGCTCATTTTCGAACCAAGAAGAGTAATATCCAACAATGTTCTCGTGAGAGCCTGCAACAAACATGCGAAGATAATTACAGAAAATCGTGCAGCAGAATACGAAATTGAGGTAATGAAACCGGCATTGATACCTAAAGCTGCCAAAGATTGTACTTCCATCAAAGCTTTTCTCCTGCAAAACAGTGGGTATCATATTCTGTTCAAATAAGTGGTGAATGTTGGAAAGCGGTGCACGACACAGGTACCTTTCCCAATCTTGATACAATGGCCTGATGCTTTGCTTCACAGCATAAAAGCAACCATCTATTCTCTTTAAAACTTTCAAAACACGACTGAAGTTGCCAGCTCCAATTTGCTAGGAAGAATTTGCAAATTAACAAGTCAACCCAAAAGAAACTTGAATTTCTGTATATTAAAGAGTAGCTGTATACTATATTTGCAAAAGGCTTTAATATGGAATAGAGACCTCAATTTCATGGAAATCGGTGTGGTACCGTGAGAGACCATCTCCTCCGGTAATAGAAGAGAATAAGCCTGCATATTTTCACATAAAAATAAACTTATGTAAGCATCTTAAATAAAACGGCAAACAAACCATTCGCAATTTCCATTATCAATTTGTTTTTTTTTTATAAGACACGGCATATATAGTACACACAATTTTAGAAGACTGATTATAATTTGTACATGCCACATGACACCATAATTAACAGGCATATGCACATAAATTATATGCTAAGAAGTTGGTGTGGTACCGTGCGAGACCATCTCCTCCGCTAATAGAAGAGAATGAGCCTGAATATTGCTGCGTACCAACTAACGTACCTAAACATCTTAATTGAAACAGCGAACAAGTCATTAGCAATATCTCATTATCATTTCGTCTATATTTTTAAAGACATGGAATATATAGTATACACAATTTTAGAAGTTTTGGTTATGATTTATACATGCCACATAATCAAAAACTTAACAGGCAATGTAGACATACCAGCACATTTGGACCTTTGATTTCCAAAAGGATCTATGTCAGCCTATAAAGCATCACTGAGATATGGGTTTCTAATGCAAGGAGGGTGCATGACCCTACAGCGTAAAGCAATGGCAGACTGGGGGACAAACTGTGTATCGGCTGCTTGGGATTTGATACTGTTTTCTCAATTGTAGCTTCTTCAGTTTCCAAACTATCATTTGCAAGATCCTCTATTTGTTGACTACCAAAAAAAAAAAACAAAAAGGGACTCTGAGAATTCAGGGTAACTTGATCTGAGGAAAGTCACAACGGTAAACGCCTCAAACTTTGAACTACTAACATGTAACAATCATGACAATCAGAAATTTCCACATCAAGAAGAGAAATGGCTGATAAGAGCTAAAACTGTGTATCTTTGTGTATCTGCTGTGTGGAAGGTGCATGGAGATGAAAAAATTGAATCAAAACTACTCAAATTGGGCATTGACAACTTAGAAAGTTTGGACAAGCGAAGCAAAGCCGTGAACAGATATATCATGTGGCTATGATATGTCTCAACATGAATGGGCCCAAGACTTCGGTATAATATCTCAACTCGGTCCCAGAATGATCGCTTTCCTTCAACACTCTTTGACTTGCTCGAGCAAGAGAACCTGGATGAAGGATCCAGCTCTTTGCAACTCCCATTATGTTAGTCATAACCATGATGATACATCAAAAAATAATAAAAAATATAACAGCATATGATACATCAAAATATAATAAAACATAAGAAATTATTATTTCCAATGGTAGATGCCCAAAACCTGATCTAGCATCACCCTTGAAGTGATCAACCTAAAAAGGTTGATAAACAGTCTCAGATGATCATATAGATCTCAAAGGTTTGATTGAATTCGTAGAAAAGAATACAGCTTACAATGAAAAATTTGTCCCAATACTATCATCAATTAAATAACCAACAGACTTTGCAAATTTTTAGAGTTATCCCTCAAAGCAAAAATCAAGTCGACCTTTATTTCACACATTCCAATTCACATCAACCACTCACCTGCTCTATTATGCATACTAAAATTCATGATGCTTATACAGAAGATTTACCTAGCTGCCATATTCCCTATAAATTTGTTCAAAAAAGCAAAGACACGGTTGAATGATTAAACCGGCAGAGTAGAGTCCAACTATTCTATTAGAGAACCCCACCAGGGAGAGTAATTTGCATCATTTGTTGCACCTAGACGAAAGCTCTGGATTCACATTCTATCCCAAGTGTATGAACCAACATTCCATTTACGTCCTACAGTAAATTATTAAGATGTTGCCCATGAAGGCCATTGACAATGAGGCCAATGACATTCTCACGATTGCCCAGAATCCTTAAACAGGTTAACAGATTACAATAGTATTTCAGACATTTAAAAGAGTTCTGTTCGAGTTACTAACATGTGAGATGGAAAACCTGTATGAGAAGCATCAAGGGCACAGCTAAAACACGCCTTGCCGACATATTTTTCTCCTAATCGTATCAAGTTTCTTTGGTGATTTTGGGGAAGAATAGTTATCCTGCATGAACAGGATGGTGAATTTATGCCAAAAATATCACATAAGAATCAGTCAAAGCAGAGAACAAACTCACATGTAACTTACCTTGTTATAATCCAAGCTGATCTGGAGTAGCCTGCTCCTGCTACTGGTTCTGCTTCGGATGGGAAGAGAGAAGGTCACTGTGCGAGTCTTGTTGGGTTCGCAAAGAGGTGCGAAAGAGTGATCAGAAGCAATGAGGACTATCGTATGGCCTGGTCAATTGATTGATCAAAGCCGTCCGTCTTGCAGACTTTGATAACAACCTCTCTCTTGACTCTTTACCTTTACCCGAATGTTCAGGTACAGCCGCAGCTTGATGTTTTTTAAGGATTTCAGTGACCGTTGAATTTCATCCGTTAATCTTTAAATTCCTAACTTTTTATATGTTATGATATTTTATGGGATTAATACCACGAAAAACTCTAAAATGATATACATATAACAAATCTATCTCAAATTAATTTTTTGACCACCAAAAACCCCAAACTGATATACTTTTAATAAATTTACCACAGACTAGTATGCCTGCGACAAATTTAGCCTATGTTAATTTTCATTAAATTTTATCGTCAAATTATTAAGTTGGATGACACGTGACAGTTGATTAGTATACCAATTTGGGGAAAATTGTCCAAAAAGTCCTAAACCTATTGCAGTTTTGCCAATTCAGTCCTAAACTTTTTAATTTTGCCAATTGAGTCATAAACCTTTTCACTTCTTGCCGATTCAATCCATTCGGCCAATTTTGGCCGGAAAATGCTGACGTGGATGCCGGCGGTGCCACGTAGGACTGCCTGCCAGCGCCGACGTGAACAATTTTTAATAATATTTTAATATTTTTAAAAAAAATTTGAAATTTTTTTAATTTTTTAATTTTCTGTTTTTTTTTTTTTTTTTTTTTTTTTTGGCTTTTTCGGTGGCCGGCCATCACGCCGGCCACCGGCCACGGCGTCGAGAAAACCCTCCTTGTCCTTTGTTACCAGGGCATGCCGGAGCTCTCGCAACCAAGTTGATTAGTTGTTTGGACCGGTTAATTGTTGACTGATGAGCTTCAATTCCGGTCCGTCGCCATTTGTCGTGTAAAGGGGGTCGCCGAGCTCCGGCCAGCTGCCGGCAGCAAGGATCTAGTATGGAAAAAACTGGGCGAAAGATTCGGGTAGGGATTCGCCCCTACACCCGAACTGTGTGACCCGTTTCCACGACCCACATTGAAGAAATCCGGGTAGGGATTCATTCCCATACCCGGTAAGCTTGACCTGCTCGTCTGCTCCGAGCCGATAGGTGGGCCTATATCAGTCTACACGCTGCTCTGGTAGCCCGGCTGTGATGTAATTGGGCTTGGCCCATGGAACCATGGATATGACATCCATTGGTAAGGATGGCCCGAGAAAGGCTGCCCTAGATTAAACTGAGCCGGAAAAGTCTGCCACTGTGGGTGTTGGGCTTGGGTCTGGCCCTGACTGAGTTGCTGTTCAACCATGGTAGTCACGACAAACGAATCTGGGTTGTGCGAAGTTTGTGGCGTCACATCTCTTGCTGGCAGGTCATCTGAGTTTGAGGTGAGAACTTCTGGTTTGTTCATCATGAAAAAAAAATCATATTCCCTTTCAAAAGGATTGATTCCTTCGGTAACTCTCTTTTGCAGGTTGGAGTTCCTTTAGGCAATCGAAACAGGAGCTGAAGCTATGTCAGAACCTCAACAGACTCTGATACCATGTCAGAAGACTAGAAGAAAAACGAAGAAAAGCGTAGGGAAGGAGGAAATGGAGAAGAAAATGTATTCTCACACTATATTGTAATCTGTGTACATGTGTGTATATAATACAAGACAGGAATCAATAAAAGGAAAAATAATATTTTCCAATCTTTTTAATCCTAAAATAAACACGATCCCTATCAATTTACAATCAATCACAAATCCTCTAAATCATATCTTCCAACACTGTGCTGACAATATTCCTAACTTTTTTCTGTTCTTGGGGTCTCAACGTGCTCCTCTCAATAAACCCTCCTTCGTCTCTCTCACATCCAACGTTTCTCGATCTCTCTGTGCAGCCTTTCGGTCAAGGCCCGGCCTTTGAGAACGGAGATTTGAAGCTATTCGGCAAGTCGTCCTAGTGTGACCATGACGAGAGATGAAAGTGTCCAAGCATCTAAACAAAAAGTTCGTCTTAGGCCGATCTGCCGGTACAAGCTCACCTATTCACGCGACCGATGGGGACCAGACATCAAGTCTTTCCACGCAAAGAGAAATTTCCCAAGGACCAAGTCTCCGAGACGAGTGTGAAAACCTTGACGTATAAAAAGAACGAAAGTTAAAAAAGGCGGATAAAAGGATCACCGAGAGAGAGAACAGAAAGCGCCAGCGAAAAGAAGAGAAAAAGGAGCCCGATGCGAGAAAATAAAAATAATAATAAAAGAAGAAGAGAAGCGCTTCCCACTCTCTCTCTCTCTCTCTCTCTCTCTCTCTCTCACGCACACGCACACACCCGAACTCCTCTTACACACTCTCCCCACCTCGCACCAGCTTCATCGATTCGATTCGCAGGTAAAGGAACGCTTACCGGGGTTTCTCTCGAAAGGGATTCGTAGGGATTCTTCTCGATTGGTGGGCGATTGCGAATTTTTCTACTCTTTCTTAGACGGTGGGGAATCAAGGTTTCCCCTCGCAAGGACAAATTAGCATCGATGCTCTGATTTTGCACGAGGACAAGGTAATAGCTTATGGATAAATCAATTGCCGGATCATCAAGATCATACATATACATGTAGAAAATTATTCACATAAACAAATAATCAATCAAGAAGAATCGGATCCATATATGAGTGTAAAACACTAAGATCAATAAATATAGCGGAATTAAAACGTACATGTTTGAGCTATTACTTCACTTGAAGAAAAATAGATCACTCTGATAATCAAATATCTATTGGAATGACAGATCTTCCTCTTTATGACCTATTTCAGTAAAGCAGCTTTTCTGATAGGTATAACCTACCTTTTATAGGCTAGAGATGGGATCTAGCAAACCCTAATCAATAGCGTATCAACTGGGCCCTTCCCATTACAAGCTTCAATTAAACATAATTGCCTACACTTCGTTACTCAACTAAGCCTGTTATCAATAGATGCCAATACCCAATTCAATCAAATAACTGTAGGATTCAACAAATATTGGAATATTCATTAACCTGATTATTTAAAATAAAAAATTAATTAATTAATGTAAACCCATATTATAGAAAATTTCTAACATTCTCCCACTTGGGCTACATTAATTAACTTATTTTTATTTTGAAAAATATTTATATTGAAAATGACACTATCGGGTTAATAACTGAAAATTTTGTTTTATGTGACAACAACTTTAAAAATAATATTCCAATAACGGCATCTCAAAACCAATCCAATCCTATATGACTATGGGGATTAATGTGTTAAGAAAATATCACTACACATGACCTTCCATAATCACATATAATGAGTATTATATTTTCATGGATCATGAGCCTAATAATGTAGTAAGAAATAGTACCAATATATGATCAAAATATACACTATTTCTTATCGGTCATCAATACAATTTCTTAACGACATGAAACTGTATTAATGCAATTTCTAAACAACATGAAATTGCATTACTATGTCACAATCCTGCATGAGATCTCATAATCAGTGACATCTAATTGTCTTTAAACTAAAATTTGTTTAAAGATACTGTTTTATACTTCAATTTCTCAGTCAACATGAGAAATGATAACAATAGAATCAATAATGATGATCATTGAAAATAAATGTTTTAATAGATATTATGAAAGCATTATCAGTTTGCATATAACTATAATATCCAGAAATACAAATTATATAACTCCCACTAATAAAAGAAATCAAAAGAATCTAAAACACCCATATTCTTTACATGTTTTTTTAAACAAAATGGGTTGTAAGCCTTTTGTTAGAGGGTCAGCCAACATTGACTCAGTTCTGATATTATTGATCACAATATCTACCTTTTTGACCAAGTCTTTAATCATATAATATTTGATCCAGTTAACATTTCAACTGTAGCATTGTTGTTATTTACAGTGAATGTAACTGTTTGTCACACATAATGCAATAAGATCAATTATGAGTAATAAGCAATTCAACAAAAATAATCAATACATTATAAACTCTCATTTGGACAGAGTATACAATGCACCATTATTTTCCACAGCATGAAGTTTGTAAAGCAACAACAAGGAGAATTCCATATAATTGTCAAGGATCAATCCCCTTTGGACAGATAAATCATTTAAATTATACATCTCCATAATATCAATATAGAGGGGAATTACATATAATTTTCAAAACATTTATCCCCCTTGGGCAGATAAATATTTTTCAATCATACATCTCCATCTTTTAAATTTGATAATTATTCTTCATGCTATTTTCCAAATTAATATACACAATAACCCATTTGGGCCAGTTATTGTATATACTAATCTTTATCAATATGGAACTCCAAAAAAATTATGCCCATAATTCATCGAACAATATGAAACACTTTATAACATGTGCTTCCCAAGATCATATTGCATTTAACAAATACCAATTAGGGGTGTGCAAAAGAACCGGGACCCGCCTAGACTGCCGAGAACCAGACCGAAACCGCTCGGAACCGGTGGTTCTTGAGGGAACCGGTGGGTACCGGTCCGGTTCCCAGTTCCATGGGCGGATCCGTCTACCCGCCCACCCGGACCGGACCGATTACATTAAAATAATATATTAATTTTTAATATTAAAAAAATTGAAATTACTAATTAATAAACCCAAATCAAATAACTAAAAAAATTAAGTCGAGATTGCGAAGAGGCAGGGTTGGGTAATCTCTAGTCAAACCAAATGAAGAGGTCCAAAAGCTAAAAAGTCCAAAGTGCACCTTCAGTCCTTGACAAAACGCCGAGCAGTGAGTGGGCAAAAAGCAAGCACGCAAAGAAGCAGGGCTGTAGGAGGAGGAGAAGAAGAATAGGTTGAGCGAAGAACTAGCAATTTCGGTTGAAAACCAAAATTGTTTCGCGTCAAGATCAGTTCCATGGATCCACCCGGGAACCGGACCGGATAGGAGGTCCGGTTCAAGGGTGGATCCATGCAACTAACGGATGGATCCCGGTTCCAATTTTTCGGAACCAATCCTTAACGAGCGGTTACCGATTTTAGGTTGGGAACCGTCCGCCCGGACCATGCACACTCCTAGTAACAATTTTTGCCTTTTTTTTTTTTTTTTAAATTATTATTTTTTATTATTATTTTAATAATTCGGACCCACCCGTGGGCCTTGACCCGCCCCGGCCCGTAGACCCGCAGGAGCCCACGCGGGCCGCTTGGAACAGGCCCATCACTTCTTTTAATTAAAATTGGCCCACAAATGGGGCTATAGGCCCAAAGGAAATTAGATTGGGCTCACGCCCATTAAAAAACAATATTAGGGTTCTGGGCTACGCCCAGAACCTGAAACAAGAAAAAAGAAATGATGGGTTATTTTAAATGGCCCACAAAATTTAAAGAGAAAGCCCATATTTAGGCCTAGGCCCGGCTGGAGGTCTTCTTCAACCTCTAGCCGGGTCCCGAATTTCCTGCAAACCGGGTCGCACAACCCGGTTTCGACCTGAAGCTCCAAAAACACATATAATATTTGATTTTTGATGAAATTTCTCAATGGTTCTTACATATAACATCAACATAATTGACTAGAATGAATTAAACAAAGAAAAACCGAGTAAATCTACCACATACAAGCTTCAAAATTTTGGATCCAAGCCTCCCATGGCCGAAATTTCGGTTTTCTTAAATTTAAACCCTAAAAACTTACCTTGATGCAACAAAAAGATGCTAAAACATATATATAACAATACCCATGCAACGATTTACAACGAACATCAATTAATTGCAAGTAATTTGAAAATTCTAGAACTTTTTCATGTACAAACCCTAGAATTTCAAATTTAAAATTCTCTTTTAATTCTCAACAAAATTATAAAAATTATATATGGTTGGAAAGATCTCGACATGTAGAACAAAAGCCCTATCGTTTTAGGATCAATCGAGCAAAAAATCCACACGAAAAAATAATGCCCATACTCGGCTCAAAGAGGAAAATTTCGAATTTTTCCATTAAAAAAAAAAAATTTGTGGGTTCTACGGTCATATATGATTGGCTCTGATACCACATGTAGAAAATTATTCACATAAACAACTAATCAATCAAGAAGAATCGGACCCATAAATGACTGTAAAACAGCAAGATCAATAAACATAGTGGAATTAAAGCATACCTGTTTGAGCCATTGCTTCACTTGAAGAAAAATATATCACTTTGGCTAGAGACCTAGCAAATCCTAATCAATAACGTGTCAACTGAGCCCTTCTTATTACGGGTTTCAATTAAACACAATTGTCTACACTTCGCTACTCAACTAGACTCGTTATCAATAAATGCCAATACTCAATTCAATCAGATCACTGTACGGTTCAACAAATATTGAAATATCTATTAACCCGATTATTTAAAATAGAAAATTAATTAATTCATATAAGCTCATATTATAGAAAATTTTCAACAATACAAACATGAGGATTTTCTTATTCAGATCATCTCCTATTGGATGGCTACAGTTTCATGATCCGGAAAGCTTTACCCAATTCTATTATTAAAGTACCACAAAAGTTCAATAGACGATATTCATGTCTAAGTATAGCTTTATATAAATTTTTCATTTTTCACCTCAACATTCTTTCGCCGTTACAATTTCTAGAGTTCGAGAGTTAAGATTAAAAAAAAAAAACCAAAAATCAATTGTCCAGTATTTGCATCGCGATGTTTAACACATAGAAGTCTGAACAATTTAGTTTCTAAAATTAATTGATTTGCCGTAATTGGAATGATCTTGTCTAGCTACAATAAAATGGGAAATATGACAAAAGGGTTGCGATGGATTTTGCGAAAAAGGCCAGATGCATCCCAAAATGATGGCTAAAAGATGCCCCAAGTTTGGGTGGTTCGGACATGGTGAATCCTAATTTGTCCAACGACGGACAAAATTTTGACCGAACGACAATATTATCTCGTCATTCGGAAATGCACTTCCGAGCGACGAAATATTAATTTCGGACAAGTACATGTCCGAAATTTTGGATGCGTAATATTATCTCGTCATTTGAAAATGCACTTCCGAACGACGAAATATTAATTTCGGATAAGGACATGTGAAATTGTCCTTGTCTGAAATTAATATTTCGTCGTTCGGACATGTCCTTATCCGAACATGTCCTTGTCCGATCCGAATGACGAAATATTATTTGAAATTAATATTTCGTCATTCGGATCGGACAAGGACAATTTCACATGTCCTTGTCCGAAATTAATATTCCGTCGTTCGGAAGTGCACTTCCGAATGATGAAATATTAATTTCGGACAAGGACAATAATTAATATTTCGTTGTTCGAAAGTACATTTTCGAATGATGAGATAATATTACGCGTCCAAAATTTTGTATACGTCCTTGTCTGAAATTAATATTTTGTTGTTCGGAAGTGCATTTCCGAACGACGAGATAATATTTCGTCGTTCAGTCAAAATTTTTGTCCGCCGTCGAAGCCCGCTTAAGTCCCTCCTTCCTATAAAAAGCACCCACCACCGTTAGGCACAACAGTTCTACATTAAGGTTTTGAGAGAGAGAGAGAGAGAAAAAAAAGAAAGCAGAGCGAGCGATCATGGTGAGAAAGATCTATGGAAGCGACCACTCCACCGCGATGATGCGGGCCTTGGCTGCCCTCCACGAGAAGGGCCTCGAGTTCCAGTTAGTCCCCGTCGACATGCGAGCCGGCGAGCACAAGAAGGATCCCTTCCTCGCCCTCAACGTAAGTCTCCTTCCCTGCCCGCCACCTGTCCGACAGTTTCGGTCTGAAGATGTTCCTCTCAAGAAACCCTCCTTCGTCTCTCTAATCTAACGTTTCTCGATCTCTCTCTGTGCAGCCTTTCGGTCAAGTCCCGGCCTTTGAGGAAGGAGATTTGAAGCTGTTTGGTGAATCATTCTATTAATAATATATTATCTTGTGTGAGCATGATAATAGATGAATGTATTTTAGTCGAATGTGCTGATTCGATGCTGATAGATTGTGAGACCATGATGAAAGATCATGTGTTTAGTCAATCTCTGAGTGTTCCAATCAGTCAACTGAACCCGAAAGAACTTCGCGAATTATAGTTTATATCTTGATTATGCTCTTTGTGGTTGGTCACAGAATCGAGGGCAATTACTCAATACATTGCTCGTAAATACGCGGACATGGGCACTCCGCTCATCTTGGAAAGCAAGCCCACGGTGAAGGTGAGCTCGTGGATGGAGTTCAAGGTCCACCCGGAGACCATGGAGTCGAACATGCAGTGGGAGCTCATGCCCGACAGGGCTGCGGATGCTGCAGTGATCGAAAACATGATGGCGACGGTGAACATGTGGATTGAGGTCGAGGCCCACCAGTTTGACCCCGTGGCGTCGAAGCTGCAGTGGGAGCTTGTGGACAAGCAGCTGTTCGGCATGGCCATGGATGCTGCAGTAGTCTATGAGAACGGGACCAAGCTCGCCAAGATCCTCGACATCTATGAGGCCCGGCTGAGCCAGTCCAAGTACTTGGGCTGCGACTTCTTCACCCTTGCCGACCTCCACCACCTCCCGGCCCTGACGAAACTGATGGGGACACCGGCGAAGACACTGTTCGACGCCCGCCCCAAGGTGAGCGCGTGGGTGGCCGACATCACGGCCCGGCCGGCATGGGTCAAGGTTCTTGCCTTGAGGAACCAGTACTGAAGCAAAGGGTCTAGTTGAGATGATCTGGTTATGGGCGAATAAAAATGAGACTTTTTATACCCCTTTTTCATACGAGCTGTTCATTGTATTCTGTCGCTGATTCTGTACTTCTTATTTTTTTAGTCGAAGATTCTGTACTTCTCTGTTATTTTTATACCCCTTTATCCACCGTCATTTGTTCAAGTATCGTAGAAGTTCACTATATGTATTCATGCGTAAGCATGGTTTTATACAAATTATTTATATTTGACCTCGACATTCTTTCGTTATTACAGTTTCTAGAGTGCGAGAGTTTAGACAGAAAAGTCAAAATTCAACCAAAAGTACACCAATACTCACTTATCCAATATTGCATCGTAATGGTTAACACATAAAAAAGCCTAAACATTTTCATTTAAAAAAAAAAAATCAACCCTGGTCTGGTCTTTTCGCATACTCATTTATAAATTAGTCGGTTGGCGCAATTTGGACCAGCATGTGTGCGCATTTGGTGTGAAGTACCATTTGCATTTCAAATGGCAAAATGACTGATAATTTACATGAGTCAGAACTCATTTATTTAGTTCCTCACACAGAGATATAAGGTCACTCATTTTAATTATTCATCATGATATGCTTATTATAGAGAAATCATAGATACATGAGAACCCTACATTTATTATGATGACAATTATTCTTTCAAGGCCAATCCCATAAGCCATACGTTCATCGTTGATTTTAGATATTCAGATGCCCCATCGCTAGAGGTCCTACACTTCGTATTTTTTTAAGTGATGCCTACTCTTCGTATTTTTTTTAAGTGATGTCAGGTAGCTTGGACATAAAAAGGGTGAAAAAAAAAGTGTAAAAAACCAATGACTTAGCATAGGTATTGCCTATTTTCTCAGAAACCCTGAAGTCAGGAGCGACCCCAACGCATACCAACATTAGGAGATAAAACTTGTCCTCCATACTTTGACCACGTATGCATGATGTTGACACGAGGAAAGCATCTTAGGGAGAGCGATTGATGGATGATCGAACATGCCCCCGAGATCACGTAAAAAGAAAGACAAAGTTAGCAGACTCTACCGTTCACATGCACATGTTTTTTCATGGCAATAATTTACGTATGATTACTGTCAATTCAAGGGTGTAATTATCTTAATTTGTAAGCTCATTATTGTTTTCCTAACCTATTCAATTTTTTTAGTTCAATAAATGAAATTGAAAGAATCAAATAATAACGTTTTACTCACTTGGGATGTCAAAAAGATGCCCAATATCGTGGCCAGATTTAATGCCGTCCCTTTATAGGGGAATGTTGGAGCCATATTTGTGCTGTTCGTATTAAATTAATTCATGCCCCTGTAAGAAGATAAAATGTCTATTTCAAACAAACCCAGTGACGAAGTTGCTGAATATGACAAAGTGTAGGGTTTGACTCATTTTTTCCCTTCTTGTGCAACCAAAAAGTGTTTGGCAACAACTATAGCGATGATCGAAACCTGCGGTCGAGTTTTTTTTTTTTTTTTTGGCAAGGCAAGGTCTAACAATCGATCTATCCTTTCTTATTGTCCTTCCGTGATGGCCATCATATATTTTGAAGGGTTCTCACTATAAAAAGTATAATTCACATGTTGCAAGTTGATGTATGTGTACTCGTTTTATGACGACACGGATGAGTTACGGTCATAATTACAATCTAGGGTATACAAAGTCGTGGCACGGTAAAGAGAAAACATGGGCAATTACCAAAAATACTCTCTCTCTCTCTCTCTCTCGGGATAGACACCAAAAGGAAGGATTGCCCCAAAATAGGAACCGAACTAGCTGAAGTCCTCACCGGATGTGACTTGGTTTTACATTTTAAAGAAACGTTGCTGCGTGAAAATTTTCGTTAACTTTTTTGCTAAATCAAATGAGACAGGCATAAATCCGGTTTCTTTAAGTGCACTCAATTATCTTATCCGTGAAACCCTAGACAAGGGCCCGTATACGTAACATTCGCGACAGGCAACCGAAAAAGTTCTAGCAAACTGAAATTGAGGAAAAAAAAAATGATTTGTGAAGATATGATTAGTATTTATGGTTATAGTGATTGGGGTAAATTATAATAAGTTATGCCTCGGAAAGGTGAAATTTTCTAATAAATAAAATAATATGTAATACCTCGCATATAAGCATCGTAAACATTCATCACATATCGTATAGGTCATTAAAAGTATGGTCAGTTCTCCGATTTGTGCTTCTTCTTTTTTCTCCAGTTCGTGACTTCGATTGAACAAATTTAAAAGTCAATTAGAGCATGCTGGCTTACGACAATATTTGAGCAGATGAATTTCGTTTCCTTCGTCTCCACGAAATCACTCGCTACGCTGGTCAAAAATTCCACTTCTCGAAGCCTCTGGCCATGTATTTATCTGAATAAATAAATAGATAAATTAAGTTTGGTCGAAAACTTCAGACCCACGTTATGGCCGCCCTCGCCCAAAGAACCAATAAAAATTAAATGAACTTTGAATTCTAGGCACCAAACGAAACATAAGATGGAGACAGCAAACAAACTTGATAAGATTTGCAACTTTTTTTTGTTGGAAGGTGGGTGGAGCTGGTAGATGCATTTGCTTTAGAGAGAGATTGTTCTTCTAACAAAAAAATGTCTTTTGCCTCAACAAAGGCCATGGGCAATGCAGGCTTTGTTCTACAAACATGTCACCGCTTTGACAACCAAGAAAATTCCATCAATTTGACAAGATAGTAAGATAAGGATTACGGTTATTATTTACGTTTAGAGCATGAGTTCAACTTATTTATTGTTAAATTAAAAAGAAATATGGTGATTCGTGCACTTCCCAAAGAATAATGCTATGTGTGCTGAACAACTCTACGAAAAAATCGAATTACGGTAAAATATGATCTAATTCCGAACATCAACGTAATCTACGAAATCTTCTAACAACCAATCAACAACTCATTTTAATCGAAAAGCAGTCAATTTCTCAGACGCTATCCTATACTTGTTCACTCAGGACTCCATAAATCCACACTAAAATTCTTCTCTTCTTGGTACTCTTATAAAAGTTCGTTCTAATTAAACCTATGAAGATATGGTGTGATTAGGTTTCTCTTACCGTCGCTGTTGTCCGTGGCGCGTAGGACGATGAAGATGTACTTAATGAGAGGGATCGAGGTGATGGCGTAGAAGATGAGGGAGAGGATGCCCAAGACGTCGTCGTTGTGCTTGATGCCCACAGCACAGATACTGGGATACACGTAAAGTAGCACCTTGCCGAGGTCCCCATACGCTGTCCCGATGTTCTGGAACGCTGGATTCAGTATCACCCGCCACTCCGCCGCCTTCAAACATGAGAAATGGTGTTCCATTAGTGCTAAACTGTTTAATCAAACGTTCTTCTCAAAAGTTTAAGCCGCGAAGAAA
Organism: Eucalyptus guilfoylei; assembly: GCA_016097605.1. Lineage (NCBI taxonomy): Eukaryota > Viridiplantae > Streptophyta > Magnoliopsida > Myrtales > Myrtaceae > Eucalyptus > Eucalyptus guilfoylei. The sequence goes on along the minus strand of CM027867.1, from coordinate 12,505,044 downwards.
TGGTTGACGACATATTTTCTTAATGTTCCTCTTGCATGTTAATTGAGCCTCGGTGTTCGGAATTGAAACCATACTTACTTGCTCGGAGCCACGAGGATGCTGACCGGGGGTGTTTAGCGGACTCTATATATCTGAAGAGTCTGTATCTGTGGAACTTGGTGCGAGAGGTTCTTCTCCGTTGATGAGCACCGGAGAAGCTGTCTCGGCTCGTAGGCTTTCGTTCTTCCCGGGATTCTTCGACCGCATCTCCTGGCATCTCTCGCTCTCGAAGTCATAAAGACATGCACGCATGCGCAGGCACGGAGGCAGGCCGGAGAGACGCAGGAAGTGGGTAGGGAAAAGCCGGTAGCAATGAGTTCTGGAGAGGTCGAGGTCTTTAGAGGGGAAGATGATGGGTGTTGTCAATATATATACAGAGCCCTTTGCTCAAAAGATTTTGCATTAATAATAAAAGAACTTCAATATGAACGCCTGTAGAGACAAACACTGCAGCTGCTGATGCAAGACGGGGGATGAATCTGTAAATTTTTTTCAAAAATTGTCGTTCTTCTTGATCGTCCTTACTTACATAAGAGCTAATTTCAAAATTTTAACTGAAAGTATTTTAAGGGACACTTGTTAAGCAATTGATTAGAAAAACGACACGATTTTAAATGCACTCATTACCATCGTGTCATGTACAAGTAGTTCCTTTAAAAATGGAATTATTCAAAATAAAGTATACTTAATTTTAAAATATTTAAATGAGATAAAAATGTGGTTTAAGATGAAAACGTGATTTTTTATAAGAACATTTTATGGATACTCCAGAGACTGCTCATTTACAACACCGGATTTTTATTTTTTGGCTTAGGATAGACAAATTCTGGAATCGTAATTGATCCCAATATTAACCATCCACGATTCAAGAGATCAATTCAAATGCTGTCTAGCCTTTTCGACTTCATAGGAGAGAGAATCTTGGGCTATTGTTAATCATGGTCATATGCGACATGTGTATGCGTGGCAACATCTATGGAACTCTTCATCATTATTAACTAGAATTAATCACCTACCCATGTTTTGAGTAATATACCATTGTTCAAATTAAATTTAATTACCAATTAATCGACAGTCCAAGGCTCGCAAGTATTGTCAAAAGTGTTCTTTTGACGACCCTTTCGCAGATCCCACACCGATCATTGCAAATACGGTTCAAAGCAACACTCTTTAGGCGGATGTATTTTTGTACAAGACGTATCACACTTCTAAAGATTGTGGAGAATTGCACTTTGGTCCTCCTAGTTTTCGGGCATAACGTTTCTCGTCCCCTCACTTTCTTTTATCAAATTATGCCCCGGCAAGAAGTCCACTCTTTCCAACGACTGTAATGGAGATTCGTCGAAAGGGCAGTCTCTTTTTTGCAGCACATATTTCAGTTGCTTGGTCAGAAGGCATTTCGTACACACTCCAATGATGCAACTCGAATTTCTTTTGCAATTATAATGGAGCTGGACGTTTCCTTGTCTGGAAATGGAGAAACACGTCGCTCCAATTGGGCAAGCTCGCCGAGGGTACTGAACGACGGAAATATTCCAATCCAGATCGAGTCAGACTGTACTTTTCTGGAAAGCTCTATCACGGGCCGGGCCAAAGCTCCATGGGCCATCCAATCTTTAGTCAGGGATTGTACACATCTCCTAGACTGCTTAGAGGGTGTCTTAGTTATCCTTTGTCCGAGAGAAGTAAATCGTGCTGCGGAATAGCGAAAACCCACCAGAACGAGTCTTTGCCTATGAACTAGCTGTCTGCCATTCCCCATTGTCTTTTATCTTTGTTATGTAAAGACATGGGACACTGCTATGGTGAATTTCCTAATGAGTAATGAATGAAGTTTTATCAACCATTTAAACAGAGGAAAAAGAAAAGAAAAGGCCAGAGTTGGACAAGCTCATCATTTCTAGAGTAACAAGAATTTTTTTTTTTTTTTTTTTTTTTTTTTAAGGCCAGAGTTGGACAGCTCTAAACAAACTCGATTGGTTTTGCAGATACTAGGCACTCCATAGCCTGAGTCGTTGAACTAGAATTATGACTGAAGAACAGTATAGCATGCTGCAAGAAAAATGAAATAGGTGACTTCCCCACAGATCAAAGAACTGGTTCTGAGCTTAAAGTGGATGTCTGTCCAATTGGAATGAATAATATCAACAGTAGGAACAGCAACCACCCACAGATTCTTCACGGCAGATAGCAAATGGCATTCAGACTCTGAGATGAACATGGCTTTTCCATTACACACCAGACCTTCACTTGGGGTCGGACTTACAACACCATTTCTAAGGTTTTTCCCATATACCGATCCAGCACTCATTACAGCACAAAAATTGGTGCACACATTAGCCAGAGAATAAAGAGCAAAATTGGCACTAGATTTTCCTGATACCTTCGTAGTCAACTTCCCCCGAATGGTAACTGAGACATTCAGCACCTGCAGTTAATTATTTATGTCCGTGGTGAAATCCGATTACTGTCTGGGCTTAAGTCTTTCCATTCCTCCGAATCCTGTCAAAAATTGGATTAGCCACTAGTTCTTTCGCAGAAGGCCGGGTGGTTGGATCTGGATCCATCATGACCTAAAGAAGTCAAAGAACATCAGAAAGCCACAAAATTGACAGTTTTCCCCAAAAGCAAAAAACAAAAGGACACAAGTCCCATTGAAAGAAACGAAGACACAGAACCTTAAGCAAATTCTGGAAATGCAGTGAATGGCCAGGGAAAAGGGGCAGCTTTCCCTCTCTAAGATTCAGAAACTGAGGCCCAGATTCCGGCAAAGGTGACCCTCTTATAAGCTCATACATAGAAGCTCCCATGGAAAATATATCAACCTTATCGAGATGATCAAAATTGTCATTCAGGATCTCCTGAGGCATATACCGTGCATCACCTTCCTCAACAGGTAGGCTGCTATTGAGGAGAGTTGCACAACCAAAATCACCAAGCTTGTATACACCGTTCTTGACATAAATATTATCCGGCTTAACATCAAGGTGGGCAATTCCTCTTTCATGCATAAAAAGCAATGCTTTCGCAAGCTGCAGGTAATTTGACATTAGCAAGTGTAAATCATGGAGACAAACCATTAACCTTCATGACAAAGATTACGAAAAATAAATCCACAATAGGCCACTATATCTTGTCAAAGGAAATATGTGCTGTTATATATGTCATGAGGAAAGGAGCTATAGCCAAATTTTCCATTGCACTCTCACTGCACTATCCAGGACTTGATCACAGAGATACTTGAATTATTGATAACCCAAAACGACATCTTACAAATAATTGAAACTTTGTGAACCACGGTACAATAGAAAGACACAAGTACTATATCCGGTGAAGCTCATCAGTAGCATTCACATAGTCACTGGTCACACAAATCCTACACTAGGAAGTTGATAGTTTGAGTATTCTTTCCAAGAGGGAAGAACTTTTTCAATTTCATTTTTTGTAACTGAACCTATCGTTTGGAAAAGGACATGCCACATTCATAAATCCCACTTTTAAGTTCTTTGAGCAATATGAGCACCTAAAATCCCCTCTCTATGAAAGCATGATGAAAAAGACACGATGGATGATCGGATGGTACATGACCATGATTGAAACAATCATAAACCCGAAGTAAAGAATCCCACTTGAACAGTTAAAATATTTAATGGAATAGTGCATGCAAAGAACACCGGTAAAACCTCATGGACAAACAATGTAGTGAGCCCTATCCAAGCAAGTTTTTCTATCTTATTCTCCATTTTTACACTCACACATGCTAGACATATTTCCCACTGTCAATTATTCCAGTCTGCAAATGAAAGTAAATGCACATTTACCCAGCATTACGTGATCACAAGATTTCTATTGATCTTCAACATGTATCACCTTCCCCCTAAAGATGGAAGCTTTAGAGTTCGACTCTTTGACAAGCACAATTAAAATAAAAATAAAAATAAAGTTGCTTGTCTTTCCACTGTATATTCAAGATTCAAGTGACTACTTAATTGCTTACAAAGTGAACCTACTACTTGAGGAGAGGAGACCATGCTCGTTTAACACCAGAATCAATTTCTAATTCTGAACGCATTGACCATTGCTTCATGGTTGCTTGATGGAATAACTTAATAAAGGCCATTCATATCATAAAATGTTGCTATCATCACATAAATTTGTGGTTAACCTGATATAGAGCTGTCAATGCATCCCATTCAGTTAAACGTGTAGACTTCTGACTAGATAAGCTGTAATCACAGAGCTCCATCTGAATGTAAAGATGCTCATTTTCGAACCAAGAAGAGTAATATCCAACAATGTTCTCGTGAGAGCCTGCAACAAACATGCGAAGATAATTAGAGAAAATCTTGCAGCAGAATACGAAATTGAGGTAATGAAACCAGCATTGATACCTAAAGCTGCCAAAGATTGTACTTCCATCAAAGCTTTTCTCCTGCAAAACAGTGGGTATCATATTCTGTTCAAATAAGTGGTGAATGTCGGAAAGCGGTGCACGACACAAGTACCTTTCCCAATCTTGATACAATGGCCTGATGCTTTGCTTCACAGCATAAAAGCAACCATCTATTCTCTTTAAAACTTTCAAAACACGACTGAAGTTGCCAGCTCCAATTTGCTAGGAAGAATTTGCAAATTAACAAGTCAACCCAAAAGAAACTTGAATTTCTGTATATTAAAGAGTAGCTGTATACTATATTTGCAAAAGGCTTTAATATGGAATAGAGACCTCAATTTCATGGAAATCGGTGTGGTACCGTGAGAGACCATCTCCTCCGGTAATAGAAGAGAATAAGCCTGCATATTTTCACATAAAAATAAACTTATGTAAGCATCTTAAATAAAACGGCAAACAAACCATTCGCAATTTCCATTATCAATTTGTTTTTTTTTTTTTTAAGACACGGCATATATAGTACACACAATTTTAGAAGACTGATTATAATTTGTACATGCCACATGACACCATAATTAACAGGCATATACACATACCAGCACATTTGGACCTTTGATTTCCAAAAGGATCTATGTCAGTCTCCAAGGCATCACTGAGATATGGATTTCTAATGCAAGGAGGGGGCATGACCCTGCAGCGTAAAGCAATGGCAGACTGTGGGACATAACTGTGTGTCTGCTGCTTGCCATTTGATACTTTTTTCTCAATTTTAGCTTCTTCAATTTCCAAAGTGTCCTCTGCAAGATCCTCTATTTGTTGACTTCCAGAAAAAATGGGACTCTGAGGATTCAGGGTGACTTGATCTGAGGAAAGTCACAACAGTAAGCACCTAAAATTTGAACTACTACTAATAACAATTACAACAATTGGAAATTTCAACGTCAATAAGAGAAATGGCTGATAAGAGCTAAACCGTATATCTTTGTTTATGTCCAATCTGTAAGTGCACGCAGATGAAAAAATTGAATCAAAACTGCTCAAAAATGGGCATTGACAATTTAGAAAGTTTGAACAGGAGAAGCAAAGTGGTGATTGCATTTATCATGTGGCTATGATATGTCTCAATATGAATGTGCCCAAGACTTCAGTATAATATCTCGATTCAGTCCTCATATGATTGTAACTCCCATAATGTTATCATAATCATTATGAATTACTTATAATAGCATATGATCCATAAATAAATAAATAATAAAAAGACTTTTCCAACAGTAGAAGCACAAAACCTGATCTAGCATTGTCACTGAAATGATGGACCTTTAAAAAGGTTGATAAAAAATTATAGATGATTATATGGATCTCAAAGGCTTGATCGAATTCGTAGAAAAGAATACAGCATACATTAAAAAAATTCTCTCAATACTATCATTGATGAATAACCCACAAACTCCACACATCTAGAGAATTATCCCTGAAAGCGAAAATCAAATCTACATTTATCTCACACATTCCAATTCACATCAACTACTCACCTACTTTTTTATGGATGCTAAAGATCATGATACTTATAGAGAAGAATTATCTAGCGATATTCCCTATCGATTGGTTCAAAAAAAGAAAAAATGTCCATCTAAAGAGTGACGCGGTTGAATGATTAAACCAGCTTAGTAGAATCCAACTATTCTGTTAGAGGACCCCACCAAGGAGAATAATTTTCGTCCCTCTGGTCAACCCAGACAAAAGCTTCAGATTCACAGCCTATACCAAGTGTATGAACCTGGCATTCCATTGCATCCTACATTTATTCATAATCCTGCCCATAAGGACATTTGACAATGAGGCCAGTGCATTCTCATGACTGCCCAGAACCCCCAAATATGTTAACAGATTACAATAGTATCATAGCCATAAAAAAATAAAAAATAAAAAAATAAAAAATCTATCCGAGTCACTAACATGCGAAAGAGAAAATTTTCAAAAGCATCAACGGCACAGCTAAAACATACCTTGCCGAAACCTTTTGGTCTTAGTCGAGTTAAGTTTCTCTGGTGATTTAGGGCAAGAAAAGTTATCCTGCATGAATAGGACGGCCAAATTTAAGCCAAAAATATTACATCAAGGTAATACAAAACAGAGAATAACATCCCATCTACCTTACCTTGGTATGATCCAATCCATTCACTAGATTTTGATTGTCCGGGGTGATGTAATCAGGAGTACTGCATCCAAGACAAAGACAACACAAAACAAAGTTATCAAGAAAACTTGAAGTTAATGAACTCCATTCATTCTGCCCAAAGCAGAGTAAACACGTCAACATACAAAACGAGGCCTAAATTCCATATTTTGTCTTCATTTTTCAAGTTCTGATTCACCGATGATGACGTCTAGCTCCGACTTCGGTCTTTGAGCACAGCTTAAAAGCGGCATCTGCTGATTTGCAGCGCAACACAAAAGATGCTACATTCAAATCCACACCGTATCTCATTCAAGCAACCACGCAATACGACACTACTCGTAGCGTTTACGTCCATCGTAGTCCAGTTCTCTCCCTAAACGGGGGCGAACGCAAGGGAAAACTGGACCACCAGCTACACATATAAACCAATCGAGCTAAACTCCAACCGAAGCCAGCAAAGCCAAAGAGAAAAAAATCCAAAAATCAGCTCATCGGCACGCACAGGGCAACAGTGATTACCAGAAGAAATCCTGGCTGAGGATGCAATCGGCGCCGGCGTCGGCCTCGGCGTCGTGAGCCGAGGCGGGGAGGAGGGAGGGGTCGGATTCCAGGAGGTCCGGGAGGCGGAGAGAGGGCTCGGGATCGGCGGAGGGAGAGGAGGGACACCTGCCCTAGCTGGGCCTCCCAGCTCTCCGCCATCGCCGCCCCCTTCTTCCCGGCGGCGGCGGCGGCGGCCGCGCTCCTCCTCCTCCCGTCGCCGCCGTGGCTGCCGGCCCGCTTCCCGCTCTTCCTCTTCATCTCTCTCTCTCTCTGTGAAATCTCGAAATTCGCGGATGCTGTGTTCGCCACTCTTGTCGGGTTCGTGAAAAGGTGTGAAGCGTATTCAAATTGCGCGGGGTTTGATCCGGGCGGGGTGGGGGAGTGATCGGACGCGACGAGGACTACCGTAGTGCCGTGGTCAACCGATCGATCGGAACCGTCCGTCTTGCGTGCTTTGGAGACGATCTTGACGTTTGGGGTCAGCTAGTGCAAGAAGGTCGGGCGAGTACACGAGCGCAACCTCACTCGATGTCGATGACTTTAGGTGCAGGAGACTGGATTCTCCTCGAATGGAAAACAACTGGAAATTTCGCTTATTAGTGATAAAAATCTTATGTTTTTATATGTTATTAAGACCATTCAAATAGGCGGATCGGATTGGATCGAAAATAGACTAATACCAAATAGACACACTTAGTCAGTTTTAATCAATTTTTTCATAAAATGCAAATTAAGTGATTCATATCCAACCCAACTTATATTCAACACATATCCGGCTAACCCATATTACTAATCTAAGAAAATTTGTAGCCAATTTGAGTTAAGAGTACAATGTGAATGAGCTTCTCTCACTTGAGCAAAATATGGAACTCCAGCTTCAAGTTGGGTTTTGAAAAATATGCCACTGGATGACTAATATTTGTCAGGATACCGTTAACAGGGATGTTGGTTGTCTCACGAGGTATGCAATCATCGGTGATGTAAATACCAACTATTCTATGAGGCACGATCAGTATTAATATGAATAATTTTTTAATTTATTTATGATTTTTTTAGAAAATTTTCATTTAAAATTATTATTTTATTTTAGTTTTGGTTTTTCTTTTTTTTAGTGTCCAAGGCCCGTGGCCATCTGCAGTGGCCCTCACCAATTGACCCTCTTCGGGAAGTCAATAGTGAAAAGGAAAAGAAAATGAAAGAATTTAAAAAATATATAAAAATAAAAATCATGACATTTAGACCACTTTCGTGTTGACATTCTTGCTATTATAAAAATATGTGTTTTCATAAAGATATCTAAAAATGATTATTAATTTATTTGTAGATATTTGTACTTATATTAATCTAAAGGAAAAAAAACCACAAAAAAAAAATTCCAACCATGACTATTGTGATACATTTATCCTTTGTCAAGATTTCATTAAATGATTTTTCAGCTAAAATAATGTCTTATTTATTTCACTTAAATATTGTGAATGCTATGTTTACATTCGTTTTCTTATGTTCATGTAGGCAAATTTTAATAGTTCTCATCGATAGAACTTTAACGGGAGGTAAATATGTTGCATATGTACAAATTTGGGAATTTTATGTCACAGAAAAAGGTTTAGAGTAAATGCGTTATAGTAAATATAGTTTTGGGGTTTGTTTTTTGTGGTTTTTGCTCTAATCTAAATCTTTTTATTAATTTTGACCGAAAATCGTTGACGTAGCAATCTAGTCAATTCCAACTAAAATTGGCTGGAATGACTAAAGATTTTAGATTAATTTGGTAAATCATCAAAATGTTTAGGATTAAATTGGAACAATTAAAAGGTTTAAACAAATTGTCGAAAGGTTTATGGTTAAATTTGACAAAATTGAAAAGTTTATAATTAAATTAACTACCGTATAATTAGTTTAAGATTTTTTGGACAACTCTCTCTCTCTATATATATTGTGAAATCGATTCTTTATACAATGTGTACTTGATAAGTGTTTCTCTTCATTACCTAAAAGTTTCTCTTCACTATCGAAAAATACTTTCTAGATAACTTTAAAAATTTATGAAGTCCGAAACAATTTCAAGAAGATCCAAGAGGTCCGAAATCTTTTGCGTGAAGGCCTTGGATAACACGTATTCGCAAAGCTTCGAATAGTCAAACATTGACAGACATGTCTAGAACCCTACGTGGTCAACGACAGCACAGGTGATGTAACATGATATACATTGTCCATTCATTCGTTGTTTATGGTAAGACTGGCCTTGATCATGAGAACGAGGGGAGAAGAGCGAGGCACATGGTGCATCGCTACCCCAAGTCGAACTCAGCAGCATAATACTTGTCTTCAGATTTATAATAACCTCTTTATGCATTAGATGGATCAAACCTTGAAATAACACATATATAAATGGAGGGTTAGTCCAACGTGTTCGAATGATATTTTATTGTAGAGTCTTGTAGGCCCGACACTCGAGCCCATTTGTAGAGATTAGTTGAATTGAAGATTTGGATGTTTATATTATGGATAAGAATGAGCAAGTACAAAAAATTATTAGCACCACTTGTGCGCTTATTGTATCTTTTGATGAATTCTATGATTCCACAATAGCAGCACGAACCATAGATGACCCAAAACCGAGTTTGACCCGATCTGGATTGAGATTTCAGGCTGCAGAAAGTATTGGAGACATGGTAAAAAGTGGCAAGCTTTGTATTGGATTTGCCACTGACTTTTCTCTATGAAAAGTACTTTAATTTTTGTAGTACTACTACATGCTTACTACTCCCATCGTTGACTTTATATTTTAGACGTTGACATTCTTTTGCTCGTGCTTCCCTTTCTTGCCTGGTCGTGCCACTTATCAAGGCAAGTTGAATTTCTTCTAAGCCTAAACTCATGGTCTTCGACTTCCAAATTCAACATGTATTTCACCGTACTTCATCTTTTGCTTTATAAATATGAACCTTCCTGAACCAAAGCAGAGATCACTCTCATCCTCCACCAGGTTTTCTCGCCTCTTTTTGTTTTAACCCTTGTGTTCGGAGTAGAGGACCGAAAAGAGATGGAGTATAGGCCGCTTGACATCACCATAGTCTCGGCAAAAGATCTCTAGAAGGTGAAAGACGGTCCAAAAATGCTTGTGTACTTGGAGGCCAACATCTTGACCGACCCCAGCAACAGGCGGCGGACTCTGCCAGCCGAGGGCAGAGGCGATGGCCCCGCCTGGAACTTCCCCATGCAGTTCGTCGCTGATGTGGCTTCCCTCCAAAAGGACGGCCCTTTGTTGATTCTGAAGTTCATGTGCCAACGCCCCGGCAGTGACCTCGGCATTGGAGAAACTCAGGTGATGTGAGATTAATAACAGATATGTAAGAAAAGAAACAGAAGGTTTCATCTTTGAGAACAAAATTTTCATTCACCCTGGAATGCAATGAGAGTGTGTAATTTTAGAGTCCGTTTGGTAGCACTTCTGTTCCGGGAAACAATTTCTTTTTAAAAATAGTTTTTTTCTATTTCTATTCTCGAAAATAATTTATGAGTAAAATAAGGCATTTGGTAACTACAAAAAATTTATATTTTCGGAATAGAAAAAGAATAGGAATGCGTTTGGTACGATCAACAAATTTTTGTATTTTTTCATTTTTTCTTCTTACTCACGGACGGCCAAATGCCGACTGCTAACCGCCGGCCGCCAACGCCCGATCACTGCCCGACGCTTGCCACAGCTACCTGCTGCCGCCTAACCACTACCCACCGGCCGCCGCCCCCTCTCGCGGCCGCCCATCTGCCTCCGGCGGTCAGCCGGCTGGTAGTCGGCAGTGGCGGGCAACGGCGACAGGCGGCGAATGGCGACGGCAGGCGGTCAGAGGATGGGCGTTGAAGGATGGCAATGGTCGGCGCCGGCAGTGGGCGATTGGTGGCCATCGGCGGCGATCAGCAAGCGGTGAAGGTGGCTGGCGGTCAGAGGACGGTGGTGGCCAACGGTAGCAGTGCCGGTCGGTGGCTGGCGGTCGGCGGTGGCCTCAAGTGGGCGGAAATAGCCTGCGGTGGCCGCGGCAAGAGAGAAGAACAAAAGAAAAATAAAAAAGAAAATTAGCTTATTTCTAGAAATTGTTCCTAGGAATAAGAAACTACTTTTTTTTTTCTTGTTTCTATTTCAAATCTATTCCCTGGCTACTTTTCTATTTCGAGAAATAAAAAAATAAATTAGCGTTATCAAACGGATTTCTGTTCTTTCTTTTGTTTCGGAGAACAAAAAAACAAAGGAACAGTAATGTTCCAAAACAGGCCCCTCTTGGGCGTAGTATCGAAACCATAATCTCATCATCGATGAAATAAAGGGCGAGACAAGAAAGCTTTGCTAAGGCTAGTTAAGGAGGCAAATTAAAGGAGTTTCATATAAAACTTAATAAACTATTCACATGATTGTATTCAGGTACCCATTGAGGAACTACTCGAAAAGGCTGGCAAGGACAAGGATCCTAAGAAAGCTGAATATCCGGTAAAAAAATCGTCTGATAAAGAGAAAGGCGAATTGAGATTCTCATTCAAGTTCGGAGAGAAACTACCGGGAGGATTTCCTTTACAAGCGCCACCGAGCGTGCCGTATGCCGCGGTTGACAACCCAAACCCCAATCGGTTATCCGCCGGTAGGATATCCTCAGGCAGGCCTCGGAGGTGGATACTGGCTGGTTCCTCAAGGAGGGTCCAAAGACGTGGCTCCCCCGTTGAGATCATGTCCTCAGCCTAGCTTCGTAGGATGATACGGGCTCGGTCCTCAGGGCGGGCCGAGAGATGTGGTTCCACAAGCAGGGTATCCTCAGCTCGCTGCTAGTTATCTGCAGGCGCCGGGCAGGTATCCTGAGCCCATTCCTAGCTATCCACAGGGCGGATATCCTCGACCTACGCCAGGATATCCTCAGCCCGCTCCAGGATATCCAGCTGAATATGGCCATCAACAGCCGGTGCAAGTGCAGCCGCCACCACCTCAGCAACCGAGGGTCGACATTGATGGTTTCAGAATGGGAACCGCACTCGTCGGAGGAGTTGTCAGCGGTATGGTGTTGAGTGACATAAGCTACTCGACTTATGAACCAGAATACTATGTGTGATGGTAGCGGATTTGATTTCTCTATTTCTTTAGAATTTGCCAATCGCATCTAAATTCCCATTAACGGTTGATGACGACTTGTATTTGTACTTTTCGCATTTGTACGTGAATTCATGGAAGCTGGCGTTACTAATGATGGTGAAATGATGAGATATAAAACTCGGTTGTGATCGCTTGTTCTTGCAGAGAGCATTATTCTCAATGGCGGAGAGAGAACCGTTGATGTTCATTACACAGTAATAAGGGGATAATTATCCAATGAGTTCTAAATTTAATATACGACGGCCAATAATCTTAAATATTTTAATTGTATCAATTTAATCATAAATATTTTGAAGATTTCCCAATTAAGTTAAAAAAATATTATTTTGATATTTAGCCATAAGAGTATATTGGCAAATCATTAAAAGGTTTAAGATTAAATTAGTATAATTGAAAATTTTAGAATTAAATTAAAACAATTGAAAGATTAAAGACTGCATTAGCTTTTGTAGGCTTAGGACTTTCTGGCCAATTTTCCCTAGTAATAGAATAAGGCTTTATGTGATAGCCGTCACATTAAATGTGATAAAGTTTTAATTCCTATTGTGTTGTTTGTTTAAGTAAAGTAATATCTACGGCATGATTTGGTTTTGTGAACAACATATGTAGAAAAGGCAAAATAATATCGTAATTCCATGGAAAAAATTGTCCAAAATTTTTACACCCATTACACTTTCATTAATTTAGTCATGAATCTTTTGGTTAAGCCAATTGATTTCTAAACCTTTTAACGATTTGCCAATTTAATCGTTCCGATCAATTTTGACTAGAAATCACTGATGTAGCTATCTAATCAGCACCGATTATCTTACATGACATACCTGGTGTTGACATAGACAACTTTTTCGATTTGATGATTTTTTTCCTTTTCCTTTCCTTTTCTTTTTTTTTCCCTTCGCTAGCCATCGTTAGGCCTTGTCGATGGTCGACAACCATTAGCCTCCAGCAAGGGCCACCCTTGCTAGCCTCAGGCGAAGGACACCGAGGCCTAGACTGGCAAGGGCAACCTTTCACTATATCGGGCGTAGGCAACCCTTGCCTCAGCGAGGGTCGCCTTAGCCAAGACTAGCAAGGTGCCCTTGCTTGGGCAAGCATGGGTTGCCCTCGCTCAATCAAGCTAGGGTAGCCCTTGCTTGAAGTTGACGATTCGTTGGCCATTGATGAGACCTGGCAATAACTAGTAGAGTGAAAATGGGAAAAAGAAGAGAAAAGAACATAAAAAAAAAAAAAAATTATAATTTATAAAAATTTGTTTATATCAACACCCATTGTGCCATATAGGATAACTAGTGTCTCCATTAGCGATTTCTAGCTAAAATTAGCTGGATAGACTTAATTAACAAAAACGTGAAAAAAAGTTTAGGATTTAATCGATACAATTAAAATGTTTATGATTGAATTTGCAAAAGTGTGATAAGTTTAAGACTTTCAATAATTTTCCTAAATTCCATGGCCCTAAAGTCATAATTCGAGGGAACATAATGACTATCATTAATAGTCAATCATGAATACTCATGAGTTTAACATCCCATAGAATGTGATTTTATTAAAATATAGTAAAGTAATTATCCCTTTAATAGCCAACCATGAATGTAACACCCCATATATATTATCAAGATGGTTGCAATTCAATTAACAAAAAGAATTGTCTATTATTTAATTATTACCATTTAATATGCGACTACATCGATGTACATATTTTTTATTAAATAATGAATACAATGATTGAAATAATAACCATATAATAGTACTTAAATATGAAAATTTAGATATTCGTACATAAAGTAAGCAACAAATGTTATGCTACTTATTCATCATGGATATTTTTTAATGTAATGGATTTTTATGTACTTTCTAGTACCATTATTAATATAACATAAATAATCTATTTATTAATATTCAATTTATTTGTTTAGTACATAACATGCTATTATGTCGAGATACTTATAATTGGTACTATTGTTATATAAATAATACAGATAACATTATATTTAATTTGTAGGTAGTCAACTCGTAATGTAATTGCCGTTACTACAACCAAACGTGTCATAAGCTCGATATGACTTCCTTGGGGATTAATCTCCCTTTTATGGGACAAACTGGAGAATTTCCTAACCTTACTAAAGTCATTCCCCTATCAAGATGCAGTAATTTGTAATTTATTTATTAAAAAAACACACATTATAATTTTTTCATTCCTAATGAGTTAGTTGATCATGGGCCATTACGACCATACTTAACGAAACATGGTAATATAATTTTTCACATGATTACTATGAAGGTTGACTTTAATGGGACACGAGGGGGCTTTAATTGTATGGGTCATGAATTTGCACAAAAGAATAGAATTGTCAATACTAAGAATATACACCAACTAGACATATTCAATAAGGATGCATTTATTTTACAGAAAATAAATACTTTGACAAACATTTTCCAAAAAATAATCGCTTGTATCTCTTACAAAAATACTAAATGAAATTTTTTCATCATTTATGAAAATGTTTAAACATAGATCATCGTCGATTATGAAAATATTTTTTTATTAACTAGTTATTTTAAGCGATACAAATGATCATTTATATAATTTCAAATGATACATTTTCCCCCAAACAAACAAAGCTTGAGAGAACAAATTCAGTCAATTTCAATGATAAAGTAACAATATAAGAGCATAAAAGTTTAAATACGAGATTATCCTTATGCCGATTCTAAATAAATAAAAAAATGGATGAAATAATACAACTCAAGAAGGTCTCTAAAGACGTTGGCTTTCATATTACCACAAAATATTTTTTTCCCTAAATTCAAAGGGAAATTAAGTTTGAATATTTATTGCAATATCTACACGTAGGAGTAAGGTAGTCAAATATTACAAAGTTACGACACTAAGAAATTATTCAGCATCGGTTTCCACAACAAAAATGATATTGAATAAGCTACATATGTTATTGCGTAATTAATACTCAATAAGTTTTGTCAAAATTCCACGTTATATTATGGAATCTTGCTACAAGAGCTTACTAAAGACTAAAGAGTAAGCTCTCTCGCCCATATTTTAGCTGCATTAAGACAACATGTTTTCCCTTATCTCAATTAAATCCACATTTCAGTACATACAGCGGACTAAATATTTCACATTAGACATCCATTTCAACTGTTCAGTAAATCCATAGTGGTTCTGATTCGTCGAAGGTCCTGTAAATGCAGACTTATTGACCTTTTCCACCACTGAAGGATTTCGATAGACTTTCTAGGTTGGCTAGGCTATTGAGCAGTACGCGGGCTCATGTCTAGTTAATCAACTACATCAATTGCCTGCCCGAAGACGGAGATTGTTAAGGAACAACGGTAAATGGTCATGGCCAAGCAGCAACATAAATTTTTTCAATAAGATTGTTAATAAAATTAATTAGGGATCGACGGGGGATTAAAAAAAAAGGAAAATAGTGTGCTTCTTGTCGCATAGCTAAGTGAGAGTTCTAAGTGTTTGTGCTCTCATTTTCCATCAATATTTCATCCATTTCACCTAAAGGATGGTGAATACGTGATATTACGGAAATGAAAAAATTCAAACTAATATTGTAGCGAAATAACATCTGGTGATAGAAGTGATAGAGGTCAAATCTTACCGGCGTGCAATTCTATCACAATTAATAATAAAGATAGTAAGGGATAAAGAATTGCACACAAAAGATTATAGTGATTTGACTTTTGCAAGCCGTTAAATTTTCATGGTACGTCCATGATGAGGTGTGATTAGAACACACTGGTTCATCTTGATGTGATATAATGGAAATACACCATTTGAAAGAGTATGGGGGAAGTTATATAAATAAATTTTAGAGATAACCATCGTAATGTTTTGCAAAAAAAACATTCTGAAAGAAGTTTTTTCTTCTTCTCCTCTCTCTATTAAAGAACAAAAAGCATTTCATTATTGCTTTGAGAAGACAATTGGCATAAACGCTGTGGAGCTTGAATGTTTTCCTCGTGATTGCGTTCGGACTATTGTGAAGTTGTATCGTTCGTCGTTCGCTCATGATTTAATGTTTGATCCTGGGTAATTTGTTCATTGTGCATCGAGGAAGTTAGTCGTTTTCTTCCACCGACTCTTCTTCTTATATTGGTATCAAATCTTGTGTTATAATCTGTCTTGTTCATTCGTCGAATCTTTTTCACTTGCTATTGGATATGAGGATCAAGAGGATGAATTTCATATCATACAAATGTTCATTGCTTGAAAATTGCGATGTGAATTGTCGAAAATGAACAAAAACGAAGAACGGGTTTGGAGATCGCTGATTTTGGCCATTTTTTAGAATTGTTTTTGTCAAAATCAACTTTTGAATATACAAGGTGAAAGAACTCGTTGAGACAAGAAGAATGGTGGGTCAAACATTGACGAAAAATGCTAGAAGCCATGGCCGTCAGCGAACCGACGCATGCTAATACCGGAGATGACATTGC
This sequence comes from Eucalyptus guilfoylei, assembly GCA_016097605.1. Taxonomy (NCBI): domain Eukaryota; kingdom Viridiplantae; phylum Streptophyta; class Magnoliopsida; order Myrtales; family Myrtaceae; genus Eucalyptus; species Eucalyptus guilfoylei. The sequence goes on along the minus strand of CM027867.1, from coordinate 12,488,286 downwards.
AAGTGCTAGTATGAACACCTAGAGGGGGGTAAATAAGTGTGAAGACAATTTTTCACAAGAAACAATAGAAATATTTTGCTTCTAAAATAGAGTCTGAAGAACAACAGACTTTAAGCGAGTTCAGACTTTAGTAGTAAAATAGAATTATGAACAAAATAAAGGAGTCCATGGAGAAGAATAAGAACACAGAATTTATAGTGGTTCGGCTTAGATCAAGCCTACGTCCACTCTCCCACGCTAACAACCTTCTGGCTAGATTCTACTATGTAATCAACAAGAGATTACAACTTTGAGTGCAAACACTTAGAGGTAAATCACACTATCTCACTAAGTTACTGTTTTGGTATTTCTCTCACGATCATAAACGTTTAAGCTCATGAGAGACAAGTGTATGCTCGAAGTTCGCTCAGACGTTAGAATTATAAATTCTACGCTTCATCTCTTACTTGCTCTTTGGTCCTTGATCTCCTTAAATACTCCTCCACTTCCAAACTAGCCGTTGGACAGTATCTAGAGGATCGTCTTCCAATCTACCCATTGGACAGATCTGTATTTAGAAGATTTGGTAGCCGTTGAGTGATAGAAGTAGAATCCCAAATTGATTCTGATCGTCCATACAAACAGAATCTTGGTTTCCATAAGTAGAGCTTCTCCGTATAGAAAGTTCTTGTCTTCAATATTCAATTGTCAATCAATTAGATTGAGTCAATCAAATCTATTTTGATGTAGAATCCAAACTAGATTACTAGCCGTTATATGTTTAGGGCTTGTGTTACGTTCTATCAAATTGTTTCGTTCTGAATTTGCTACGTTATAAATTTGTGTCTCATTCTGGACCATGTCACGTTCTGGACTTGTGTCTCGTTCTGGACCTTGTCACGTTTTGGACTTGTGTCTCGTTCTGGATGTAAAGTCTGAGGGTGTTCAGATTGAAGTAGAGTCTGAGTGTCTTCAGACTGAAGTAGAGTCTGAGTGCCTTCAAACTGAAATAGACTTTACAATCTGGACGTAAGTCTAAGCATATTCTGCTTCTGAATATATTTAGCCTTAAGGTCTGGATATAATTTGAATAAGTTCAGCTTCAGCATAAAGTCCGCCTTCTGGTTCTTCCAAGTATAGACTTTGACAATATCATTTACATATTTTATCATCTGCATAGTCTATTACTCAACCATTAAACACGTTAGTAGCCTTTGATTTATTTTGTTATCTTCAAAACATCATAAGGGATTTCCCTAACAAACATCAGCCAACGGTAGGTAATTGTCCCACTAACGTTATCGATGACATTAGCCACCAGCCATTCGCCGTTTAGTGACCATCTAGCAACTCAAGCTGACCTCTAACTTGACCCATTCGGTGACCTGACCCGGTTTACTAGTCAACTGGTAGGATAGGTTGACCGGTTGGATCGGCTAGGAGCCTTACTAACTTGCTGGCGCGTATGCCAAGCGATGCGTGTGGACATGTGGGAGGTCCGATCGGTGCGTGAGAGGTGGTGTTTGGTTCGTATGGATATGTTCTACATTGTTGTAGAGTTATTTTACATGTTAAGGCTTTTTAATGTATAAAAATGCATACAGAACCTTACGCACGCGTATTTTTGGGGTACAAGTACATTGTTTATTCCCTTTAACTTGTATTTTTCTATGGTTTTGGAAATACATAAGCTAGCTTGCATGTAAATGGCCACATATATGTTGCATAGAGCTTGGTTAGATAATAGCGTGTATATGATTTAACGTGCTAGCAATTTCTTGGTTCCATGCAAACTCGAATATTGGTTGGGGATCCTTGATTTTTTTCATTATGTTGTGAATTCTGCTTTCAATTATAGTTATTGTATGAATGTTTTGTATGTCGATTAATATCATGTTATGCCTTCTGATATTAATAGAAAAATGTGGAAATTATATGGGATCATGTAATTTTATTTTTTTATGGGAGTTCGTAATTTAGTAGAATTCGAAAAAATTCTTACCTAGAACTTACAATTTGCACAAATTAAACTAGTTAGTGATAGTAGAACAATAGTACACAGAAGTTGATTGGTAATATAGTGAACTTTCCATTCTGTGCCTTTTGTTAAATTATCATTAATTTAGTTTGTTTTTACTGCAAATTAAATATGTGTGTTATTTTAGAAAATGTGTTAACATTGATTCTGCATTTATTATGTCAATGTGTAGTAGTAACTAATTATGGTTTCGGCATCCGAGATCATTTTGACTGACCTCAATAAGGGTGAAAAACTGAAGAATGACAGTTATAATATTTGGCATCAAAAAGTTCAGTATATCCTTGAGAAGTAAGAGGTTTTGAAAACTCTCAACCACATCATGGACGAATCTGAGCATGGAACCTCAGTTCAGCATAGAAGAGATCAAGAAACTTATCAAGTTCAAAAAAAAAAAAAATAGCATTGCTAATATCACATTACTGAATTGTATGCAAGATGATCTCATATATAACTTTGAAGGTTATGATAAAGTTTCAGCAATGTAGGTTGCCTTGAAAGATAAGTTTGGGAGTACGTCTGTCACTAAATTGAGGAGACTCTTCATCAAATTTGACACATACCAAAAGCGCCTAAATATAACGATGATGTAGCATGTTCGGGAAATGTCAAACATGATTCATGAGCTAAAGTCGACAAGTCACACTCTTACTAATGAACAGTAAGTTCAAGCTGTTATAAGATCTCTTCTTAACAGTTGGGAGCATATGAAAATCAACATGACGCACAATGACAATATCGTCGTTTTTAACGATATAGCATGTCATTTGGAATTAGAGGATGAGTATCTAAAGGTTGCGAGATGCTCTACCCATGCTTATGTTGCTGAATCGAGTTTGTGCAAAGCTTCAGGCTTCAAGCACGAGGGGAACCATAAATTCAACAACAAATGGAAGGAGTCTGATTAGGCACACAAGAGAGCTAAAGCCCTCTAATGCAAGAAGCGTGATGGGAAGAAATATAATACTAAGATGAAGTGCTACAATTATGGCAAATTAGGTCACTTCACTCGTGAATGTACTAAGCTAAAAGAGGTATTCGATTGCTCAATTACTTTAAATGATGCTTTTGTTTCTAGTATTATAATGCTTACTGAATCTCATCTGCTATGAACTCTAGACTCGGGAGTGACAAAACACGTAGTTAGAGACCGATGAGCATTTATAGAGTATCGTTGGATACAGTTTGGAAGAAGATGGTTATTTATTGAGAACAACTCAAGAATTGAAGTGAAGAGTATCAATACATGTAAATTAATTTTTTGTTTTGGTCAAAACCTATTCCTACATAATATCCTCTAAGCTCATGATATTCTACGGAAATTTGGTCTTTATAGTTATTATTCTTAACTTAGGTTATGTATTGAATTTCCATGGTAATTGTGTTAACATTTTGTTTGAAACAGTTTATTATGATTCTAATCATGTATTTACTAATTTTATGGTGTTAGATATTGACTGTTATGTGTACAATGTTAATGTTGATAATTGTTTTTCTTTAATTGCATCTTGTAGTAATGTTAAGATTGATGCGAGTACTTGGCATGCTAGACTAAGTGACATTGGGTTATAAAGAATGTAAATGTTAGCTAGAGAAGGTCTTTTAAGGTCACCTGCTAATATTGATCTACCCGTATATGAACATTATCTAGTAGGGAAAACAACTAAAAAATAATTCCGTAAAGGAACCAAAGCCGAACTTCCATTATAACTCATATATTTTGACATTTATGGTTGATTGAATGCGAGAACGAGGCATGAAGTCTCATATTTCATCACTTTTATAGATGACTTCATGAATTTCGGTTATGTCTTTTCTGATGTTCCATAAGTCGGAAGCCTTACATTACTTTAAACTATATATATTATTGGTAGAAAATTAGCTGAACAAAACAATAAAAGCATTAAAAACCGATCACGAACGTGAATATCTATTTGAACAATTCAAGACTATTTGTGATGAAAATGAAATTGTAAGACAATTGATTATTCCTGATACTCCGCAACAAAATGGAGTTGCCGAGAGGATAAATAGAACCTTGTTGGAGATGGTTAAGTCTATAGTGGCACAAGTAATTTACCTATTGACTGCTACCTATATACTTAACCATATGCCTTCTAAGTCAGTCAATTTCACCCCTTATGAGTTGTGGATTGGTAGAAAACCAGACTTAAGTAATTTACAACCTTAGGGATGTATAGCTTGTATTCATGCTTTTTTCCATAAATATAGCAAATTAGGCCATAGAGGGAAGAAATGTATCTTTATAAGATATTCTAAATACTCCAAGGAGTACGTATTCATAGGTGAACAAGTTGATGGAAGTGTGATTGAAATGGAGTCACGAGATGTCATATTATTAGAGAATAATTTTCCTAATGGAGGTGAGATTAACAAGAATTTCTAGTTATACGAGATGGAAGATTCTAATAACATACCCACTAATGTTGTTGAAAGAAATAAAAATTTACCTTAACATACAAGACCAAATGGGAGTGTCGTATCGCATAATGAACTGAATTCAGAAGAGATTCAGTTATGTAAAAGTATTCTCCGTCAGTGTTTTGAGACTGAAGAGAAATCATTTATGATTGCTTCGCGAGACGATGCCAAGCTTAAAATTGTTTAAAAAATTCTCTCATCCTCTAATAAGGAAGAATAGAGAAAAGTTTTGGAAGAAGAAATAGAGTCAATGAGGGTAAATCACATCAAGGACTTAGTTGATCTGCCACCCAATCGCAACGTTATTGAAAATAAATGGGTTTTCAAGATTAAGCGAAAGACGGATGATCCATTGAAAAGTATAAGGCTCGTCTTTTGGCGAAAGGCTATACTCAATAAGAGGGTATAGATTATAGGAAACATTTTCACTAGTTGTAAGATTCGTCTCTATACGCCTTATCCTAACCATTGTCGCATATTTTGACTAGAATTACATTAAATGGATATAAAGAAGGTATTTTTCAATGGAGAACTAGAAAAGAAATCTATATGAAGTAATCAATAGATTTTACAGCTAAAGGTCATGAGTATAAAGTTTGCAAGTTTTATTGCTCAATATATGTCTTCAAGCAATCATCTAAATAGTGATATTTTTGTTTTCATCGAGCAATAACTTCTTTGAGTTCACAATGATTGAAGAATATCACTGTGTATATGTCAAATAATCCGAAGATAAATTTATGATTTTATCACTTTATATGGACGATATAATATTTGCTAGGAATAACAAGAGTTTAGTTATTACCATATAAGAATGGTTGTCCTCTAATTTTGAAATGAATGACATGAGAAAAGCTGCTTATATATTAGGAGTTAAGATCGAAAGATCAATCAAAGGAACTCCTTACTTTGTCACAAGAGTCTTATATAATGAAGATTCTTGAGCATTTCAGTATACAGTATTATAATCCCATTGATTACCCTATCATGCAAGGCGAAGGCTTGAATACTAAAATGTGTCCTAAGATTACAAAAGAAAAGAAAAAAAAAATGGAAATTGTTCCTTACGCTAGTGCGGTCAGAAGTTTGATATATGCTATGGTGTGTACTCGATCCGACATATGTCATGCCATGGGGTTGGTGAGCCAATATCAATCAAATCCTACTCAAGTACATTAGAAAGTAGTGAAGAGAATCTTGAGATACTTGAAAAACACCATGGACTATCTATTTTGTTATCAAGGGAATGATTAAGGAGAAGACCTAGATGAGCATAAATTGACTTCTAGATATGTGTTTTTACTCAATGAAGGCGTAATTTCTTGGAATAGTAAAAAAACAAATATGCACAGCCTTATCTATGATGGAGGCAAAATAAATTACATGCTCTATCGCAATGCAATAAGTAATGTAGCTAAAACATTTCTTAGGAAATTTAGTTATTGTCACTAAGGTTCCAAGATCAGTGACAGTGATAAAGATTCCAAGTATTATGGCAAGACGAAGCACATTGACATAAAGAACAACTTTATCAGAGATATAATAGCGCAGAAAAAAAATGATCCTACAATACATTTCAACCAATAGAATGGTTGCTAATCTGTTTACGAAGGTTGCTCCTAGAGACGTGTTCTTGACTCACAAGATGTCTCTAGGTTACGTAAAATATGATATGTAATATTGTCGAAGATAATTGGTTTATATTTATGTAAGCATATGTGTTGTACTTATTTGTTTTTAATAACTTGATATTTTATCAATAAGTACAAATTCCTTACAAGACTAGTATAAACACACATATATTGTTAAAAGGTATGTCGGCAAATAATGATTGGCTCACTCACACGAGCAATCATCTCAAGTACCATAATTAGCAAGTTGAGATGAGATGTTATGTACTATAAATACTATAATAGCAAGTTTAGTACGTAAAATGATACGTTACCTTGATTGGAGTCAAGATGAGGTTTATGATTTGTATATGATAAGATTGAACATAATAGTACCACAACCGTGTATGGTTGAAGACACCAGATGTAAGTACTTAATTGGGCGCTGTAGAAAGCAAGTTGATATAGCACTTATGTTGAGTACATGAGAAGCATGTAATTATATTTAGGCTAAGATTCATATAGTAGATGTATTTAATAAATGACACACGCTCTTATAAAAAGAGAAATCTACTACAGCATGTAATTCATACTATATGTACATTGTACAATCAATAAGGGAAAGTGAGTGAAATTATCCCTGTTTACTCATCGTGTGAGAGCCCTTGAGATAATTTATTATTTACCTCATTTTGTGCCCTATGTTATTTCTAACTATATTCTCAGAGTGAAATATTAATGTTACTACTTTAGCTTGTTATCGACAATCATGAATAGATACATCATTTCTAGTATGGATAAAGACATGAGTGTTAGGGAAGACTATTATTATTTTACATCTATTGCATGTATTTACTGGTTGACCAATTATATCGTCTTCTGTGATTTTGGATATAATTGTAAATACATTTTTTTATGAGAATAGTCAAATATGATTTTTAAGGGATAGGTATATTTAGACCGATGTAACAAAATAAATCTAAGGCATTGTCAATTATCAATTATTTATTTCTTTTGAGGTTGTAGGCATTATGTCGTCCCTAACAAGTACATAATTTGAGCTTTTAAATGTAGGTGTACACACTAGTCATATGGCTTTCTTGCCGATATGAATTATTTAAAAAATAGATTAATGTTGAATGCCTTCTATTCTTGATAAAGCACTATCAAGCCCATCATGTCTGAGTGAGAAATGCTATATTTCTATGGTACGTCGATGATGAGTGTGATTAGAATGCACCGGTTCGTCTTGATGTGACATAATGGAGAGACGCCATTTGAAAGGGTATAGAGGAAGTTATATAAATAACTTCTTAAGATAATTGTCATAATGGTTGGCAGAAAAAACATTCTGAAAGAAACTGTTCTCTCTCTCTCTCTCTCTCTCTCTTCTTCTCTCTTCTCCATCAAAGAGCAAAAGGCATTCCAATATTGCTTTGAAAAGACAATCGATATTAACATCGTGGAACTTGAATGATTTTCTCGTGATTGCATCTAGACCATCGTGGAGTCGTATAGTTTCTTGTTTACTCGTGATTTAACATTCACTCCTAGGTTATTTGTTCATTGCGCATCGAGGAGGTTAGTCATTTTCTTTCGGCGACTCTTCTTCCAACACAAGCCTACATCCACTCTCCCATACTAATAACTTATTAGCTAGATTCCACTATGAAGAACCAATCAAAAGTTATAAGATCTGAGCAATGAATACTTAAGCTCATGTGATTAACTTCTCACACACTCTTAACCTTTAAATGATTATGCAACGCTGCTCATAGAGATGAATGTATTAAATCCTAAACACTTTTCAGACTTTAGAATTAAAAGCTTCAATTTCTCTCAAGTTGCAATTGATCCTTTTAACTTCGAGACTTCCTTTTATACTTCTCCCAGTCCAAGTTGATCGTTGGACAAATCTACAGGAGGATTATCCAACCAATCTAATCGTCGATTTGGATCTTGCTTAAAAGATTTGATTACTTCAAGATCGCCGAGGATAGAGCTTCCCAAAGATTCTATTGCCCATACAATAATTTAGGTTTCCATAAGTCGAATGTTTCTTATTAGAAAAAATGTTTCACCTCAAATATATCGTTCTCGGAAAGTCAAATCTTCGAGAGATATTTGGAATACTTTCCTTATAGAACTCCTGATAAGAAAAATGCAAGAAATCCAATCAATCACCATTAGCCATAGCACGAGTATATTGCCTCACTCCTAGCTGTTTGATAGAACAAATAAAGAAAGAAATAATTAAGCCGCAACTTTGATTTTGATTGATATCGTCTTATTATTTTCCATCAGACTTTCCACCTAAAAAATACTATCATTATAATCAAGGTCTTTACTCATAATAACTTTTGTCATTCTTCAAAATTGCTTTAAGGAATATTATCTGACCAATCTCCTCATTTGTGTTGATGACAAAACTTCCCAAGCAGAACTTTAGACAAATAGAAATCGATGGTATCACAAAAATCAGTGAGTACGAAAATCAGTAAGTTTAAAGCTTCAATATGCATGTGAGTGTTGTATTAACTTCAGATTTTCAGAAGTAGGCAAAAGGCAGGTCATATGAATGTGGCAATCTGCAACAAAGAAGGTTGAGGCATTTTCTTGTCAAGTAGCCAGTCGAGAGAGAAAAAACGCAAGCAAAAAGATGTTACTGGTTAAGAGTCATTACCAATGCAATACTTGCTCCTTCCATTGAATCTAGAAATAAACAACAGAGAGACTTACTACCTCTTTTGTTTGGATTAGTTCTTCTAACAACAGTGTCCTGTCCAAAGCTACAATTGCATTGATGCCAAAGCTCAATCCTGCAGCATAGAAAAGCATGAGAAGACTAGACAATATAACAATAAGTAGACAGGCCCGAAAGAAAAAGGGTGCATGAAACAAAATCAAAACTACTTTGACACTACAGTTTGTTCTGCACAAACTTCCTTCAAGACTCATTAGTGGCCATTATTCACTACCAGTGACATAATATATTCCCCACGCACTTAGATATTTAGGTTCTCGTCTACCTAGACACTGAGTCATACAAAAGTTCACTGGTATGTTTTTAATAGAAGTAGCCGCATACTTTGGCTTCTAAGGATGAAGTACCTTGGAGAAGCAGCTTTGCCAATTCTCAATCTTCCTAACAAGTCAAAATATTGCTTCTCCTCCAATACAAGGAGAGTTTCAAAGGCATTATTATATTCAAGGATCTGAGAAGTAATGATTTCATCTCACATTCTTTTGGCTTCATAACCAAATGTATTTTTGATAGTTAGGCCCATTATACATGTGATTTTCCCAAGAGAATAATTACTGTCAATTACTTTGACAAGCGAAGTGTATCGATAGAGTAAACTTGAAGGTTGTGTTACTTAAATGAGCTAGACTATGATAGTTGAAAATTAAAACCTGAAATTTGGTACTAAAAGAGCATAAATTTCTGCCTTTATTTACAATGATGTTGTTCATAGCATTGTCCAATCCTGAACAACTAGATTTTCAAAACAAATGAGGATATAAAAAATGCAACTTAATGATGCCTCATTGCAAACACAAAACTAGCTCTAAACACTTCCACTAGAACAATTCCATACAGCAATAATCCATGAGACAACTCTGCATGCTATCAATTCCATGCTGGAATTGCATCAATGAGTAACCAAAACAAAACTGGAGACCAAGTAAAGGGTTAAACAGCATAGTCTCACACGAACTGGACCAAAGATCTTGCGCTTATTCTTCAAATGTAGATAATCAACAATACATAAATCACAAATGAGAGTGCAGGACATTTCTTGATTCACTTTTGGATTAAATGGTTTGGCTGCTCCAGAATCGACAATACAGCCTTTGCTTTCTCAATCAAATCCTGCCTACCATGCATCCTCTCTAGTATCGCACCATACCTGACCAATACAAGATTCTAACAAATGTTTAACCCATGCATGCATTCTTAATCCTAAAGACCAAATGCTTAGGAAAATCAACCCATCGGTTAATGGCAGCAGAGCCCCACGCGCACACCTGCACATTTTGATGAACATTGAATAGAACCTAGAATGCGAGAGAGATCGAATACGCACCCTTGTTCTCTAAATCGACCAAAGGAGGGGGCCTCCTGTTGGATGAAAATTGCGCAACCCCAAGATCTCCATAACCAGAACAAGAACGTGCATAATTGAGTAGAAAGATTAACGCATCTATTTTGAGATCCATTGTTCTTGAAGTGGAAGCGGAAACACAATGTTTCACGTGCAAGTCCTTCTCCTCTATTGCCCTCCGTATCACTGGCTCAATGAGACGGCCCCCCTCACGTTTGGCGTTAGGTAAACACTCCTTAGGTGATGATACATGTGAGAATTAGGGTTAGAGGAGAGACTTGAGCACTATTTATAGAGTTTCCAGCAAGGCCCCCTCATTACGGGCCAGGCTCAATTCGGCCCAGATTAGCCAGTCCAATATTAGACTAATTAATAAATCTTCTATCTCACCTTAGACCAACACTGTTTTACGGTAACCGTAAAAATAATAAATTACAATATTAATTAATGTAGTCCACATTAGGAAAATTCTTACATTCTCCCACTTGGACTATATTAATTGAAATTGTATTGTATGTGCGCACATTTGGTCCAGAGATAATTCTTAATAGTCAATCATATCCCATAAAATCTTAAACACCGAATCATGGCAGTAACTGCATGTATACACACAGAGCCTTCCATGATCACAAGTGCTTTCAACTTTTTTGATATGGATTCAATATAGTAGTGTGTCAAATGGATAATATCTCTTATAGAGAGATCCCATTTGTCAGTCACTATTCTCTTACCTTAAACGTCACAAAAAACTTGTGCTACTAGAGAATGTCTTTATGGTTCCAATGAACTCACATATGCATTGTCCTTACGGTTAACCTTTTTTTATGTATAACAAGACATATGCTCAAGGCTAATAACCGGATGCCTCTAGCCTTCACTCAATGTTTATACAATACCTTGAGACTTTATCAATATGTATTCAACATAATAACAACACATTCAAAAATATTTTATTGAATGCAAAAGTTGATACATATCAAACCGTTACTAAATGTAACGAACACAGATGTGAACTTTATCAGAGTAAAGCCAAATAGCTCCCACTAAACAACAGTATCTCATGATGCTCCTAGGCCCATGCTAATGACATGTCGTTCAGATACACATGGGCATAGGCCTTTAGTTAGTGGATCTACAATCACATTATTTGTGGAAATATGCTATATTATAACGTCACATTTCTGTACCGTTTCTTTATGGTCAAAAATTTTGACCGTCATATATTCAGACCCCTTGAGACATTTGTTATTAAATAATATTATAAATTTATTGTCTCAATATAACCGTATGGGTTTATCCATAAAGTTAAAATGATCAACTCATTCATGAGGTTCTGGAGCCTAATAGCCCAAGTAACAGCCTAAAAAAATGTTACTAACACTGCTTACATAGTAAAAGATGACATAGAACTTTATTTACTGCACTTCCTACTAACATAAATATGCATTATGTTATTGATCTCATATCATCATAACAGCCAGCAAAGTTTACATCTGAATACCTTACTAGCTGCAAGAATTGAACATGTTTGTAAATTAGCATATAATCTCTTGTCCTCTTTAAATACCTCAAAAATTTCTTTGCAGCAACCCAGTGATCGCGTCCTGGATTTGACTAATATCTGCCTAGAAGTCCCGTCACAAAGATGATATTTAGTCTAGTGCAAATTCGAGCATACATTATACTTTTAAGTGCATTGACACAATGTATACCCTTTAATTATATTTTCTTAATATCTAAATAAGGACAATGTGATAGATTCAATCCATCACCCTTAACAACAGGAGTAATTCTTAACTTGCAATGATATATATATAGAATATTTCCAATATACGATCAGCAAATGTCCTTCGAGATAAATCTAATATAATATGGCAAAAACAATCCTTACGGACCTCAGTACAAATGATAAAAGATGTCTCAAGATCATTACTTGTAAACAAAATATCATTTACATAGAGTATGAGAAAAATAAATTTTCTCCAACTGACCTTGTAGTATATTGAACTACTTTGTTCCCAATTGAACAAAATAGCAACATTATGAAACTTTAATAATAGTGTTTGGAAACTTGCTTAAAAACTATGAATAAAACTTTTCAGTGTACACACAAGTTTACTTGAATCTGCTGCAAAATCCTCCAGTTGCACTATATAGATTTTGTATCTATTTAACGTAACTCCAAATCAAAAAGAGCTATTAATGCCACGTTTACTCTGAAAGAATATTTAAAGAAATAATTATTTCTTCACTATAAACTATCCACCCATCTTTCAGAGTGAAAACTTTATCATCTTTTATAGCATCTAATTACATACTTAATTGAGGATAAAAAAACAACATATATTTATGTTGCTAAATCAACAATGTAGTTAATATTGCAATCATGCTCTCACAAATAGATTATATAGTCTAATGGAATAATTCGTCTTTCCCTAACAAATCTCCCGAGTAAAGCTACAACCACCTCATTCTATACTTGAGAGGTTTGAAAAAATTCCATCATAAACTATATCAAGAATAGTACCTTGAACCTCAACAAGTTTAGTCTATGGTATAGAAGATTCCACAATTGTCTGTACCACAATTGTCTGTATAGACAAAGACAAAGACACAGTGATTTTCCATCGTACTATTATCCTTAATAGTTTGAGAGCAGTTATCCTCTACAATTACGTCAAACTGTAGAAACTTTACAGTATGTGATTCCATAATTCTTGTACCTTCTTTAGGATCATAAAATCAATACCCCTTTAACAATTTGGGTAAGATACAAAATAATTCCGAGTGGATCTAAATTCCAACGCACTTAATATTGGATTAGATAACCTCACTTCTGCATGACACCTCTAAATTTAATATGATTCAAGTAATTTATGTCAAGTCTATAACTCAAAAGAAGTTTATGAAACAACTTTTGTATGTGAAAAAGTTGCTTTCATAATATCAGCTTACAGAAGACCGGATAAATTAGTCTTACTAATCATACTCATCACCATGTTCATTATGGTGCAATAATGCCTTTTGGCCAAATCTTATTGTCAGAATTTTCGGGCATAGTAATTAAATTACCACTTCAGAATTTACCAAGTATTTGACAAATGACCCTTTAAGCTATTTCGCATTGTCATACTTGCCAAAATATTTATGACCACTATTAAGCCTGACAACCTTTAAGACTAATTCTAACCAATTTATTCTTTATTATGGTCATTTTACTTCCATAATAATCAACATAAATCTTTAGATAATCATTAAGAGTAGACAAAATATTAACATTAATTTTTCTACTCTTCCTTTAGACATGTGTGAGACTATTCCTTAGATAAAAAACTTTTGGAAACAACATTTTCAACCTTATAAGAGACACATATATCATTAGGACTTAAACACAATATTTGTAGATATGTCCTAATTTCGGTATTAGATAAAACATAACTTCAAGCTATTAAGGTTTCCATGATCTTTTAATAGTGCAGTCCGCAGGCAAATCATTTTTCAAGTGTTCCTGAATGGAACGGTTTATGGACAGTAAGCAAATTCTATTGCTCTTTTCTCAAGCAACAAATCATATGTCCACAACTTAAAATTTGAAGTAATAAAAACCTCAATAATAGTGGAGTTATAAATTACAGAAAATGTGACTAAAAACAAGCAATGTATATAATTAACATCATGTGAGCACCGTGTAACTTGACGTACAAGTACACATCCAGAGAGTTACATGCATAATCATATAATCATATTTGGGCAGAATACATGACATGCAGTTGTACACTCCCCATATGATAGCGGTTATGATCTTCGTGAATTCATCACCTTTGGGCATATGAACCAGTAGGATTAGTCACTCCTCCACCACACCATCATGTATCCCTCCATGAACTAATACACAATAACCTCATTTGGGAGTATGACCACACATTAGACCAGGAGACATCCCAATCAGCATACGAGACCAAAATTTCTCAAACCCAATCAAGCGTGCCACTTTAGCGGTCACTACTCAATTGAATCATTGAAACTCTCTCATACTAGGGATATAAACTTTACTTCTCACATACACCATATACATGTGATTTTAACTTTAGTGATAGGGGTAGTAAATCACTAAAATAACATATTATGCTAATTACATTGCTTTATTCATTAATAAAAATTAATCACACACACACACACACACAGAGCAAACCTGAAAAATAGATTCCAATGAGATCACTGATCACAGCAACACAAAAAACTTCTCATAACAGAGAATAAAACATCTTTTATGTACCCCGATTACAGATTACCAGAATAACATAAAAAGAATGCTGATCCAAAGGATCCCTCATAAGTTAACATCAATAGCAATATAGAGTATCCAGATTGACAAGCTTAATAGCTGATCAACTATTGATCATGAGTTTTATAAGGCAAAACATGACTCCAAGGCCAATAGCTGATTTATTAGCCAATTATGAGTAACAAATTATCATTACATCAACTAATGGCCTATAAATTGAGTCAAAACACAGAACCAAATATCTAATCTTATAACAGTAGATATTATTACTCTGCGTAAATGTTGTCATACTTCTTAACCATAAATCAATGCTCAACTTGATAGACATTAACAAGTGACCAGATGAATTTAGGTAAAATATGAAATAACTTAACTGACATATATTACCCACATTTAGTAGATGTGATAATTAATATAATCAATTTGGTCACGAGTTCTTAAAACGTCTATCATTCAAAGGTTATTAGAAGAAACAAAAAATACATCATGATGCGTATAAATAACCATGCTTGAGCAACAAAAGTTCCATAACCTCTTACTGTTTCTCATCACCTCAATACATAGTTCAATTACTATCCCATAATGATTGTATCTCATTAAGCTAGCTTCAGTTCACAAAAGAGTTTAATTTTTATTAATAAATCACACCATTATAATATTTATGTGATAACATACCTATAACCCAACACTTGTATTTTCAAAATCACAGAAAATACAAGAAAAATACGCAAAAATACACTAAAAATACACGTATTTAGGGCTTTGTATGTATTTTCACATCCATAAAATAATAAAAAATATAAAATAAATACACCACGACGTAGAGGAAGATCATACGAATACAACGCCACCAGCCACGCGCCAAACGGAGGCTCCACACGCCCACATGCGCCGCCTGAGTGTGTGGTGCATGGAGCTCACGCGCGGCACGTGTTCGACGCCTAGGCGGCGTGTGGCCGCTCGTGGGGGCACGTGCGGCCTCCTCCGGCGACGCGCCACCTATGGTTCTTCTCGGCTCGTCGAGCCCAGTCCGAATATATAATTTTATTTTATTTTTATTGAACGAAAAATCTCGAAAATCTCACCACCGCCTGCGGTGGCCTAGTTGGATAAGAGCTCCCATGATGTCTACCTAGGACGGAGGGGTTCAAATCCCGCGGGACGCACGGGATCTTAAGTGCGACGTCGGGGTGGTGGGTCCTCCGCTAGCGTCGCCCCAGGGTTTACCTGCCGGCTACCGGCTATACGGGGTTCCCTAGGTATCAAAAAAGAAAAATCTCGAAAATCTCAAATTAGGGCAAAATCCTATGCGTTCGAGTTCTAGGGTTATGAAGGCTCTGATACCACATGTTGGATGCAAATTGCGTAACCCCAAGATCTTCATAACCAGACCAAAAACGTGCATAATTGAGTAGAAAGATTAATGCACCTGTTTTGGGATCCATTGTTTTTGAAGCGGAAGCGGAAACACAATGTTCCACACGCAAGTCCTTCTCCTCTATTGCCCTCCGTATCACTAGCTCAATGAGGCAGTCCCCCTCACGTTTAGTGTTAGGTAAACGCTCTTTAGGTGATGATATATGTGAGAATTAGGGTTAGAGAAGAGACTTGAGCACTATTTATAGAGTTTCTAGCAAGGCCCCCTCATTACGGACCAGGCCCAACTCGGCTCACACTAGCCAGTCCCATATTAAACTAATTAAGAAACCTTCTATCTCACCTTAGACCAACCCTGTTTTACGGTAACCGTAAAAACAGTAAATTACAATATCAATTAATGTAGTCCACATTAGGAAAATTCTTACACCTCCTCCTCCTTCTCCTGCTACTACAGAGCAAGGGACTTGCTCTACGAAACCCTAGAATGCGAGGAGCAAAGAAGAGGGCATCGACGATAGGGCACAGTCATCGACAACGACGACGGCGGTAGCTAAGTCAACGACCGGAGAAGGTGCAATCATCACGTCTTGTTTCGTGTTTGGGTTTGGGTGAAGACTAAAGACTGGGTGAGAGGAGAACGTGTTTCTTTCAAACACATCAAGCCAATAATGTGTTCGGGGCCAAACAATGTTTCGATCTTAACCTGACCCAAAACATGTTTGTTTTCTTGTTTCATAACAATTATCCGAACAATTTTAAGACCTGAAACATGTACTCAATTCCAGGAATTGTGTTTAACCCCACCCGAGCAAAAGATTCTTCGCTCCAAAGTAATAGAAAATATGGACCTAAGTAAAGTCCTAATATACAAGCATTATTCAATTCCAGTAATTGCGTTTAACCCCAAGCCCATTTGCTTCTTAGGTAGACACGCCTTTTGCTCCATACACAATAGAGTCTTTCCAAAAGAAAGCATCACGCTTATACTCCATTTGTTCTATTTGTTTTGTTGGGCAAGATGAAAATATCGCAACAATAGTTCACAATTGTGTGTATTACAATGCTAGTATGTCATAATTGACTAGCATGATAAATTCATTAGCAGTCCAATGACCCAATTGCAGTCAACATTTATAGAGTAGTTAGGAGTAGTAAATTTACTAAAGTGAAATCTATCGCTGCTCCTCCCCCACCGACAAATTATAGAGTAGTAGGGAATGGTAATTACATATTTTCACCTAAGTCAAGAATACAATGAAGACATTAATTGCAGTCAACTGATTAAAAAACAATAACATTTTAACCTTCATAGGTCAAGAATGCAGTGTGAACATCATCTATTTGTTTTTTGGTATGAAATGAGGGAGGGGCTCATGCTTGTGGTTCGTGGAAAGTGGAGCGTCCGTGCATTATTAGCTCTATCATTCAAATAGCCTTTGTCCTGCTATTACATTTGAACGTCTAATCAACGAAGAGGTGGTCCTTGTTCAAGCTTTGTCTTCTTCTCTTGAAAAAAAACGACGGCCAAAAGCAAAGGAAGAACATGGGAAGAAACGAAGGAAGAAGCATTGGAGTTTTTTTTCTTTTCTTTTTAGGGCTTGTAATTTTTTACTTGAGTTTTTTTTTTTTTTGGATAAAAGTATCCATATTCTGACCATTGAAAAAATCACATGCTCACTAGTCAACAAACGTTTGGCTAATTGGTGAGTTTAGGTCCTTATGTGAGATTGATTTAGTCATTTTAAATCATTATTTGAAAAAATGTTCACTTTTGGTCTTTTTTGATGAAATGACTCTATTCTACGGTCTTTTTTAGAATATTCCCAAATAATAACTATCAAGCTTTTCTGTTAATGACAAAAAAAAAAGAATAAAAAATGTAATGGAAATGAACCCCCCAAATCAAGCCTTAGATTCGCTTTAAATATGAGCATGTAGAAGGAACAAAGTGCTGTGGGCCACCTGCCCATCAAAATCAGCTTTAATAATTTTTCTTTCTAGAGCGAAGTTGCATGGAAAAAAACCAGCACGAAAGTGAGCAAATATTTTCTTGTACTTTTGACTAAGAAAATAAGACAAAGAAAACCACCCGTGGTGGCGGCGTAGTGGTTGAGTGCAGGTTCCTTTTGGGAGAGGTCCTGAGTTTGAATCGCTGCATCGTCTACCTTGCGAGAAAGGAACCCACGACTTACTTGGGGCAGCAAGGGTGGTGGTGACTCTACTACTCCTTCAGGGTTTACTCCGCTGCGACGCGGCGCACGGAGGTTCCCTGGGTACCCAAAAAAAAAAAACGACAGAGAAAAAAAATGTGAGATATTATCAAATCACAGGAAACATCCGACGTTAGTGAAAGCTTTAAAATTTTGAAGTGCCATTCTTCATTAAAGTCCAACGCGAAAAATCGTCTTTTTGACTAAATAATATGAATATATATTCTTCACACCTAGACGAAGTCTTTCTTATGAGCTTTGATGTGATGTATCCAATTGTTTTGGAAATAACTTGCATTTTGATTTGACCAAGAATAACACCATCATGCAAGTGGGCACCCAAAAAAACATCCAATAAAAAGTGCCCGAGCAAAAGATTCTTCGCTCCAAATAACACTTTAACCTTCATAAGTCAAGAATGCAGTGTGAACATCATCTATTTGTTTTTTGGTTTGAAATGAGGGAGGGACTCATGCTTGTGGTTCGTGGAAAGTGGAGCGTCTGTGCATTGTTAACTCTATCATTCAAACATCATTTGTCCTACTGTTACATGTGAGCGTCTAATCAACGAAGAGGTGCTCCTTGTTCGAGTTTTGTCTTCTTCTCTTGAAAAAAAACGAAGGCCAAAAGCAAAGGAAGAACGTGGGAAGAAACAAAGGAAGAAGCATTTGAGTTTTTTTTTTTTCTCTTCTTTTTAGGGCTTGTAATTTTTTACTTGAGTTTTTTTTTTTGGGATAAAAGTATCCATATTATGTAGGGGTGAGCATCGGTCCAGGGTCAACCCTGGACCGACTCTGGACCGGCCCAACCCTACCGGTCCTGGTCCAGTTCCCAAAGAGACTAGGTCGGTCTTTAGTCCTAGAATTCTTGGACCAGCACTGTGCATGTTGATCCTCGGTCCTAAGAGTTCCGGGTCGGTTCAACCCGCACCAACCCTGACTATATATATAATATTATTTATAATTTTTTTATATAGAGAAAACCTTAAAATAAATGGCGTCAACAACATTAAACAGCTATTTAGTGAGGAGTTCAAGTAACTTTACATTGTTCTTTAATAACTTAAGTTTTTAATGTCTTTTACGGCGTCAATAGTCATAATTTACAAATGAGGAAAATGTTTTTATAAGGAGTCATCACAGTGTCCAAAAAAGCACCTTATGGCATCCTCCTCTAGTATTCGTTCTCTTCTGTCTTATTTGTCCTCTTAGTCTTCAATTTGCTAAAATCAAAAAAAATAACTTCTCCACTCGCCACTCGACACTCGCCTCGCTCGCTTTAGGTCACTCCTGCCGCTCGCCGCTCGATGCTCACTTGGCTTGTTACTCCCCGCTAGACATTCGATGCTCATTCTGTTCAACACTCACTCCACTTGACCCTCACCGCTTGCCTTTCTTAACTGACCTTGCTCATCATCGAACCCATTGGGTCGATACGATACTAGGTTGCCCTTTCAAGGAGTACAAAAAATGAAATAAAAATTATTGGTTAGTCTTGGGTTGACCTTGAAACTGGACCGAACCTATTGGATCAGTTCGGTCCTCAATCACTTTTTTAAGGAGTATAAAAAATGAAATAAAAAATTATCAGTTGATCCTAGGTTGACCTTAGAACTGGACCGAACCCATTGGGTCGGTCCGATCCTCGGTCCCAAGCTCAATAGGGTCGGTCCTCGGTCCCAAAAATTGAGGACAAGCACTGTGCGAGTTGGTCCTAGGGTTAGAGGGTGGACCGGCCCAACCCAACCCGAACCATGCTCACCCCTAATATTTTGGCTATTGAAAAAATCACATGCTCGCTAGTCAGCAAACATTTGGCTAATTGGTGAGTTTAGGTCCTTATGTGAGATTGATTTAGTCATTTAAATCATTATTTAAAATAATGTTCACTTTAGGTCTTTTTTTATGAAATGACTTTATTCTACACTCTTTTTTAGAATATTCCCAAATAATAAGTATCAAGCTTTTCTGTTAATGACAAAAGATTCTTCACTCCAAAGTAATAGAAAATATGGACCTAAGTAAAGTCCTAATATACAAGCATTATTCAATTCTAGTAATTGTGTTTAATCCCAAGCCCACTTGCTTCTTAGCTAGACACGCCTTTTGCTCCATACACAATAGAGCCTTTCCGAAAGAAAGCATCACGCTTATGCTCCATTTGTTCTATTTGTTTTGTTAGGCAAGATGAAAATATCGCAACAACAGTTCACAATTCTGTGTATTACAATGCTAGTATGTTGTAATTGACTAGCATGATAATTTCATTAGCAGTCCAATGACTTGATTGCAGTCAACATTTATAGAGTAGTTAGGAGTAGTAAATTTACTAAAGTGAAATCTATCGCTGCTCCTACCCCACCGACAAATTATAGAGTAGCTAGGAATGGTAATTACATCTTTTCGCCTAAGTCAAGAATACAGTGAAGACACCAATTGCAATCAACTGATTTAAAAAAAAATAACACTTTAACCTTCATAGGTCAAGAATGTAGTGTGAACATCATCTATTTGTTTTTGGTTTGAAATGAGAGAGGGGCTCATGCTTGTGGTTCATGGAAAGTGGAGCGTTCGTGCATTATTAGCTCTATCATTCAAACAGCCTTTGTCCTACTGTTACATTTGAGCATCTAATCAATGAAGAGGTGGTCCTTGTTTGAGCTTTCTCTTCTTCTTGAAAAAAAACGATGGCCAAAAGCAAAGGAAGAACATGGGAAGAAACGAAGGAAGAAGCATTTGAGTTTTTTTTCTTTTCTTTTTAGGGCTTGTAATTTTTTACTTGAGTTTTTTTTTTTTTTTTGGATAAAAGTATCCATATTCTAGCCATTGAAAAAATCGCATGCTCACTAGTCAGCAAATGTTTGGCTAATTGGTGAGTTTAGGTCCTTATGTGAGATTAATTTAGTCATTTTAAATCATTATTTGAAATAATGTTCACTTTCGGTCTTTTTTTTGATGAAATGACTCTATTCTACGGTCTTTTTTAGAATATTCCCAAATAATAACTTTCAAGCTTTTCTGTTAATGACAAAAAAAAAAAAAGAGAATAAAAAATGTAATGGAAATGAACCCCCCAAATCAAGCCTTAGATTCGCTTTAAATATGAGCATGTAGAAGGAACAATGTGCTATGGGCCACCTGCCCATCAAAATCAGCTTTGATAATTTTTCTTTCTAGAGCGAAGTTGCATGGAAAAAAGCCAGCACGAAAGTAAGCAAATATTTTCTTGTACTTTTGACTAAGAAAAGAAGACAGAGAAAAAAATGTGAGATATCATCAAATCACAGGAAACATCCGACATTAGTGAACACTTTAACTTTTGAAGTGCCATTCTTCATTAAAGTCCAAACGCGAAAAATCGTCTTTTTGACTAAATAATCTGAATATATATTCTTCACACTCAGACGAAGTCTTTCTTATGAGCTTTGATGTGATGTATCTAATTGTTTTGGAAATGACTTGCATTTTGATTTGACCAAAAATAACACCATCATGCAAGTGGGCACCCAAAAAAACATCCAATAAAAAGTGCCTGAGCAAAAGATTCTTCGCTCCAAATAACACTTTAACCTTCATAGGTCAAGAATGCAGTGTGAACTATTTGTTTTTGGTTTGAAATGAGGGAGGGGCTCATGCTTGTGGTTCGTGGAAAGTGGAGCGTCCGTGCATTGTTAGCTCTGTCATTCAAACAGCCTTTATCCTACTGTTACATGTGAGCATCTAATCAACGAAGAGGTGCTCCTTGTTCGAGCTTTGTCTTCTTCTCTTGAAAAAAAAAAAAACAATGGCTAAAAGCAAAGGAAGAACATGGGAAGAAACAAAGGAAGAAGCATTTGAGTTTTTCTTTTCTTTTCTTTTCTTTTTAGGACTTGTAATTTTTTACTTGAGTTTATTTTTTTTTTTTTGGGATAAAAGTATACATATTCTAGCCATTGAAAAAATCACATGCTCGCTAGTCAGCAAACGTTTGGCTAATTAGTGAGTTTAGGTCCTTATGTGAGATTGATTTAGTCATTTTAAATCATTATTTGAAAAAATGTTCACTTTTGGTTTTTTTTGATGAAATGACTCTATTCTACGGTCTTTTTCAGAATATTCTCAAATAATAACTATCAAGTTTTTCTGTTAATGACAAAAAAATAAAAAATAAAAAGAGAATAAAAAATGTATTGGAAATGAACCCCCAAATCAAGCCTTAGATTCGCTTTAAATATGAGCATGTAGAAGGAACAATGTGCTGTGGGCCACCTACCCATCAAAATCAGCTTTGATAATTTTTGCTTAGGCATGATGTTCAGTCCTCGTGCTATAAATTCAGTTGATGAAATGCTTTTCCATGCACTCCGCTTTTCTTGTAAACCCTAAGAGTGCTGCATATCCTTCATCTCATTCATGTCGGCCAGTTCACCATCGGATGCAAGCCAAAAGAAGACCGACGGTAGCACTGGTCGGGTTCATGTCTTCAGTGGAAAATCAGACAGGTTTGAAGGACTAACGGTGGAAATCAAGGAGACCATGGACGCTGAGACATTCACTCGCTGCCTCAGAACTTCAATTGATGAATGGAAGAAACAGGTGCGGAATAATGTTAATAACTATTTGTTGCAAAAAAATAAGCTACCGAACACACTAATGAGCAAGAACAAGCAAATAAATCGGACGCTGGATCGACACAGTTGACTTCCTTGTTTTTCACACGCCAAAACCTGCAACAATTTGGACTTTCCTTTTAATTTTGCCACACCTGAGATAGCATAAACCAGGCCAGATTTTCTGCAGTGTTTAGTCGCATTTACTGTTTTGGCTCCGAATAAACTCATGATTTCAAACTTCCTCTTGCCTCTTTTGTTGTGTCCTCCTGAATTGCAGGGGAAGAAGGGCATCTGGATCAATTTGCCCATTGAACATGTCAACCTTGTTGAATCTGCAGTGAAGGTACATGACTCTTTATGTTGCCAGGCATGAACGAAATTATTTTGGCTAATGAGAGAACACAAAGTACATTCTTATATGTTAACTTGGCAAGAAATACAAGTGAATCAAGTGGTGATAACATATGATTCATGCCTTCTAATTTTTGTCACAGGAAGGATTTAAGATCCACCATGCTGAAGAAAATTACTTGATGCTGACGCATTGGCTTGCTCCTGAGAAAAGTACCATTCCTATTAATGCCTCCCACAGGATTGGCGTGGGTGCTTTTGTCATGAATGATGATGGAAAGGTAATGACCATAATGCTTTTAGCGGATTCCAACACTTGAGGGCCACTGCAAAACACCAACTTGAGTCAAATTCAAAATGATAAAGAATTGGGTCTTCCCACCAGGATTGGCTCGTGTAGTTGTAGTATATGCTACTTCTGCAAAATGTCCTTTCATACTTTTCGCTAATTTGCGTTATATTGCCTGTTTACCTTCCGTTTCTTCCAGGCAAATTGACTTCCTCATGTTCTATAAAATCTTCACCTCCATAGGTCCATCCAAGCATTTAGTGAATCCATGTTTTACAGCTTGTTCTACTTCGACAAAAGGTCCTTTCAGATTTGGACACAGTTTTCTGTACAATAGCTCGTTCCCTTTCCATAAAGCCACTCCCTTTCCATGCTTTAGATGTCCTGCTGTTAATCCTATTTGCAAATGGCTCATGTCTTTGTTCTACACATTCAAAAAAATTAGTAACCTTTATTATTTTGCCACCTTCCAAACATCACATGGTTTTTCTAAAAAATATCAGCCTGCCTGATAGGCATTAAGGATATATAGGATCACAATAATTACGCATGGGAAATAATCCTCTGCATTCAATGTTCATTGGATTCGTGTGTGCATATGTTACCATTGTGTATAAGCAGAGATGTTGGATATTTGTTCCTTTATGCTAACAGAACCAGTCTTTGGTGCCAGTGAGTTTTGTTTGACTAGGTTGTCTATATGACAAGCCATTTAGTAATGTGACTTCACTCCTATTAGCCTTTGGGGTGCAATAAATCTTCTCAGCTTTAGCAACAAGCTAATAGTTTTCTATCAGTTTTCCTCTCTTAACTGATTCAATCCGTGGATAACAGCCCTTGTGAAGAGATAAAATGCAGTAACGTTTTATACATACTTTTCTTAGGGGCATCCTTTCGTTCTGCTTTATCTGGTTTTCGACATGATTCTATTACAACCAGACACTCGATACTTCAATGAATTTAAAACCTTCCCCTCCTTTCCAGGTGCTTGTAGTCCAAGAGAAGAGTGGAAAGCGTGTATGGAAGCTCCCCACTGGAGTTGTTAACGAGGTATGTTTAAGAAATCAAGTACTACATCAGAAGTATCAATACATGTTGCGATGGTTTGACCATGACTCTATCCCTGTAGGGCGAGGATATATGGTGTGGAGCTGTGAGAGAAGTAAAGGAAGAGACAGGAGTAAGTGACGAGTTTTATGTTGTGTAGAAAAGCTAATTCTCTAAGGCATTCACTTGAGAACTCCAACTAAAGCCTTATTCTTATATGTTCTACAGGTAGATACTGAATTCGTTGAGGTCCTCTGTTTCAGTTAAAAGAAATCCTCTATTTCAGATTGTGGTGCATTAATATTTTTTGGTCTTTGTTTTAGAGCCTTCTTCTATGTTTAGCCTTCTGATATTCGAATTTGCTTTCACTTCTCTAAAACGCTCTCTTGTGTTCGATCACAGGCAAAGCCACCAAGCATTCTTCACAAAATCAGATTTGCTCTTCCTGTGCGTGCTTCGGCCTAAATCAACTTTAATCAAGAAACAGGAAGTAGAGATCGAGGCAGCCGAGGTACATTCGCACTTGCAGATCTTCTTGATTTTGGTAGAAGTACGAAGACTTTACTGATTAATCTTTGCTTGGGCTGTCTTGTACTATACTGGACTGCGTGCTTCAATCTTGCAATCTTGCTCAATTTTTGCTGAATAATGAATCTAGTAAAATTAGATGTACGATTTTGTACGATTTTAAGCACATCAGTGACTAGCTACTTCACTGAATGTCTGTTCAAGAACCGAGCAAGAAATCGAGGCTACTGAGATAATTCACCGACCTGAAGAATCCTTTCTACCTAAGATCCAAACGGTCAAGCACAGTATACTTCTCAACAGCTCGTAAACCTCAAATATAGTGTTCCAGCAAGCTGATCAGTTCTGTCCATCCATAGAACGAGTTTATCGAACAATTTCCCCCTATTCACAGTTTCACTTCGGTGTGTTATTTAAGGTTTTGAGTACGCCATATGAGTAGTCTTTCAATTGCGCAGTGGATTCGGATCGAGGAGTATGTACAGCAGTATCCTCCCGAGAAAAAGGACCAGTTCTATGAGATGGCACAGATATCCTGGGAGAAGGCAAAGGATCAGGGCTGTCCCGGTTTCAGACACTTTAAGAGCAAAACGGGTAGCGGAAAGCCTTGTTACATATACTCGGACAAGCCTGGAAAGCCGGAGTAGCACTAGCAGCATCTGAAGCTTACTTCGGTTTCTGCTTATGGCACAAGATAAATACATCAATCTAAGCTATATGCGTCTCCTTTCTCTTCACATGTATTATCTGTCATAGTATGCCCCACATAAAATTTCCTCTGGGAAGGAAAGAGGCAGTGTTTGTAATATATTTCAAGATTATTCCTGGTTTTAAGGAATTTTGGAATCTTTCTCCCATGCTTTTGAGATTGAATAGCTCTTAATTAAAGCCAAGTTTAAAAGAAGGTGCAAATAGACTATAAGAATGTTTATATTGAAAAAAATTTAGCAAGATTCTTATGCCTAATGCTCTAAAATTAAAAAAAGATAAGGGATAAGAAAATTTATAACCAGTCTTATTAGCTTTTGCGATATTCAGAGACTTAGAATATCTTGCGGACACAATTTTAGTGCAATAAAATCCGAAAGTTCCGCTCGGTCATCCTTCTCCCCCTTTTTGTCAATAGCCAAAAAGATACTAGATGAACCAAAATATTATAGCCTAACCATAGTACAAAAGTTAGTCCAAAATATCCAAACATAAAGTGAATCTGAAAAACATTACTCGCCAAACTGAAAAACAATCCAAACTTTCAAGAAATAACGCAAGCAAAGAAAGTTGTTTGAAGATGTTTGGCTTGGGTCAGGGTTTGGAATAGGAGAAGAAAATTTGGCTTCGGGAGGTAGTTGAACCAAAACATAGTATTGCATGTTCTTAATAGTGCGCTCCATATTCTTCATTCTTGAATCCAACTCTTCGGCCTGGTGTCTAAGGAATAGCTATAGATTCTTTAGCTCTTTTTCCATAGCAACATTGTGCTCCTTGATGTTGAGTAAAGTCTAGAGGACAACCTGTCTTTAGTACTGTCAATAATAGGTACATTATCAGGATTTACCTCAACTCCAAGTTTCATCACCATGGGGATATCCTCTCTTCTCTATCTATCAGTTTCAAGCTCCCCCTCAATACTGTCAATTCCTTACCCTTTATCATGCATATCTTTGTCAATAGAAGGGTCGAATGTAGCAACATGTTGGATTTGCTCACCAGGAGAAGACATGCCATCGGTTCTAGTAGGAATTTGAGGAATGTTAATGGCAAAGGCATCAACATCATCTGTGTTTTCTGGAGCCTTGGGAAGGTCAATAGCTACATCCTCACAAATTTCTAGAGCTTTTGGAAGATCATCAACATCATCAGCTGCTTCTTTAGGAACTTATGGAGCCTTTGAAATATCATCAATACCATCGGTGGTGTCTACAGGTATGTTCCCAGCCAAAGGTTCCTCAGGGTCTGCTAGTACGTCTGCTTGACCATGCTCCCCCGGAGTGGATGCCATGGTTTGAGAGGGATCGACTTCATGATTGTCAGCGAGTTCCTTATCCGCAGCAGGTTCCTAAACCTCATGAAGGGATCCTTGGATATGATGAATGCTTTTCATCTTGTTCTTCCAGCTGTTGTGATCTTTTTCGTCGAAGTACATAGGTCTTGAATCACTCTGTCCTTCCATAAGTCTTGATTACTAGCCACAAAAATATCGTTGACTCAAAAGTAATAAAACACTTCAATGAAGAGTAACCAAAACTCTGATACCAATTATTATAGCTAAAATTATCGCTTAGGTGATATTGCGGAAATAAAAGAATTTAAACTAATATTATAGCGAAACAACTCTTGGTGGAGGTTAGATTTTACTGATGTGTAATTCTATCACAATTAATAATAAAGAGAGTAAGGGATAGAGAATTGCACTTAAAAGATTACAGTACTTCAACTTTTGTAAGTCTACGTCTACTCTCTCACGCTAACAGTCTATTGGCTAAACTTCACAATGAAGAACCAATTAGAGATTATAAGATTTGAGCAGTGAATACTCAAGCTCGTGTAAATAACTCCTTAAACATTCTTACCCTCTAGATGATTACACTATCACTCACAGAGACGAATGTATTAAATCTCAAACATTCTCCAAACTTTAAAATTAGAAGCTTCAATTCTCTTGAGTTGCGATTGATCCTTTCAACTTCAATATATTCTTTTATACTCATCCCAATTCAAACTAATTGTTGCACAAATCCTTAGGAGAATTATCCAGTCAATCTATCCATTGGCCTAAATCTTGCTTAGAAGATTTGATTGCTTCAAGGTCACCAAAGATAGAGTTTCCCAAAGACTCTGCTGCCCATACGACAGTTTGGATTTCCATAAGTTGAGTATTCATATTAGAAATATTGTTTCGCCTCAAGAATATCATTCTGGCAAAGTCAAATCTCCAACAGATATTTGGAATACTTTCCTTTTAGAACTACTTATAAAAAAGACAAAAATCCAACCAATCATTATAGCAGTTGCATGAGTATATTGCCTCATTCCTAACCTTTTGACAAAACAAATAAGAAAGGAAATGACAACTCTAATTCTGATTGATATCGTTTGATTATTTTTCATTAAATTTTCCACCTGAAAATTACTTATCATCAAAATCAAGGTCTCAGGATAAGTTTTGTCATTATTCAAAATTGCTTTAGGAAATATTATCTCAACAACATTGACTATTCTCACTTAAGCCATCTTTGGCAAGAAGGAAAACGTCATACCGTCGCTGTAGCCGGCCATTTCCACGAATGTTCCTTTTCCTTATGCAAAATGACAATTTTAAAAACATCCACTATATGTACATTTTCTATGGCAAGAATATCTTCGAGTAGAAGCGAATCTTCTCCTCTCGCAGTACCGCCCCACTCACAATCCCAACCTTTTTGTTTTCATTTCATTCTACTTTATCATATTTTTATTTTTTTCACAAAAAATCCGAAAGTACATCCACCTTTACGAGAGAAGCCGACAAGACCACCAACCGGGCTTTTTGTCTTTTTTCCAAAGTAATAAAGTAATATTTAAAAAAACGGAACATGGGTATATTATTGTAGCTTATAAATGGGAAAAGAAAATAATATAAAATCTGGTATCCTAAAGTTCCTTTTATCATGTAATGTTAGGTGTTGAAAAGTTCAACTTCACTTCATCTTCCAGAAAACAATGCAAAAAAGCTAGGCTGGTCGTTTTTTTTCAAATCCTGATTCCATGTGCAGAATATCGGGCAACTTTCAAGAACTCTTTTCCTTGTTTGAAGGGACAAAGAAAAGGAAAAGGGAGGGAAAGAGAAAATGAATCCGATCTGCATTATAATGGGCGGGGGCAATCGAGAGGACGTGCAAGGATGTGCAAATATCGGAATTGGAATGCTCGATCTTTTCTGGTCAGAAATGAACGTGAAATATAGTGATGGGATAGCGATCGGTTCCGCGAAAATGGGCCAGACACGTCCCAAAGCGATGCCCTAGAAGATTCCCCTGAATTTGGTTGTAAGCATGTCGGTGCCATTTGCATTAGGAAAAGGGTGCGATTATTAGGATCAATCATGGACAACATCTCTCTCTCTCTCTTCGTTCATGCGCAGGAGCAAACATGGCAATCTAGCTCGGGTCAATCTGTTTTTGAGGTTGTGCGATGTCAATCGCCAGTACCGACCTCGTATTTGAGGTCAACGTTAATCATCGACCGTGCTGCTAGCACCAAGTTCGGTCGTGAGCGTCATTATTGGCAACAATTGCAATGGCAATGGCAATAAGGAATTTTTTTTTTTTTTTTTTGGTTTTCCGGTCGGTAGAGGTGCGGGACTGGGGGAGGCGAGATTTTTTCCCTGATAGTTGACTTTTTCATATTAATTTGGCACGGGTTAAGTTAAAAAAAAAGAGTTAGTAAGAGAGATTAGTCATGAATGGCTATCCCATTAGATGAAATGGCCATCTCCTCTAATCCGATTCTTAATTCCTAAAAGGCTCGATAAAAGTAATCGATCTATAATAGACATTAGATATAATGTCATTACGGCAACCAAACGTGCTATTAGTTATGTATGTAAAAAATCCCCGAAAAAAAATTAATTTTAGATAGATGACATATGGTTCCTCGAAACAAACAAAAGCATAAAAATTCATTTGATAATTTTTTTTATTCCCGATAACAAAAATCTATTTTTTAGTTCCCAAAAATAGATTAGAACAAAATCAAAAAATAGAAAAAAGTAACATCTTATTTTCGGAAACAATTTTAAAATTAAATATAAATTTTTCTTTTTTCTCTCTCTCTCTTTTTTGTTCCTTTTCTCCTTTTCTCTTCTTCTTCTTCCATCGGCAGTCACCAACCGGTTGGGTGAGGTCCGGCGAACTCATTAGAGCCTTGCTAGGCCAAGGCAAGGTCTGGCAAGCTCACCGGAAGCTCGCTTGGCCATCGCGAGCCTAGCCTTCGCAGATCTCGCTAGGCCATCGGTGAGGCTCAACCCCGCCCAAGCGGTGCAAGGTTAGCCTTGCCTAGATTTGGCAAGTTCGAGGCTCGCGATGGCTAGGTGCGACTTCGGCTAGCTCACTGGACCTTGCTCAGCCATAAAGAAAGAGGAAGAAGAAGAGAAGAGGAAAAAGAAAAGAAAAAACAAGGGAAAATAAGAAAAGTATTAAAAAAATTAAAAGAAACAAAAAAATTAATAATCCTACCAAACATCTTCAAAAACTCAAAAATTATTTTCAAAAATAGAATAAAAAAATTATTTTTGAAAAAAGATTATTCTCAAAAATATAATAGTTATCAAATGCGCCTTAAGTGACTTATTAGAAAAAAAAATCATGCACCGCCTTTCTTGTGCTACTTGTAATCATTATAATTGGGTGAGACGAAAATTTTCAGTAGAAAATTGCGAAAGATAAAATCAAATTTTTGCTCATTTTTTTCCCTTACAAAAAGTCTAAATTTTTATCCTTTATTAGATCCTCACTTACATTCGGTCTATTTTCTATCTTTTTTTTTAAAGGAAAAATGACGTAAAAGGTCCCTTGACTTTTATTCAATTTACATTAGCGTCCATAAATTTTTAATTTGTTCAATATATCATTTCCGAACTTTTAATTTACCTAATATAATTCCTAAACTCATATCCATTGTTTAGTGTGATTTATAAATTTTTAAACATTTTCATATAATTTAAAAATTACATTAAATATTTATCAATAGTTTTAAAAATATATTAAATAAATTAAAATTTTAGATATGATATTATATATTAAAAAAAAGTTCACGGATCATATTGTATAAAATCAAAATTTAGGGACCACATTATAATATGCAATAATCCATTTTCCGAAATGGTTCACATTTCCTCAAAGTCCTTTCGGAAGAGTGGAATTACATCCTCGCCCTTTAGATGTATCTTCCTTCCCAAGATAGGCGCTTTTGGCGTGCGCATGACGCGTGTGCGCACGTAGGTGTCGGCGGCTTTCGTTTGACCTGTTCAGACATCGAAAGAAGAGAAGAAAGTGCGAGATGAATATGAAATGGCTTCGCAGGAATCGTTCCGTGCGTCTCTCTCTCTCTTCCTCCCGGCAAGGAGCCATTTTTGCATCACCATCTCCTAAAAATAAACAACAAAGATGAAAAAAACAAAATTATCTCGTTGAATGGGAAAGAAAAATCGAATTTTAAATGTCAAATAGATCATTCCAGAACAAGATCCTGAAACCCTTACAAAAAGAGCCCAAAACCCACCCTCTTTCGCCACATCTGTTCTGCATTTAGCCTCTGAGAGAGAGAGAGAGAGAGACAAAGAAAAGAAAGCAGAGCCAGCGACCATGGTGATGAAGGTCCACGGAAGCGTCTTCTCCACCGCGGCCATGCGGGTCATCATTGTCCTCAACGAGAAGGGCCTCGAGTTCGAGTTCGTCCCCGTCGACATGCGAGCCGGCGAGCACAAGAAGGAGCATTTCCTGGCCCTCAACGTAAGTCGCCGTTCCTGCCAACCACCAGTTCGACCGTTATACTCGCAGATTTTCGGTCTTGTGGGGTCTGAATGTGCTCTTTCAAGAAACCCTCTTTCGTCTCTCTCAGATCTAACGTTTCTGGATCTCTCTGTGCAGCCTTTCGGTCAAGTCCCGGCCTTTGAGGACGGAGATTTGAAGCTATTCGGTAAGTCTTTCTGTTATTGGTCTATTATACTGTGTGACCATCATGAAAGATGAAAGTATTTAGTCAAAGGGTGCTGATTCGATTGCTGATAGATCATGCGACCATGATGAAGGATCAAGTGTTTAGTCAATCTTTGAGTGTTCAATTCGTCAACTGAACAAGAAACAACTACGCGAAGCATGGTTTACATCCTGATTGTGTTCTTTGTGGTGGCAGAATCAAGGGCAATTACTCAATACATTGCTAATGTATACAAGGACAAGGGCACTCCCCTCGTGTGCGAGGGCAAACCCATGGCGACCGTGGGCGTGTGGATGGAGGTCGAGGCCCACCAGTTTGACCCGGTGGGGTCGAAGCTGCAGTGGGAGCTCCTGTTGAAGCCGATGTTCGGCATGGTCACGGACGCCGCAGTAGTCGAGGAGAACGAGGCCAAGCTCGCCAAGGTCCTCGACATCTACGAGGCCCGGCTGAGCCAGTCCAAGTACTTGGGCTGCGACTGCTTCACCCTGGCCGACCTCCACCACCTCCCAGTCCTGACCAACCTGATGGGGACCCATGTGAAGAGGCTGTTCGACGCCCGCCCCAAGGTGAGCGCTTGGGTGGCCGACATCATGGCCCGACCGGCTTTGGCCAAGGTTCTTGCCATGAGGAACCAGCAGTGAAGCCCAGGCTCTAGTTTAAATTATCTGGTGCTGGGGGACCATAACATTAGACCTTTTCTATCCCTTTCTATATGAGTTGGTAATCGTATTTTGTTGTTGATTCTGTCCTTCTTTGGTCAATGATTTTTTGGATTTTCTCTAAAGGGTCGTCTTCAATCATCAAAGTTGGAGATATTGACCAGTCTGGTGTTTCACGTTTCACAGAACTGTACTTCCAGTTCTGTGATTTTCAATTATGAGCAATAAAAAGATTCGACAGATGCAGAGTCATGTTTCATGAGTCATTGGCTTAAATGTTTTAACTTTTTAGTTTCATTAGAGTGTAATGATTTCTGCCAGTGCTGGCATTATCTCTACTGATAAAAACCTCTCCTCTCATCATCTCCATAGGATGGCCTACAGTTTCCCTACCAGTAATGAAAGCTTCACCCGATTTCATCTGTTAAAGTACCATAGAGTTTCACTGGACTATATTCATAGATGAGCATTACCTTTACACAAAGGGATACCTACCTCAGAAATTCTAAAATTCAGCAAGCAAATGCAATTCACCTTAAACTTTTAAATAGTGCAAGTTGAATCCTAATTAAATTTATATGATGAATTTCTTTATTAAGTCATTTGATTTGACAACTAAAAAAGCTGACTCTGCCTAGCGTCACATCTGGTAAAGAATTAAAAATTTTATAATAAAAAATTTAGAGAAAAAAAAAGAGGATAAATAAAAATGATAAGAAATCGAACTCCCCCCACCCACTCTCTCTGCTTTGAGCTGGCCACTCAAACTCCGTCGAGCACACCATCATGGCCACAACAAGTTTCTTCCGGATCCTGGCCATGGATGTTCTTATAGGGTAGGCGCATGCCAATTGCACAAAGAATTCTTGATTTCTGCACACTACTCATTCCTCGTCCCAAAGGTTGATCTCACGACATGTAACAGTGGATCTACTAAGAAACTCTCAGGCTAGGAAATATCTGAGTTTGAAGTTACTATGTCCTTTCCACTCAAGTCCTTATTAAGTTGTTTATAATTTATGGGCCAAATCTGGTCACTTCTTTGCATGGCTGCAAGCAAATGACTAGAATGGTGGGGCCAAATGAAAATTCTCCTATCCAAATTGGACTTTCTTTAAAAGTGCTCTTATGAACGTTAAAAAAAATAAAGAAAATTATGCAGTTTTCAATGCACCATATTTCTCGTTTTACTTACAAGTTGTGCATTGTAATCAAATTCAAAATTACCCACGGTGACCAAATCCCGCTCTATGCCCCGTGGTAATAATTCCTCTGGCATTACGACCTTTAATACAACGATGTTGTCCATAAATCAAATTATTTCGCATATTGGATTTCATTTGACTGTTTACGGCTTTATTATGTGTGCTCGGGGTAGAAGTTTTGTATAAATGTATTGACATGCTATTAATATTAAGTATTTTTATTTAAGTTCTCTTGTTTTTAAGAGGTGTGTTGACACTTAAATTTTAACAACTCAATTAGTTGTTTATCTTTTTAAAAATCATGGATTAATTTTTAACTCCTAAACAAAAATATCACAAGTAAATTACATAACATGTAGTTTTAAGAGTTTTTTTTTTATTGCATTTGTATTGGGTCGGTGACGAATGAATTTGACTTGATGGTTTTAAGCTTAAATTTAACAAGTTGGACTAAGCTTGCGGTGAAACAGAATTAGCCCAAGCCCATTATTTTCTGATGACCAAAGATAAACTTTTAAGAATTGGCGATTTTATATTTTCGGTGATATGGTGGAGGATTTTTCGTATGTTCATGCAATCTATTCATATATTCTCGGAAAGGGCAAGCATGAGAAAGAGATATTACGAGTTCGTTTTTGCAAGATTTATAATTTGAGAAAATTCTATTACAATCTTGAATTTTTGGCAATATGTAATAAAAATTGGTAGAGAATATTCATTTTTTTTGCATAGTCCAATGTGGAAAGATATGAAGTGCATACAAAGGAAATCAAATAAGGTTAGAAGAGATGTGGAAAATAAAAAAGAAACATTGCATGTGGGGTACATATTTCGACAATATATCTTCATTCATGTTGAGAAAGTAAGTGTGAATATGATGTGAAAAAGGAAATAAAATATTCTAAAAAGCCTTGATCCCTCGCCTATAAAAGCCGCTCGCAAACGGACGAAAAAGGGGCGGACGGTAGATTTAAAAAAAAAAGGGAGTACTCTATCGTTTTTTTCAACAGGTCAACAAAGGACTTTGTCCTTTCTCTGACAAGGTGCAGAGGGAAAAGAAAGGAAGGACGCGAGAGAACAGAAAAATGGGCAGCCCACGCAAAGGAAAAAGGAAGAAAAAAAAAAGAAAAAAGAAAGGGAAGGGGAAGTCTTCGTCTTCATCTTCTCCGACCAGCCCGACGACGTTGCCCATATCCGCTTCGCCGTTGCGCCGTCGCCAGCTTGCCCAAACCGACGCCCATCGTCCTCGGCTGCCGCTGCTGCTCGACCAAACCGACGCCCGCGCCGCCGCTGCTGCCGCCGCCGACTAGCCCGACGTCGCGAACCGCCCATCGACGCTGCAACTCCGCCCGTCGCCGCTCCTCCGCCAGACGACGTGTCTCCGCCCGACGCCGACACCATTGTCCCAATTTCAACCGCCTCGACGTCGCTGGCTGCTTCGACATTTGCTTCGACATTCGCTAGTCCCGACGACGCTTCCGACGTTCTCACGGATTTGCCGCCCGAGTCGTGACCAAGCCGACGTCCATCCCTACGACGTTAAGTTTCTTGTTTTGCAGGTCGCTTGAGGTTTGTTTGGTTACTGATCCAATTGACTAGCAACCGTAGGCCACCTTCCTTGCTGCGAATCGCTAAGTCCGCGGTTGTTCTCGTTGCTTTACAAACTCGGCCACCTACCTCGCCACCATCGCTCAGTGGAATCCAAACCTGCCATCATCGCTGCGTCCTCTTAGTCCGCCTTGATCCACTTATCGGCTTGAATTCGGAATCTAAATCAGGTAACAATCATTACCCTCAAGTTTCACTGTCTATTTTAAACTATTGTTATCTAATTGTGATTTCATCGAGATTTTAGGCATTACCATGTAAGATTTTAATGGCAAAAGGAATAATTATAATCATTAATCTGGTCCGTAAGAATTCGGATCATATTTTTAATTGTCTTGATTTTTTCTGCAAAATAATTTTTAACTTTTGCCACATCATTATAATTATTAATTTGATCTGTAAGATTGCGGATCATTTTTTTAATAATTTTGATTTTGCTTATGTAATGTGATGTTTAGGGTTAAAATAATGGATAATTTAATCCGTGAGACAATGGATTATTTTTTTCAATTATCTTAATCCTATTGTTTGAAATCTCGATGAAGATTTGTGGTGGATTGAGTCCATTGCTTATTTGTGATAATTGCCATGTTTGGAAAACACCAAAAGAAAAAGACAAGATTGCGTGATGGATAAGGATAGTTTCCTAAATTAGGATTGTATTTTTTTATTAGATTGCACGTTAGGATTGAATAAAATTGCATGTTTAGATAATTTTAGAATAGATTAGAATAGATTATAAATAACATTTTCTTTTATAGATAGGGTCTTAGATAACGCATGCATATTTAGATAATCTCGCAATTTTAAAATAGTTTCTGAGGTAGGATAGGGTTTAAGTCAAATTAATCCCTAAAATATATTACAAAATTATTCATTTTAGATAGTTTAATTAGTTTTTTTTAATTATGAATTTAATAAAAAATACAAAAATATTATGTGCACGTCAAATAGATTGCATGTTAAGTTCATTTAATTAGAAATTGCTTGTCAATAGAGTTACATGTAGTTAAAGTGCATATTATATAGGTAAATTTTAATTTCAAGATAAGATAAAATCCCAAAAATGATTGCTTGCTTTGTGTGTTTAATTTTTTTGGTGCAATGGTTGAGCATCTGTGTGATCATCCCATTGCACGACAGTAACTTAGGCTAAAACCAATCCAGATTCCCTGCAAAGATATTTTTGAAAATGAAAATAATGGTACTGAAAGGATATTGAAGAAATCTAGTGTAACGAAGTCTCCGTACCCAATTTCTTTGGTTCGTAAAAGTAAAATAATTCTCCCGTTATTTTAGGTAGGTGTCTAATCAATCTACCATAAATTGATTAGTAGAAAATTCATTTGTATGCTAAAAACTTGAACCTAAGCTGCGAATTAGTATAGGTTTTGGAGAGCCCGAGTTAAGTCTAGACTTAGTAGTATATTAGCCAAATTCTAGGTGGTGCACTCGAGGTTAGGTCACGACAAGGTGGAATAGAATAACCCGCTTGAAGCGTAATGATCAAACGTACCCTTTCTCGAGAGTTGATGACTATTCATAACTTTTATCTTGACAGCAAAGAAGAATTCAATCTAATGCTTTATTTCTATCCTAGTTGATCATGATTCGACATTAAAAGTATATTAATTTTCTCCAATAACCAAATACTTTCATCTGTAAATACTGCATATTTGATTACATCCATAAATCGATTTGCTTCCTTATGAGTTCGAGTCTTAAGAAGAATTGGAGTTCTTATTATTTGTTTATATGTTATGATATGAATATACCATATCAATTCGTTATGTATGGATGATCAGATTCCATTGATACAAAGCCAATTCCAATAGACTTATTGTAGGGTCCCATGGCGTGCATCAAGTAGGAATTGAACCTACGAATTTGCCAATTATGAGTTAAGCGCTTTAACCATTCAGCCATGGATGCTTAGCGAGGATCCTCGTACATGGTGAATAACCAAATTCCAATTGAAATGAAATCTTTAGGATAAATCAATGTAATTTAGGAGAAATCAATGGAAGGAATTACATCAATTCAAATCCTGGATTTTCAAGAGATCAGTAATTCTCACTATTTCTTAGATTTATGGACCAAATTCAAATCCGTGGGATCTTTCATTCACTTTTTTTTTTCCACCAAGAACATTTTATAAAACTCTTGGGCCCCTGAATTTGGAGTATCCTACTTTCATGCAATTCACAGGGTTCAATAAGCAATCGATATTTCACAATCAAAGATGTGGTATTATTTGTAGTAGCGGTCCTCATATATCATAATAATAATCGAAATATGGTCAAAAGAAAAAATCTCTATTTGATAGAGCTTTTTCATATACCTATGAATGCCATTGGATCCAGACTTGATACATTGGAAGAATCTTTTGATTCTTCCAATATCAATAGGTTGATTTTTTATTTTTTTTTTGGTAAAAGGTAAGAAATATATTGAGGAAAGGCCAAATGTACAAAAGATCTCGTCACCAGAAACTTACACTCCAAATGCAAGAACAAAAGGAGTAGAAGGGTGACGAGATGAAAAAGCCACAAAACGCGACACATACACTACAACACCTAGACCAAAAGAAGCATGGCATGGTCAATCGGCTACAAAAGACGCCACAGGTGAGGAAGAGGTCACCGTCGAAACAAACTACCTACGGGTCCCTAATGAAAATAATCGAGTCTAAGCCTCAACTTCTCTGCAACCTTCTGTTTCTGAAATTATCTTTGACGTTCCTGAATATGATAACCTTGTCTCGGACCACTTTGAAGAGGTGATTTTTTGTGGCCGAGACCATCAGGGGCTAGTCTCTAAAGATGATGTTATTCCTGTTTTTCCAAATGACACGACAAAGCGCGCCAAAGGAAAAACGGGCAATGTACTTGTAGAAATCTTTACCTATCAAATAGGCAGCGGCCCAACGGAGGTTCTCTCTCCAAGTTCTGTTGCGCCAAGGCAAATTGCATCTGGAAGCCCAAAAGAAAGCAATGCCAGCCGTGACACAGCAATCAAAAAATAGGTAATCAACAAAGTCGGGCATACTCTTGCAAAACGCACAGGCAGCACTTCTACTTCTACCATAGGACAGAAGGAGAGCCTGGGTTGAAAGTCTGCGCTTGGCAATGAGCCAAAGATTAAGCTAATAGCGAGGCACTATGGCGTTGTCCCACACGAAGGAGTGTCAATGGACCCGCAATCTCTTCTTCCTGATGGAGTTCCACGCCGTTGCCACCGTGAATTGGCCCGAAGAGCTTTCTCACCAGCAGAAATGATCCGGGTCACCCGACAAGATCGAGAGAGGATGACCCCATGATTCAAGCACCGTCTTAAGAGATTGGCCAGCATCTGAGAAGAGGTCAGCAACACAGGCCTGCCTAGAGAGCTCCAAGCCGTAGATAAGTGAATCTGATAAGAGCAGGTTCAGGGGCCCCCTAGGGTGCCAATTATCAAACCAAAGAGAGGTTGTTTGGCCATCGCCAATTTTCCAGTAGAAGGCCATCTGGAAATCACTCCTTAGGTTCAACAAGCTCTTCCAGGCCCAGGAGCCACAGATCGGCTTCCTAGCAACCCAAAAGTTTTTGTTCTTTAAGAAAGTGGAATTGACCCACCTACACCACAACGCTTCCTTGTTAGAGAACAAGAGCTAGATATGCTTCAGCATGGCGGCTTTATTGCAATCTCGGAGCCTCCTGATACCTAGTCCTCCTTTAACCTTTGGAAGGCAAACTTCATCCCAAGCTACCTTAGCACCACCCCTACCCAAGTCTAGACCTTTCCATAAGAATTGTCTGAGGATTTTCTCCATCTGGTCCACCACAGCTATAGGTAAAACAAATACACTAGCCCAGTAGACTTGTATAGCATGAAGAACTGACCTGATAAGCTGGAGCCGTCCAGCAAGAGAGAGGAAACGGTGAGTCCAAGACTGAACCCTTGCAGTGATATGGTTGACAAGGGCACAACAGTCTACTTTGCTTATCCTCGAAATGATTATAGGAACCCCTAGGTACCGAACCGGCAAGTTCCCTTCTCGAAAGCCCAAGTCCAAGAGAATACCATTTCTTAAGGAGGGTGCACCACCCGCCAAAAAAATTTCACTCTTGCACGGGTTAGGACAAAGGCCACTCAAAGAGGAAAAGATATGAAGACCTTCCTTGAGGAGAGTCACCGTAGGAAAGTGAGTCTCACAAAAAAGGAAGACATCATCCGCAAAAAAATAATGTGAAAGACCCGTTGCCTTACACCTCTAGAAGAACTTGAAATCAGGCCTCAAAGAGTACCTAAAATGATCCTTGAAAGCACCTCCATAACCATAGTGAAAAGGTAAGGAGAGATGGGATCACCTCGGCGGAGACCTCGGCCGCTCGCAAAGAACCCATGGAGCTCTCCATTCAAAGCAATTGAAAATTTGGGTGTGTGCACACAAGTCATAATAAGTTGCGTGACAGACTGAGGGAAGCCAAAAGCCAGCAACACACATTCGAAAAAGTCCCAATCCACAGTATCATAGGCTTTCCTAAAGTCCACCTTTATTGCACATTTAGGGAGATAAGGCTCGAGGTGGAAGCTAAAGAACAGCTCCTGGGCCAACAAGATGTTATCCCTGATCCGCCTGCCTTTTACAAAAGTAGTCTGAAAAAAAAGCCTATCGAGCTCTTCAAAGCTAGGGCCACCCAATTAGCTAGCACCTTTGTAATACACTTGTAAATAGTGTTGCAGCAGGTGATAAGCCTATAATCCTCCACGGAAGTGGCGTTGATTACTTTATGAACCATCATCAAGATGGCATTGTTAATCTCCCTTAAGATTTTTTCGGAGGTGAAGAAATCCATCACTGCAGCTGTGACTAAGGGACCAACCGTGTCCCAGTTTTCTTTGAAGAACTCCGCTGTGAAACCATCCGGTCCAGGTGCATTTCCCCTAGGCAAGGAGAAGATAGTGTCCCAGATCTCCAACTCTGTAACCGGCCGAGCAAGGAGAGCAGCCTGATCATCCGAGAATGGATGCTGGATAACCTCCCTCAGGTCCTCTAGCGAAGGTCTAACCAGCTCCCCTTGTAGTGCCAAGAGGTCCTCAAAGAACTCTACAAATCGACGCTGCACCAACTGTGGCTCAGTCACCTAGTTCCCTGAAGAGTCGAGAACGGAAAGGACTTTATTTCTCAAATGTCTTTTGTTGACATATTGGTGGAAGAACTTGGTATTGTGGTCTCCCTCCCTAAGCCATCTAACCCTGGACTTCTGCTTGAAGAATGACTCCTCCAAGGCACGCAACTCTACAAAGATACACCTTTGCTTTTTTTCCACCTCAGCAAGGTCAGTAGAAAGGGGGTTTCACTACAAGCCTGCCTGAGTGGTCTCCAACGTCTTCCTTGCATCAAGAGTTCTGGTGGAGATATTAGAGAAAGAATCTCTATTGAGCTGCTTGAGCCGACATTTAAGAGCATTGAGCTTACAAACAAGCTTATACATAGGGACTCCAACCCCCGGGGCATCCCAAACTTGCGAGACAATCTCGTTGAACTCCAGGTGCTTCATCCAGAAGTCGAAAAACTTGAAGGGCTTCCTCCGAGGAGTCTGATTAAGCACCTTCACCACCATAGGCGGGTGACCGAGATTCCCGGCACCAGGAAGGAGGCTTCCGAGTAAAAGAGATCCATACTCCACTTGGCGTTCACTAGAACCCTGTCGATCTTTCTTGCTTTCCTAGAAGGCCCTGAGGACGTAGTCCAAGTGTATCTAAAACCAACGAACCTCAGGTCTTCTAGCTCAACCTGCTCCAAGCACTGTCCAAACTCATCAAAACAAAGGAGCCAATCTTCAGAGCCACCGACACGGTCCAATGGGTCCTTAATAGCATTGAAATCCCCCAAGACAAGCCAGGGAGTGTTGTGGAGATGGATGCTTCTGGATATGATATCCTCCCAAAGAGGTCTCCTCAGTGAAAATGAGAGATCTCCATAAACAAAAGAGATACAGCAAGCCACCCCAGAATCCAGGCTCTCAAAGTTCCCATGAATCGCTTGCTTGGTAACTGAGAAGGCTTTCAAACTTAACCCTTAAGGGGTCCTAACCAACCCAAATTCTGCATCTAGCGGAGAAGTCATAGTTTGTAATCCAACACCAATCCCTCAATAGGCCTTCAGAGATGGAGTTGAAGCGATCTTGTGGCACCTTAGTTTCTAACAAACCAATACAGAACAAGTGGTTCGATAAAATGAGGTTACGAACCTCTGCTTGCTTAGTCGGGTCAACAAGGCCTCTAATATTCCAGCAACCTATATACATATGTACAAAAGAGGAAGAGAGTAAGGGTTACCTCCTTTTCGCAGGCTTGCGGTGGCTAGGAGGGGGAGCCGCACGGGCCGACGGAGGAGGCGGGGTTGGGAAGAGCGCCGAAAGCTTGTCCTGGATAGTCTCCTCTGTCCTCCTAGTCGGAGGAGCCTTCGGTGATAGACAAAGCGAGTGGTTGGCCGACCCGTCTAACTCCGCTCCATTACCCGAGTTTGCTATCGAACCATCAGGAGGGCTAATGGGATCTTCCTCCACGGTAGAGCCAGAAGCATCCACCTTGGTGAGGATCCGAAACCCACTTTGAGCCTTACGGGTAGAGGTTGAGGGCAAGCTCTTGACAGCTACTGCTTTCTGCTCGAGGGATCGCCCCTCATCTCCAGAGTTGACCGGATGGGCCAAGCTTCTCTCCCTAGGAGGGGAAGATTTCTTCTTCTTTCCCCTAACTTGTTTCCAACCTAATTCATCCTCTCTAAGATCTACCACCAACATTAGAGCAGTCTTGAGGGGTCGGGCCTCCATGGGACGAGAGGGAATTGCCCGAGTTTGCTGCTGGCCCTGTACCGCTTTCGGACCATCTGAAGAAGTCGCACAAGTGTGTCCAAAGGAGCCACACTTCAAACATTTCGCTGGCTTCCACTCATACTCGATGGCAATAGACCGAGCCACTCCATTAAGTCTTACCTTGACAGAAGAGACCCTTGGCTGATTAAGTTGAAGCTCAACACAAACTCTTGCGAAGGAAATTATACAAGTTTGCTCCGTGCGTTGATCAACAAACATAGGCTTGCCAACAGTACTCGCAATGGCGCTAATTGCCGGGGCTGTCCAAAGGTCAACAGGTAGGTTCTTCAAGTGAATCCACACTGGCATCGTGGTTTGCTTTTCCCTCTTCAACTCTAGAAGAGGCTTCCATTGTTGCAATACGAGCGGAACCTTTGCAACCATTATAGGTCCATCTTCCAAGATCTTCCTTCCGAAACAAGGGTCAGGGATGCGGAAGAAATAGAAACCCTGGTCATCGGCTAGGACCTCAACAAGTTTCGATCCCCAACTATGCTTGAGCGAGCGCTCCGTGAGCTGGATAGGCAGCCTCCTTCCCACATAATACCCAACAAGGCACTCATGCCATTTGAGATCCACCGCATCCAGCACCTATTCAGGGAGATTTTTCACAGGGATATCATCCTCAAATGAAGGAGGAACAAAGGAAAGGTCATATCCTTTTGCTGCAAGCTTCGCAACATTTGCCCACGTCCGGGCAGCCGGGGCCTCTGAGTCCCTCACTTGCTTATACGAGGCTTGGGGCCATTTGGAAGCTAACCTCGCTCTACTTCGTCCTCTCAAACGCCTATCACGGGCCGCATCCTTGGGATGACCACGGCCTGTAGTCTTCACAGTCTCCACTTCCACAGGAGCCTTGCCCGTGAGCAAGGAGAGCTAGGCCTCCTTATTTCGTGTGAGAGGGCTAGAAGCCCTCTCAGTTCCAGCAATCAACTGGACCGCACTGCTCGGCTCACCAACTCCTGTTAGACCTCGGAGCTACAGCAGCCGGACACTCCAGGGAGCCTAAGCAGATTGACGCAGAAACTCGACAAGGGCCGCAGCACGACGGGGCTTAACCGGGACGACGGAGGGAGCTAGGACGCCTATATACCACTTCGAGGAAGGCCAGAGTCGCAATAGCGGCCTCACCACCAGGGATCGAGCAGCGTAGCAGCAGGAGATTCACGTAAAGAACAAACTGCGAAGTAGCAGTAGCACAGGAACACTACCGACGCTTAAGAAGCACCCAGATCTGAACCAGGAGGACGAATTGGAGGGGAAGGCTTCGAGGGGCAAAGGAAGAGGCCTAGGTGACCCTAACCTCCAAGACACAAGCCAAGATGACCAGCAAAACCACCT
The DNA here is from genome assembly GCA_016097605.1 of Eucalyptus guilfoylei. Classification (NCBI taxonomy): domain Eukaryota; kingdom Viridiplantae; phylum Streptophyta; class Magnoliopsida; order Myrtales; family Myrtaceae; genus Eucalyptus; species Eucalyptus guilfoylei. The sequence goes on along the minus strand of CM027867.1, from coordinate 12,445,061 downwards.
AACCGAGCAAACCCCTTTCCAGCAGAAGAGAATTGCGATTTGTCCTTAGGCGAAGCAGATCTCACTTTGTAGTCCACTCCTTGAAGATCCGTTCGGTGGGGATGTAGAGGAGGGATAGAAGAGTCTACCCTACAAAACTCAGCCCAATCGGACGGTTGGATCTCCGAGAATGAGCAGTTGAACAAACTATGAACAGTGATGATTTCGCCTAGCAGAGAGCACTCACATGAAGCAGATCTCGATTTTCAGTCCACCCCTTGAAGATCCGTCCGGTGGGGATGTAGAGGAGGGATAGAAGAGTCTACCCTCCAAAAATCAGCCCAATCAGATGGTTGGATCTCCGGGAACGAGCAGCTAAACAACTGGTGAACAGTGCTGATTTCGCTCAGCAGAGAGCACTCGCGTGAACAGTACTGGTGGCCCCCGCCCGCTAATTTTATCAATAGGTTGATTGTTTCGCTCTTCTATTTTCCAAAAGGAAAAAAGATCTCTAAGAGCTGTTTCTTGAATCCAAAAGAGAGTATTTGGGTTCTCCGAATAACGAAAAAGTGTATTATGCCTGAATCTAATTGGAGTTTGCAGTACTGGATGAACTGGATTGGAAAAAAAAGGAAACCATCGATCCATTTATTTGTACTGATTGCTAAACACAATGTAGCAATGATGGGCTATGGGGAACAATACAATCAACGACATTGTTCCCCTAACTGCTCGGTGTAAATTTTAGTTCGCGTGAGGAACATAGAGGTGCTTCTCGAATTTCCCGTTGATCAACAAACAACAAAGGAATGCTTGCTTTTGTATCTAAACAGCAACAAGGACCTACAATGTTCAATTGCTGGCCCTCCTCGTAAATTTTTTGAACGACCTGTCTCAGGATCTTGCAGGATTCTAGTTGTAAGATATCTAATGAAACCGTTGCTGGAATTGAGATCTCATTCAAAGAGAAAGATATCAAATATCTGAAGTTTATTTTGTATATTATATGGATGATCCGATCAGTAAGGACCATAATTGGGAATTTTTTATCGTCTATCTTCGAGAAAGATACGAAACATAATTAACTTGAATTTGCGACAGCCATTCGAAATCTTAGTTAAAGGTGTTATCTCATGTTTGCTTTTCGTGAAAAAAGAACAATTGAAAATGAGGATTTCTTCAAACAATAAGGAGCTAGGTTAAGTATTCAATCAAATGATATTGAGCCTATTTCCCATCTTTTCTCAAGAAAGAAGTGCGCTATTTCTTTGCAAAATTGTGCCCAATTTCATACGTGGCAATTCCACCAAGATCTTTTCGTTTGTTGGGGAAAGAATCCACCTGAATCAGATTTTTTTAGGGACATATCAAGAGAGAATCAGATTTAGTTAGACAATGTGTGATTGGTAAACAAGAATCGATTTTTTTAGCAAGGTATGGAATTTATCGTCAAATATTCAATATGATTCTACAAGATCTAGTTTCGTTCAAGTATGGATTCTAGCCAATTGAAAAGATTTCTAATCAATCAAGAGACCATTTTGATTCCATTAGTAATGAGGATTCGGAATATCACACATTGATCAATTAAAGAGAGATTCAACAACCAAAAGCAAGATCGATTCTTTGGGATCCTTCCTTTCTTCAAACGGAACGGACAGAGCTAGAATCAAACCAATTCTCTAAATGCCTTTCTGGATATTCCCGGCTATTCACGGAATATGAGAAGAAAATGAAGAATCATCTGCTTTCGAAAGAAATCAAAGAATTTCTTGGGAATCTTACAAGATCCATTCTTTCTTTTTTCTTTGACAGATTGTCAGAACTTCATCTGGATTCAAATCCTACTGAGATGTCCACTAGAGATCAGAAATTGTTGAAGAAAGAAGAATATATTTCTTTTATCTCTTCCAAGCGATCAAAAAATAAAGAAATAATTAATATATTCAAGATAATTACATATTTAAAAAATACCATCTCAATTCATCCTATTTCATCAAATTCGGGATGTGATATGGTTTCGAAGGATGAACTAGATATGCACAGTTCCCATATGATTACATTCTTCAACAAAAATACATTTTTTAATTTATTTCGTCTGTTCCATGATCGGAACAGGGGGATACACATTACACGACGATTTTGAATCAAAAGAGAGATTTCAAGAAATGACAAATCCATTCATTCTATCAATAAGCAAGCCAGATCTAGTGTATCATAAGGGATGTGCCTTTTCTATGGATTCTTATGTATTGGATCAAAAACTATTCTTGAATGAGGTATTCAATTCCAGGGATGAATCGAAAAAGAAATCTTTATTGGTTCTACCTCCTCTTTTTTTTATGAAGAGAATGAATCTTTTTATCAAAAGAAAAAAAAAAAAAAAAAAAAAGGGTTTGGATCTCCTGCGGGAATGATTTGGAATATCCAAAACAGAAAAGTGGTATTTGCTAGCAACAACATAATGGAGTCAGTCAATCAATATAGATGGATCTGAAATATGATTCAAATTCAATACAGCACTTATGGGTACACAAGAAATGTATGGAATCGATTCTTCTTATTGAATGGATCCGATCATAACTTCAAATATAGAATTCAAAGGGATCCAATAGGAAATGATACTTTGAATCATAGAACGATAATGAAATATACGATCAACCAACATTTATCGAATTTGAAAAAGAGTAAGAAGAAATGATTTAATCTTCTTATTTTTATTTCTCGAACCGAGAGATTCGGATCCTAATGCATATAGAAATAAATAGTCCAATGGGAACAAGAATTTTCAAGAACATTTGGAACATTTTGTTTCTAGGCAGAAGAGCCGTTTTCAAGTAGTCTTCAATTGTTTATGTATTAATTAACATTCGATTGATTGGTCTGAGGTTATCGACAAAAAAATATTTGTCTAAGTCACTTCATTTCATTTTGTCCAATTTACTTCTCTTTTTGTCCAAGTTTCTTCTTTTTTTCTCTAACTCACTTCCTTTTTTCTTTGTGAGTTTCGGGAATACCCCCCTTCATAAGTCCAGGATCTACGTCTATGAATTGAAAAGTTTGAATGATCAACTTTGCAATCAGTTGTTAGAATCAATAGATCTTCAAATCGTTCATTTGAAAAAATGGAAATCATTATTATTGGATGATCATGATACTTCCCAAAAATTGAAATTATTGATCAACGGAGGAACAATATCACTATTTTTGTTCAATAAGATACCAAAGTGGATGATTAACTCATTCAATACTAGAAATAATCGCAGGAAATCGTTTGATAACATGGATTCTCATTTCTCAATGATATTCCATGATTAAGATAATTGGCTGAATCCCGTGAAACCATTTTATAGAAGTTCATTGATATCTTCTTCTTTTTTTTCTTTTTTTTTTGGTAAAGGTAAGAATAGATTTTGAACCAAAACTGTACAAAAGACCGGGACCAAACAATCACTCAAGGAGCATAAAGGTCAAAGAGTGAGGGCACTGGTGCAAAAGAAACAACAAAGGAAGAAAAGGCACAACCGCCAACAACAAGGAGGACAAAAAAACACCAAAGCAGCAACCCTCCAGGACCGCATCAGCAAGCGGGACGAGAGAATGGTTGGAGCATAACAAATGTAGAGACACTCAGATAAGGCAAACAACACTAAGAAGAGGAAGCATCCTTGAAGATGGAAGGGTCAAACCCCCAGGATCTTTGGAGTCTTCTATTCCTTGCGTTGTTCGGCACATTGTGAAACAAGAGAGCTTTGTCTTTAACCACCCTGATGATGTGCTTTTTGATATCTTCTTTTTATAATGTATATCGGGGCAAATTTCTAAACGCACAACATACCGTGCAATCAACATATTTCTTGCGACCAAATTACTTAAATCGGATCTTTCATACATCAAATACAAGAAAAGATCCCACCTTTATAATTTGCAGACCTAGGTTCCATTGGAGGAGAAAATCCTAAAATCCAATGTTGATGGCTCCTTTGTCAATGGATTGGTGGATGGCGCCATAGCTGGTATCTACAGAGATCGGGCTTGTATTATTATTACGGCTTTCCTTAAATTGGTGAAGATCTCATCACCTTCTTAGGCGGAAGCCCTAGCCGTCCTTGAAGCAATCCAGCTTGTAGTTTTGAGTGAAGATAGTTCCGCAAACTATGCAGTTGAGCTGAACCATGCCGATCTCGTGGAAGCTTTGATAAGTGGGTTTACGAATAATTTCAACCGGGAGGAGTGACTTCTTATCAGGAATTTTTTAAAGCTACTTAAGGCCCATCCATCCATTCGCATAGCCATTTTTCACGAGCTTCTAATGCGGTAACCAACTGAGCTACGAAGACATGATGGATTGGCTCACTTCCACAAAACCGGCTTTCTTTTCCTCCTCAAACCCTTTGGGCCCTCCTTTATTCAGATTCGCCTTGCTCGGGGCTCTTTAGACTAGGGGTGAGCATGGTCCGGGTTGGGCCGGTCCGCCCCCTAACCCTAGGACCAACCCGCACAGTACTAGTCCTTAATTTTTGGGACCGAGGACCGACCCTATTGAGCTTGGGACTGATAACCGGACTGACCCAATGGGTTCGGTCCGGTTCCAAGGTCAACCTAGAACCAATTGATAATTTTTTATTTCATTTTTTGTACTCCTTAAAAAAAGCGATTGATGACCGAATTAACCCAATGGGTTCGGTCTGGTTTCAGGATCAACCCAGGACTAACTAATAATTTTTTATTTCATTTTTTGTACTTCTTAAAAAAGCGATTGAGGACCAAACTGACTTAATGGGTTCGGTTCGGTTCGGTTTTAGGGTCAACCCAAGATAAATCAATAATTTTTTATTTCATTTTTTGTACTCCTTAGAAGGGCAACCGATGACCATACCGACCCAATGGGTTCGATGATGAGCGAGGTCAGCTAAGAAAAGCAAGCGGTGAGGGTCAAGTGGGATGAGCATCGAACAGAATGAGCATCTAATGTCGAGTGGGAAGTAACAAGCCAAGCAAGCATCAAGCTGCGAGCGGCACGAGTGACTCAAAGCAAGCGAGGCGAGTGTCAAGTGGTGAGCGGAGGAGTTATTTCTTTCGATTTTGGCAAATTGAAGACTAAGAGGACAAACAAGATAGAAGAGAACGAATACTAGAGAATGATGTCATAAGGAGCTGTTTATGCCTTTTTAGACACCGTGAGGACTCCTCACAAAAACATTTTCCTAATTTGTAAATTATGACTATTAATCCCGTAAAAGACATTAAAAATCTAAGTTATTAAAGAATAACGTAAAATTACTTGAACTCCTCACAAAAAACTATTTAATATTGTTGACACCGTTTATTTTAAGGTTCTCTCTATATAAAAAATTATAAGTAATATATTATATATATATATAGTCAGGGTTGGTCCAGATTGGACCGACCCGGAACTCTCTAGACCGAGGACCAATCCGCACAGTGCTGGTCCAGGAATTCTAGGACCAAGGATTGACCCAATCTCCCTAGGAACCGGACCAGGACCGGTAAGGTTGGGCCGGTCCAGGGTCAGTCCAGGGTTGACCCTGGACTGATACTCACCCCTACTTTAGACCATGTTCGTAATTTCAATAAAATTTTCTTCGATAAAAAAAAATCAAATTCAACTTTTAGTCCTTTCCTTATGTTTGCAATCATGGTCAATGGAAGAGAGAAGAAAATTACAAAAAAAAAAAAAGACTTTCCACTCTATTTATGCCTTAAGTAAAATTAGAAGTTTTCTTTATTTTTGATCCACCCGAAAATTCATTCCATTTTCTCTCATTTCTGAAACATAATTAATGTTTTCTCAAAGTCTTTCTAAAGAGACGATCGTTTTTTGCTTTTCAAAAAATTATCCTTCTGAGTAGAGGCACGTTTCGCACGAGTGACTTATCGCTGTGCTACCTATTGCACAAGGATTTGTTGTCTCCTTCTGAGTAAGGGTGATCAGTTACCAATCCAATCCAATTTCAAGGTGAAATCGAAAATCGGACCAGGAGATGATCATGTTCCCAAAAATTAGAACTAAGGATTGAATCGATTGGTCCTAGAATTGGAAACCAGATCACATCACCGATTCGATCCAATTCTAGTCCGATCTAATGGAACTGATCGTTTATTTTTTCTCATTGCTTTAGTATTTAGTTCATATTTTACTAATTTTTTAAATAAATAAAAAAATAAAAAAATATTTAGTCAGTCCAATTCAATTCTACCTTGCAATCTAAAACAAGTGATATTCTCATAAATGGGACCAAATCGGCCGGTAGAGTCCGCGTAGTTTCAGGTTTAGGCTGTCCAATCCCAACTGCCACCGATGGATTTCATTTTTTGAGAAGCTTTGAGACCACGAAAAAAGTAGTGCCATGATAGATGGTGTTGAATTTAGCAGAAATAGGAAATAATAATAGTACAGCAATAGTATCTCCTTTCCAAGAATGGGAGATAAGAATCTCGCCGACAGACAGGAACATGGCTACGGAGGACTCATCGCCTGCGTCTCTCTCTCTCTCTCTCTCCCTCCCCACATCCCGACAAGTAGCCATTATTGTCATCTCCACCTGCTAAGTATAAACAATAAAAGATACAAGGCAAGATTATCTCGTTGAAGGGCATACGAGAATCGAAATGTTCAAGTCAATTACATCATTCCAGAACCAGATCCTGAAGCCCTTATAAAAAGAGCCCGAAACCCACCATCGATCGCCACAGCTGTTCTGCGTTCAGGTTCTGAGAGAGAGATAAAGAAAAGAAAGCAGAGCGAGCAATCATGGTGATGAAGGTCCACGGAAGCGTCTTCTCCGCCCCGACGATGCGGGTCCTCATTGCCCTCCACGAGAAGGACCTCGAGTTCGAGTTCGTCTTCATTGACTTGCGAGCCGGCGAGCACAAGAAGGAGCATTTCCTCGCCCTCAACGTAAGTCTCCGTCCCCGCCCACCGCCCGTGCCACAGTATTCCTAACTATTTTCTGGTCTTGGGGTCTCAACGTGGTCTTTCAAGAAAACCTCCTTCGTGTCTTGGACCTAACGTTTCTCGATCTCTCTGTGCAGCCTTTCGGTCAAGTCCCGGCCTTTGAGGACGGAGATTTGAAGCTATTCGGTAAGTCTTTCTATTACTGATGTATTATATTGTGTGACCATCATGAAAGATGTAAGTATTTAGTCAAAGGGTGCTGATTCGATTGCCGATAGATCGTGCAATCATGATGAAAGATCAAGTGTTTAGTCAATCTTTCACTGTTCACTCAGTCAACAGAACAAGAAACAACTACGCGAAATATAGTTTATGTCTTGATTATGCTCTTTGTGGTGGCAGAATCGAGGGCAATTACTCAATACATTGCTCACGTATACGAGGACAAGGGCACTCCCCTCGTTTGCGAGGGCGAACCCATGGCGACCGTGAGCGTGTGGATGGAAGTCGAGGCCCACCAGTTTGACCCGGCAGCGTCGAAGCGGCATCAGGAGCTCGTGTACAAGTCGAAAATTGGCATGGCTACGGATGCTGCAGTAGTCAAGGACGTGGGAAACATATTCTTGAAAATCGAACCGATATTCGAACAATCGGATATCGAAAACGAACGCAAAAACGTGTCCAGAAAACATGTAATACCGATTGAATATATATTACGGAGATAGATAAACCTCGCTTGCCACAAATTAAGTATTCTTGCAATCTCAGAGGAATCGTTTGAAGCCCTGAAATTCTCGTTCTTCAAGAGAGAGTGAACTGTTTCAAGAAGAAGAAAATGGAGAATCGTGTTTTCTCTATGAACACTTACTTTTTATTTTAAAATAACTGTCTTTTCCTCTTATGGGCTGAGTTTGGCCCAACATGAGCAAACAGATTTAACTTGACCCATTAAATGAAAAACCCGTTTGACTTAACCCATCAAATAAAAAATCCATCATAGGATAACGAGGCCAAGCTCACCAAGGTCCTCGACATCTACGAGGCTCGGCTGAGCCAGTCCAAGTACCTAAGCTGTGACTGCTTCACCCTGGCCGACCTCCACCACCTCTCGGCCTTGACTAGCCTAATGGGGACATTTGTGAAGAAGCTATTGGACGCCCACCCCAAGGTGAGCGCTTGGGTGATGGCCCCGCCGGCTTTGGCCAAGGTTCTTGCCATGAGGAACCGGCAGTGAAGCAATGGGTCTAGCTTAAATCATCTGGTGCTGGGGAACGATAACATTAGACCTTTCCGACCCCTTTCTACATGAGTTGGTAATTGTGACAGCCTCCTCTCTTGTCCCACATCGCCTAGGGAGGGAGGGCTTGGTCAGCTTATAAGGCTTGGGTCCCTCTAATCCGTGTAACGCGTTTTAAAGCAGTGAAGGAAAAGACCGTGGCTGGGATGGCAGTTCGTCCGTGCCAGGGCGGGTGACCCAAAGCGAACAATATTACACAGTGGGGCCCGGGATGTTACAAATGGTATCAGAGCCGACTCCCGACCGCGTGTGAGGCCACATCAAGAATGCTGTTCTGACGCCTGTGAGGCCACAGCGAGGACGCTGTTCTGTTAAAAGGTGAAGAGTGTGACAGCCTCCTCTCTTGTCCCACATCGCCTAGGGAGGGAGGTCTTGGTCAACTTATAAGGCTTGGGTCCCTCTAATCTGTGTAACGCGTTTTAAAGTCGTGAGGGAAAAGACCGTGGCTGGGATGGCGGTTCGTCCGCGTCAGGGCGGGTGACCCAAAGCAGACAATATTACACAGTGGGGCCCGGGATGTTACAGTAATCGTATTTTGCTGTCGATTCTATCCTCCTTTGGTCAATGTTTTATGTGGGATTTTCTCTGAAGGGTCATCTTCAATCATCAAAGTTGGAGATGATGACCAGGCTGGTGTTTTGTAATGTGATTTTCTATTATGAGCAACAAAAAGATTAGACAGATGCAGGGTTATGTTTCATGAGTCATTGTTTTATATGCCTCATCTTTGTAGTTCATTAGAACGTACTGATTTCCGCAAGTGCTGGTATTATTTCTACCGATGAAAACCCCTCCTCCCATCATCTCCATGGGATGGCCTAAGGTTTCCCTAAAGCTTCGGCCAGTTCACTACACTTTATTCATGGATGAGTACTGCCTTTACACTAAGGGATATGTACATTGGAAATTTTAAAATTTATCGTGTAATTGACCCCTAATATTTTTAAATTTATATAATGAACTTTTTTATTAATTTGTTTGATATGACCAATCAAAAAAACTAACTCTATGGGAAATATCGATATTCTTGGGAGCTTTTGAGTCATGTTAGATCTTTGCAACACATGTCTGATATTCTATTGAAAAATTCGACATGTGGTCAACTTTCTCGATATGCTCGAATCTAGAATTCAGATAATAAACTTTTAAAAAATTTCATATAACTTAAAGATTATATTGAATATTTATCAATAGTTTGAAGACTATATAAAATAAATTAAAATTCTAAAAATGATATTATATAATAAAAACTCACTGATCACGTTCTACAAAATTAAATTTTAGGGACTGCATGATACATTTGCAGTAAACCATTTTTTGACACATGATTCACGTTTCCTCAAAGTCTTCGGAAGAGTGGAATTGCATCCTCGCCCTTTAGATGTATCTTCCTTCCCAAGATAGGCGTTTCTTTTTTTTTGTCGGTAGATAGGCGCTTTTGGCATGACCTACTTTATCGCCGCATGACGTGCGCACGTAGGTGTCTGCGCCTTTCTTTTGACCTGTTTAGACATTCGAGAAGGAGAAAAAAAGTGCGAGATGAATATCAAAATGGCTACGAAGGAATCGTTGCGTGCGTATCTCTCTCTCTTCATCCGACAAGGAGCCATTTTTGCATCTCCATCTCCTCAGTATAAACAACAAAGATAAAAAAGCAAAATTATCTCGTTGAATGGGAAAGAAAAATCGAATTTTAAAAGTCAATTAGATCATTCCAGAACAAGATCCTGAAACCCTTACAAAAGGAGCCCAAAACCCACCCTCTTTCGCCACATCTGATCTGCATTTAGCCTTCGAGAGAGAGAGATAAAGAAAAGAAAGCAGAGCCGGCGACCATGGTGATGAAGGTCCACGGAAGCGTCTTATCCACCGCGGCCATGCGGGTCCTCATTGTCCTCAACGAGAAGGGCCTCGAGTTCGAGTTCGTCCCCGTCGACATGCGAGCCGGCGAGCACAAGAAGGAGCATTTCCTGGCCCTCAACGTAAGTCTCCGTTCCTGCCCACCACCAGTTCGACCGTTATACTCGCAGATTTTCGGTCTTGGGGGGTCTGAATGTGCTCTTTCAAGAAACCCTCTTTCGTCTCTCTCAGATCTAACGTTTCTGGATCTCTCTGTGCAGCCTTTCGGTCAAGTCCCGGCCTTTGAGGATGGAGATTTGAAGCTATTCGGTAAGTCTTTCTGTTAGTGGTGTATTATATTGTGTGACCATCATGAAAGATGAAAGTATTTAGTCAAAGGGTGCTGATTCGATTGTTGATAGATCGTGCGACCATGATGAAAGATCAAGTGTTTAGTCAATCTTTGAGTGTTCAATTCGTCAACTGAACAAGAAACAACAACGCGAAGTATAGTTTACATCTTGATTGTGTTCTTTGTGGTGGCAGAATCAAGGGCAATTACTCAATACATTGCTCATGTATACAAGGACAAGGGCACTCCCCTCGTGTGCGAGGGCAAACCCATGGCGACCGTGGGCGTGTGGATAGAGGTCGAGGCCCACCAGTTTGACCCGGTGGCGTCAAAGCTGCAGTGGGAGCTCCTGTTGAAGCCGATGTTCGGCATGGCCACGGACGCCGCAGTAGTCGAGGAGAACGAGGCCAAGCTCGCCAAGGTCCTCGACATCTACGAGGCCCGCCTGAGCCAGTCCAAGTACTTGGGCTGCGACTGCTTCACCCTGGCCGACCTCCACCACCTCCCAGTCCTGACCAACCTGATGGGGACCCCTGTGAAGAAGCTGTTCGACGCCCGCCCGAAGGTGAGCGCTTGGGTGGCCGACATCATGGCCCGGCCGGCTTTGGCCAAGGTTCTTGCCATGAGGAACCAGCAGTGAAGCCCAGGCTCTAGTTTAAATTATCTGGTGCTGGGGGACCATAACATTAGACCTTTTCTACCCCTTTCTATATGAGTTGGTAATAGTGTTTTGTTGTTGATTCTGTCCTTCTTTGGTCAATGTTTTATTGGGATTTTCTCTAAAGGGTCGTCTTCAATCATCAAAGTTGGAGATATTGACCAGTCTGGTGTTTCACATAACTGTACTTCCAGTTCTGTGATTTTCTATTATGAGCAATAAAAAGATTGGACAGATGCAGAGTCATGTTTCTTGAGTCATTGGCTTAAATGTTTTAACTTTTTAGTTTCATTAGAGTGTAATGATTTCTGCGAGTGCTGGTATTATCTCTACTGATAAAAACCTCTCCTCTCATCCGCTCCTTAGGATGGCCTCCAGTTTCCCTACCAGTCATGAAAGCTTCACTCGCTTTCATCTGTTAAAGTACCATAGAGTTTTATTGGACTATATTCATAGATGAGCATTGCCTTACATAAAGGGATACCTATCTCAGAAATTCTAAAATTCATCAAGCAAATGCAATTAATTTAGAACTTTTAAATAGTACAATTAAATCCTAATTAAATTTATATGATGAACTTCTTTATTAAGTCATTTGATTTGACAACTAAAAAATTTGACTCTGCCTAGCGTCACATTTGGAGAAGAATTAAAAAATTTATAATAAAAAGTTTAGAGAAAGAAAAAGAGGATAAAGAAAAATGAGAAGAAATCGGACCCCACCCACCCACCGTCCCTGCTTTGAGCTGGCCACTCGAGCTCCGTCGAGCACACCATCATGGCCACAACAAATTTCTTTCGGATCCTGGCCATGGCTGCTCTTATAGGATAGGCGTGTGCCAATTGCACAATGAATTATTGATTTCTGAATACTACTTTATCCTCGTCCCAAAGGTTGATCTCACGACATGAAACAATATCCGAGGTTGAAGTTACTCTGTCCTTTCCACTTAATTTTTTATTAACTTGTTTATAATTTATGGGCCAAATTTGGTCACTTCTTTGCATGGCTGCAAGCAAATGACTAAAATAGTGGGGCCAAATGAAAATTCTCCTATCCAAATTGGACTTTCTTTAAAATGCTCTTATGAACTTGTTACAAAAAATAAAGAAAATTATGCAGTTTTCAGTGCACCATTTTTCTCGTTTTACTTATAAGTAGTGCATTGTAATCAAAATCAAAATTACCCACGGTGACCAAATCCCGCTCTATGCCCCGCAGTAATGATTCCTCTGGCATTACGAACTTTAATACAACGATGCTATCCATAGATCAAATTATATCGCATATTGGATTTCATTTAACTGTCTATGGCTTCATTACGTGTGCTCGGGATAGAAGTTTTGTATAAATGTATCGACATGCTATTAATATTAAGTATTTTTATTTAAGTTCTTTTCTTTCAAAGAGATGTGTTGACACCTAAATTTTGACAACCCGATTAGTTATTTATCGCTTTAAAAATTGTGGATTAATTTTTAATCCCTAATACAAAAATATTATAATTAAATTACATAACATGTAGTTTTAAGAGTATTTTTTTTAATTGCATTTTTATTGGGTGGATGGATTTGACTTGATCGTTTTGAGCTTAAATTTAGCAAGTTGGACTAAGCCTGCGATGAAATGGAATTGCCCAAGCCCATTATTTTCTTCAAACAGAACAAACAGAGCTAAAATCATACCAATTCTTTAAATGCCTTATTGGATATTCCTGGCTACACATAGATTTGTTGTCTCCTTCCGAGTAAGGGTGATCAATTCCCGATCTAATTCAGTTCCAAGGTGAAATTGGAAATCGAACCAAGAGACGGTCATGTTCCCAAAAATCAAAACTAAGGACTGGATTGATTGGTCCTAAAATCGGAAATCGGACCACATCATCGATTCGATCCAATTATGGTCTGGTCTAATGGAACCGATCGTTTATTTTTTTGCATTATTTTTTTCTCATTGCTTTAAGGGTTAATACCCTAAAAAACTCAAACTGGTACACTTGTGACAAATTTACCCCAAACTATTTTTTTGACCACAAAAACCCCAAATTAGTACACTTGTGACAAATTTACCTCGACTGACCATACAAACCCATAAACTGATATATTTATGACAAATTTACCCAAAACTAATTTATTTGACCGCAAAAAACCCCAAACTAGTAAATTTGTGACAAATATACCCTCCACTAAATTGGATTAATACCACGAAAAAATCACAAAAATTGTAAACTGTGATCAACAGAGCGTAAAATCCCAAATTAATATACCAGTCAACTGTCACGTGTCATTTAACTTAATATTTGACAGTAAAATTTAATGAAAACTAACAGAGGGTAAATTTGTCATAAGCGTACCAGTTTGGGATGAATTTGTCAAATGTATACCAGTTTGGAGTTTTTGGTAGTCAAAAGAATAGTTTTGGGTAAATTTATCACAGGTGTACCGGTTTGGGGTTTTTCATGGTATTAACCCTTGCTTTAATATTTAGTTCATATTTTACTAATTTTTTGAATAAATAAAACAATAAAAAAATATTTAATCGGTCCAATTCAATTTTCCCTTGAAATCGAAACCAGAGTGATATTCTAATAAATTGGACCAAATAGACCGGTAGAGTCCGTGTAGTTTCAGGTTTAGGCGGTCCCATCCCAACTGCCACCGACGGACTTCATTTTCTGAGAAGTTTTCAGACCACAAAAAAAGTAGTGCCATGATAGATAGTGTTGAATTTAGCAGAAATAGGAAATAAGAATAGTACAGCAATAATATATCCTTTCCAAGAATGGGAGATAAGAATCTCGCCGACAGACGGGAACATGGCTACGGAGGACTCATCGCCTGCGTCTCTCTCTCTCTCTCTCTCTCTCTCTCTAAGGAGCCATTATTGTCATCTCCACCTGCTAAGTATAAACAATAAAAGATACAAGGCAAGATTATCTCGTTGAAGGTCATACCAGAATCGAAATGTTCAAGTCAATTACATCATTCCAGAACAAGATCCTGAAGCCCTTATAAAAAGAGCCCGAAACCCACCATCGATCGCCACAGCTGTTCTGCGTTCAGGTTCTGAGAGAGAGATAAAGAAAAGAAAGCAGAGCGAGCAATCATGGTGATGAAGGTCCACGGAAGCGTCTTCTCCGCCCGACGATGCGGGTCCTCATTGCCCTCCACGAGAAGGACCTCGAGTTCGAGTTCGTCTTCGTCGACTTGCGAGCCGGCGAGCACAAGAAGGAGCATTTCCTCGCCCTCAACGTAAGTCTCCGTCCCCGCCCACCGCCCGTGCCACAGTATTCCTAACTATTTTATGGTCTTGGGGTCTCCACGTGGTCTTTCAAGAAAACCTCCTTCGGCTCTTGGATCTAACGTTTCTTGATCTCTCCGTGCAGCCTTTCGTGTTAGATGCAAATTACGCAACCCCAAGATCTCCATAACTAGAACAAAAACATGCATAATAAATCAGAAAGATTTACGCACCTGTTTTAGGATCCATTGTACTTGAAGCGGAAGCGGAAACACAATGTTCCACGCGCAAGTCCTTCTCTTCTATTGCCCTCTGTATCACTGGCTCAATGAGGCAACCCCCCTCACGTTTAGTGTTAGGTAAACACTCCTTAGGTGATGATACATGTGAGAATTAGGGTTAGAGGAGAGACTTGAGCACTATTTATAGAGTTTCCAGCCAGTCCCCCTCATTATGGGCCAAGCTCAACTCGGCACACACTAACCAGCCCATATTAGACTAATTAAGAAACTTTCTATCTTATCTTAGACCAAAGCCCGTAAAACGGTAAACGTTAAACGGTAAATTACAATATCAATTAATGTAGTCCACAATTAGAAAACTCTTACATTCTCCCACTTGGACTATACTAATTGAAATCGTACTGTATGTGCGCACATTGGTTCAGAGATAATTCTTAATAGTCAATCATATCCCATAAAGTCTTAAACACCGAATCATGGCGATAATTGCATGTATACACACAGAGCCTTCCATGGTCACGAATGTTCTCAACTTTATTGATATGGATTCAATATGGTAGTGTGGCAAATGGATAACATCTCTCATAGAGAGATCCCATTTGTCAGTCACCATTCTCTTAACTTTAGGCGTCACAAAAAATTTGTGTCACTAGAGAATGCTTTATGGTTCCAATGAATCCACATATGTCTTATCCTTACGGTTAACATTTCTTTATGTATAACAAGACATATGTACAAGGCTAATAACTAGATGCCCCTAGCCTTCACTCAAGGTTTATACAGTACCTTGAGACTTTATCAATATGTATTTAACATAACAACACATTCAAAAATATTTTATTAAATGCAAAAGTTAATACATATCAAACCGTTACAAAGTGTAACGAACACAAATAAAACTTTATTAGAGTAAAACCAAAATAGCTCCCACTAAACAATAGCATCTCATGATGCTCTTAGGCCCATGCTAATGACATGTCGTTCAGATACACATGGGCGTAGGCCTTTAATTAGTGGATCTGCAACCATATCATCTGTGAAAATATATTATATTATTACGTCACCTTTTTGTACCGTTTCCTTTTGGTCAAAAATTTTGACCACCATATATTTAGACCCCTTGAGACCCTCTGTAGTAAATAAATAATACTACAAATTTGTTATCTCAATACAACCGTATGGGTCAATCCATAAAATTAAAAACAGTCAACTCTTTAATGAGGTTCAGGAGCCTAATAGCCCAAGTAACAACATAAAAAAATGTTACTATCACTGCTTACATAGTAGAAGATGACATAGAATTTTATTTATTGCACTTCCTACTAACATAAATATGTATTATGTTATTGATCTCTTGTCATCAAAACAGACAACCAAATTTACATCTAAATACCCTACTAATTGCAAGAATTAAACATGTCTGTAAATTAGCATATAATCTCTTGTCCTTTTAAGTACCTCAAAACCTTCTTGGCAGCAACCCAGTGATCACGTCCTGGATTTGACTGATATCTGCCTAGAAGTCTCGTCACAAAGACGATATTTAGTCTAGTGCAAATTCGAGCATATATTATACTTTTAAGTACACTGACACAAGATACACCATTTAATCAGATTTTCTCAATATCTAAATAAGGACAATGTGATAGATTCAATCCATCACCCATAACAACAGGAGCAATTCCTGGCTTGCAATGATGTATATTAAATATTTCCAATATACAATCGGCAAATGTCCTCCGAGAAAATCTAATATAATATGGCAAAAACAATCTTTATAGACCTCAGTACAAAGGATATAAGATGTCTCAAGGTCACAACTCGTAAGCAAAAAAAATTATGTACATAAAGTATGAGAAAAAATAAATTTCCTCCCACTGACCTTCCAGTAAATTGAATTACTTTGTTCCCAATTGAACAAAATAACAACACTATGAAACTTTAATAATATTGTCTGGAAACTTACTTAAGACCATGAATAAGACTTTTCAGTCTACACACAAGTTTACTTGAAACATCTGTTGCAAAATCCTCCAGTTGCACAATATAGATTTTGTATCTATTTGACATAACTCCATATCAAAATAAATTATTAATTTCACGTTCACTCTGAAAGAATCTTTTAAAGAAATAATTATTTCTTTACTATAAACTATCCACCCCTCTTTCAGAGTAAAAACTTTAGCTACCAGTTTGGCTTTAAATTCCACAATCTTTCTTTGAAAATTCTTTTAGTTTTGTACGCCAATTTGCAACTAATGAACTTATGACCTTTAGGCAAAGTAAGTTAGTTTCCAAACACTATGATGTTTCATAGATTGTATATCGCATTTTATGGTATCTAATCACATACTTGATTGAGAAAAAGAAACGGCATTTATAAATATGCCATTACATCAACCATATAGTGGCTATTGTAATCATGCTCTCATAAATAGACTATATAGTCTGATGGTATAACTGATCGTCTTTCCCTAACAAATCTCCTTAATAAAGCTGCAACCACTTCATTCTGCACTTAAGAGGTTTAAGAAATTTCATTATAAACTATATCAAGAATAGTACCTTAAACCTCAACAAGTTTAGTCTATGGTACAGGAGATTCCATAATTATCTGTATAAGTAAAGACAATAACACAGTAACCTCCATCATACTATTATATTTAATAGTCTGAGAGCAACTATCCTCTACAATTACGTCGATTTTTAGAAACTTTAGAGTATGCGATTTCATAATTCTTGTATCTTCTTTAGGGTCATAAAATCAATACCCCTTTAACAATCTAGATAAGATACAAAATAATTCCGAGTGGATCTGAATTGCAACGCATTTAAAATTGGTCTTACTTACCATACTTATCACCATATTCATTATGGTGCATTTGTGCCTTTCGGCCAAATCTTTTTGTCAGGATTTTCAGGTATAGTAATTAAGTTACCACCCCAGAATCTACCAAGTATTTGACAAATGACCATTAAAGCAATTCAGTATGGTCATACTTGCCAAAATACTTACCGCTACTATTAGGTCTAACAACTTTCAAGACTAATTTTAATCAGTTTATTCTTTATCTCGGTAATTTTCCTTAAATAGAAAAATTTTGAAAACAACATTTTAACCATATACGAGATGTATATGTAACACAATCTTTACAGATGTGTCATAATTTCGATATTAGATAAGACATAATTTCAAGTAACTAAGGCTTCCATCATCTTATAGCAGTGCAGTCCGTAGGCAAACCTCTTTTCAAGTGTTCCAGAATGGAACGCTTCATGGATAATAAACAAATTCAATTGCTCTTTTCTCAAGTAACAAATCATATGTCCATAACTTAAAATTTGAAGCAGTAAAAACCTCAATAATAGTGGAGTTATAAATTACAGAAAAAGTGACTGAAAAACAAGCAATGTATATAATTAGCATCATGTGAGCACCGTGTAACTTGACGTACAAGTACACATTCAGAGAATTACACACATAATCATATAATCACCTTTGGGTAGAATACATGACATGCAGTTGTACACTCCCCACATGATAGCGGTTATGAGAATATATTACAATTCTTCGTGAATTCATCACCTTTGAGCATATGAATCACTAGAATCCGTCACTCCTCCACCACACCATCATGTTTCCCTCCATGAACTAATTCATAATCACCTCCTTTGGGAGTATGACTACGCATTAGACCAGGAGACATCCCAATAATCATACGAGACTGAAATTTCTCAAACCCAATCAAGCGTGCCACTTTGGCGGTCACTACTCAATTGAATCATTGAAATTCTCTCATACCAGGGATATAAACTTTACTTCTCACATACACCATATACATGTGATTTTAACTTCAGTGATAGGGGCATCAAATCACCAAAATCACATATCATGCTAATTATATTGCTTTATAAAAATAATCATATATCTATATATAAAGAACCTGAAAGTCAAACTTCAATGAGATCACCGATCATAACAACACAAGAAACTTCTCATAATATAGAAAAAAGCATCTCTTGTGCACCCCAATTACTATAAAAAGAATGTCGATCCAAATGATCCCTCATAAGTTAACATCAATAGCAATATGGAGTATTTAGATTGACAAGCTTAATAGCTGATCAACTATTGATCATGAGTTTTATAAGGTAAAACATGACTCCAAGGCCAATAGCTGATTTATTAGCCAATTTTTTAAGTAACAAATTATCATTACATCAACTAGTGACCTATAAATTGAGTCAAAACACAGAACCAAATATCTAATCTTATAACAGTAGATATTATTGCTCTGCGTAAAGGTTGTCATACTTCTTAGCCATAAATCAATGCTCAACTTGATAGACATTAACAAGTGACCAGATGAATTTAGGTAAAATATGCAATAACTTAACTGATATACATTACCCACATTCAGCAGATGTGATAATTAATATAATCAATTTGGTCACGAGTTCTTAAGACGTCCATCATTCAAAGGTTATCAGAAGAAACAAAAATACATCAAGATGCGTATAAATAACTATGCTTGAGCAACAAAAGTTCCATAACTTTTACTGTTTCTCATGACTTCAATACATAGTTCAAATACTATCCCATAATTGTTGTATATCATTAAGTCAGCTTTAGTTCACAATGAAGTTTAATTAATGAATTACACCATTATAATGTTTATGTGATAACATACCAGTAACCCAACACTTGTATTTCCAAAATCACAGAAAATATAAGAAAAATACGCAAAAATACACTAAAAATACACGTATTTAGGGCTTTGTATGTATTTTCACATCCATAAAATAATCAAAAATATAAAATAAATGCATCACGACGTAGAGGAAGATCATACGAATCCAACGCCGCCAGTCATGCGCCAATCGGAGTCTCCACGCGCCCACACGCGCCGCCAGAGTGCGCGGCGAGTGTTCAACGCGCAGGCGGCGCGTGGCCGCGCGTGGGGGTGCGTGAGACCTCCCCCGGGGACACGCCGTCGACCATCTTGCGCGTCTCGTCGAGCCCAATCCGAATTTGTGATTTAATTTTATTTTTATTAAACAAAAAATCTCGAAAATCACAAATTATGGCAAAATTCAATGTGTTCGAGTTCTAGGGTTATGGTTGCTCTGATACCACATGTTAGATGCAAATTACGCAACCCCAAGATCTCCATAACTAGAACAAAAACATGCATAATAGATCAGAAAGATTTACGCACCTGTTTTAGGATCCATTGTACTTGAAGCGGAAGCGGAAACACAATGTTCCACGCGCAAGTCATTCTCCTCTATTGCCCTCTGTATCACTGGCTCAATGAGGCAACCCCCCTCACGTTTAGTGTTAGGTAAACACTCCTTAGGTGATGATACATGTGAGAATTAGAGTTAGAAGAGAGACTTGAGCACTATTTATAGAGTTTCCAGCCAGTCGCCCTCATTACGGGCCAGACTCAACTCGGCCCACACTAGCCAACCCATATTAGACTAATTAAGAAACTTTCTATCTTATCTTAGACCAAACCCCGTAAAATGGTAAACGTTAAACGGTAAATTACAATATCAATTAATGTAGTCCACAATTAGAAAAACTCTTACATTTCGGTCAAGTCCCGGCCTCTGAGGACGGAGATTTGAAGCTATTCAGTAAGTCTTTCTATTACTGATGTATTATTTTGTGTGACCATCATGAAAGATGAAAGTATTTAGTCAAAGGGTGCTGACTCGATTGCCGATAGATCGTGCAATCATGATGAAAGATCAAGTGTTTAGTCAATCTTTGACTCTTCACTTACTCAACAGAACAAGAAACAACTTGGCGAAATATAGTTCATGTCTTGATTATGCTCTTTGTGGTGGCAGAATCGAGGGCAATTTACTCAATACATTGCTCACGTATACGAGGACAAGAGCACTCCCCTCGTTTGCGAGGGCAAACCAATGGCGACCGTGAGCTTGTGGATGGAAGTCGAGGCCCACCAGTTTGACCCGGCAGCGTCGAAGCTGCATCGGGAGCTCGTGTACAAGTCGAAAATTGGCATGGCCATGGATGCTGCAATAGTCAAGGATGAGGGAAACAAATTCTTGAAAATCGAACCGATGCTCGAACGATCGAATATTGAAAACAAATACGGAAACGTGTCCAGAAAATATGTAATACCGATTAAATGCATATTACGGAGATAGACATACCTTGCTTGACACATATTAAGTATTGTTGCAATCTTAGAAGAATTGTTTGAAATCATGGGGTTCTCGTTCTTCAAGAGAGAGAGTGAACTGTTTCAAGAAGAAAAAAATGGAGCGTGCATTCTCTCTCAACACTTACTTTTTATTTTATATATTGCAGTTATTTTCACTTAGAAAATAATTATCTTTTTCTATTTTTGGCTGAGTTTGGCCCAATATGGTGGACAAATTTAACTTGACCTATAAAATGAAAAACTCATTTGACTTAGCCCATCAAATAAAAAATCCATAAGAGGATAACGAGGCCAAGCTCGCCAAGATCCTCAACATCTACGAGGCTCGGCTGAGCCAATCCAAGTACCTAAGCTCCAACTGCTTCATCGGCCGACCTCCACCACCTCTCAGCCCTGACCAGCCTGATGGGGACACCTGTGAAGAAGCTATTGGACGCCTGCCCCAAGGTGAGCACTTGGGTGGCTGACGTCATGGCCCCGCCGGCTTTGGCCAAGGTTCTTGCCATGAGGAACCAGCAGTGAAGCAATGGGTCTAGCTTAAATCATCTGGTGAGACCTTTTCTTCCCCTTTCTATATGAGTTGGTAATCGTATTTTGCTGTCGATTCTGTCCTCCTTTGGTCAATGTTTTATGTGGGATTTTCTCTGAAGGGTCGTCTTCAATCATCAAAGTTGGAGATGATGACCAGGCTGGTGTTTCACAGAACTGCAAGTTCTGTGATTTTCTATTATGAGCAATAAAAAGATTGGACAGATGTAGGGTTATGTTTCATGAGTCATCGTTTTATATGCCTCATCTTTGTAGTTTCATTAGAATGTAATGATTTCTGCAAGTGCTGGTATTATCTCTACTAATGAAAACCCCTCCTCTCATCATCTCCATGGGGTGGCCTAAGGTTTCCCTAAAGCTTTGCCTAGTTCACTGCACTTTATTCATGGATGAGTACTGCCTTTACACTAAGGGATATGAACATCGGAAATTTTAAAATTTGTTGTGTAATTGACCCCTGATATTTTTAAATTTGCATAATGAACTTTTTTATTAATTTGTTTGATTTGACCAATCAAAAAAGTTAACTCTACTATGAGAAACATCGACATTCTCAAGAACTTTTGAGTCAAGTTAGATACTACAACACATGTCTAATATTCTATGGAAAAATTCGACATATGGTCAACTTTCTCGATATGCTCGAATCTCGAATTTGGATAATAAACTTTTAAACATTTTCATATAATTTAAAGATTATATTGACTATTTATCAATAGTTTAAAGATTTTATAAAATAAATTAAAAATTTAAAGATGATATTATATAATAAAAACTCACGGATCACATTGTACAAAATTAAATTTTAGGGATTGCATGATACATTTGCAATAATCCATTTTTTGAAACATGATTCACGTTTCCTCAAAGTCTTTTCGGAAGAGTGGAATTACATCCTCGCTCTTTAGATGAATCTTCCTTCCCAAGATAGGCGCTTTTTTTTTTTTAAAAACTAAGAAGCGGATATTCATTACTAGGTTAAGTTCTTAGCAAATACAACATGAGCATCAGTACATAGTAAATCCAAAAGAGCAGACGGGGGGTTAGTTACCTAGTTCCTAGGGAGACAGCCCATACGTTGGGCTTTGGCTAACCAATCGGCCACCTTGTTGGTAGCACGACTATAGTGGGCTAATGTAAATCCTGAAATATTTTTCATTTTGTTCTTGGCTCAGTCCACTAGAAGCTGCACATCTCAACTTAGTGTAGCTGAAGTGAGAACACTCTCCACCAGCGTACTGCAATCAGAGTGTACTTGTATCTCTTTTCTTTTTATGTTCGGGGCAAGCTTTGAGGAGATAAAATCTAGGGTTTCAACCAAAGTTGCTGCCTCCGCTTGTTCAGCTGAACTCACCTCTATGTTTTAGCATACCCATCCATTATCCTGCCAAAGGAGTCCCTACAGATGCAAGCAACGGCTCCACGTGAGGGGGGGCATCGCTGCTGAGTGTCTGGTCATAGTGAGGCTCAATGCCAGTTCGGGGCTACAGTTGGCCTGTCTTTCGATAAGATCGGGGCCGGGAGGTGATTTGGAGCCATCATCGACCTCGCCGCTGCTCGGGTAAGTCCTACCCCTATTTCTTGCATCCGATCTGCTATTCAGTGCAGGGTGGGCCATGTTGATGCGCCTCCTGATGCTGTGATCGGGAGTTGAAGTCGGTAGTTCTGATGTTGTGATCGTGATCTGTAGGTGCTGCGGATCCTTCATCGTTGGTGCCTCTACTCAGGTGAAGCTTTCCACGATCTCGTGCTTCCCATCTACTGTGCAGCTCGGGTGGGGCCGTACTGATGCGCCTCTGGTTCGAAATGGGTGTCTCAGTGTTGTTCAGGCGAAGGCGTTCGCAATTGTGGCCAGATCTGGTTCGGGCCTTGGCTTCTCTTCTCGATTCAGCTTGGGTTGTCCTGGGTTGAGGGTTGCCATCCGCCGCTTCGTTGTTTAGATCTGGGCCAGGTGGATTTTCTCTACTCTCCTCTCTGTTTAGGATAGGTATGCTGTGGACCTGCCCTTTGTTCCGCTCTAATCGGGCCCAGACTTTACCTCTCAGTTCAGCTCGGGGCGTCGCTTCTCTATGCATTTTGTCCTTTCGGGACTTGCTTTTGTAACTTTGGGTTAGGCGGTGTGTCGGAGGCGCGCTCAGCCACTTCTGCATTCCATTCTGGATAGGGCAGTGTTTTAGAGTTGCTACGGGCTGCTATTGAGGTTGATTCGGGACTTGGAGAGTGTTCAAAACTTCGGCAACCAGCTTCTCAGTTAGGATTAAACCGCATCAGGACCGGTGGGCTGCAATAAACCAATTCTATACCTGGAATGGAGGTTGAGGGAGCACTGTGCTTGGCTGGTGCATCTTTGCAAGTCGAGTATAGACCCAGGTCTGAGTCTGAAGTTATTTCATTACTATGCACCGAATTTTCTTGGCTTGAATCAGACGATGTGTTGGCTGTACAGGCACTACCGAATGATGCATCAATGTTTATTTTGAGTACGCCAAGGCTTAAAGGTTGCCACTTGCTAGGTAGGTCATGGCCTTGCTTCCCACTCTTTGACTTTTGATTCCAAGTTGTGAAGCTTTCTTGTAACATTGTAGCTTTGAACTGGGTTTGATATGGGTTGAGGAGACTTTTTTGGAAGATGAAATGATTTCTATCCTTCCATATGCACCATAATATGGTCGCAATCAGTTCAAATTTGTGTGAGTTCCTTGGTCTTGCGTGAAATTTGCACAACCAATCATCAAATCAGGTTAGACCCACTTGATTTATTTGGAGCAACAGTATGTGCTCGATCGTCTCTGGTTCGAGATTGCATTTTGGGCACATAGGTGCAAGTACTATCTTTTTCCTATAAAGATTATTCAATGTAGGCAATGCATTTTGACAGGGACTCCATAGGAAAAACTTTATCGCATAACCACCGCTTTGGTGGCCGCGATGGTTTAGGCTCTTTCCCCCTCACGAATGGGAGGAGTTCGAATCCCCTCACGGTCGCTTGAGGTCTTATGTGGGACATCGGGGGTAGTAGGTCCTTTCGCTTACATGTCCCCCAGGTTTGCTTGCCGGCTGTCGGTTGTACAGAGTTCCTGGATCATAAAAAAAAAAAAAAAAGCTTTATCGCGTATGACGTGCGCACGTAGGTGTCTGCGCCTTTCCTTTGACCTGTTCAGACATCGAATGAAGAGAAGAAAGTGCCAGATGAATATCGAAATGGCTTCGCAGGAATCGTTGCGTGCGTCTCTCTCTCTCTCCATCCCGACAAGGAGCCATTTTTGCATCTCCATCTCCTAAGTATAAACAACAAAGATAAATAAAGCAAAATTATGTCGTTGAATGGGAAAGAAACATCGAATTTTAATAGTCAATGAGATCATTCCAGAACAAGATCCTGAAACCCTCACATAAAGAGCCCAAAACCCACCCTCTTTCGCCACATCTGTTCTGCATTTAGCCTTCGAAAGAGAGAGATAAAGAAAAGAAAGCAGAGCCAGCGACCATGGTGATGAAGGTCCACGGAAGCGTCTTCTCCACCGCGGCTATGCGGGTCCTTATTGCCCTCAACGAGAAGGGCCTCGAGTTCGAGTTCGTCCCCGTCGACATGCGGGCCGGCGAGCACAAGAAGGAGCATTTCCTCGCCCTCAACGTAAGTCTCCATTCCTGCCCACCACCAGTTCGGCCGTTATACTCGCAGATTTTCGGTCTTGGGGGGTCTGAATGTGCTATTTCAAGAAACCCTCTTTCGTCTCTCTCAGATCTAACGTTTCTGGATCTCTCTATGCAGCCTTTCGGTCAAGTCCCGGCCTTTGAGGATGGAGATTTGAAGCTATTCGGTAAGTCTTTCTGTTAGTGGTGCATTATATTGTGTGACCATCATGAAAGATGAAAGTATTTAGTCAAAGGGTGCTGATTCGATTGCTGATAGATCGTGCGACCATGATGAAAGATCAAGTGTTTAGTCAATCTTTGAGTGTTCAATTCGTCAACTGAACAAGAAACAACTACGCGAAGCATAGTTTAAATCTTGACTGTGTTCTTTGTGGTGGCAGAATCAAGGGCAATTACTCAATACATTGCTTATGTATACAAGGACAAGGGCACTCCCCTCGTGTGCGAGGGCAAACCCATGGCGACCGTGGCCGTGTGGATGGAGGTCGAGGCCCACCACTTTAACCCGGTGGCGTCGAAGCTGCAGTGGGAGCTCGTGTTGAAGCCGATGTTCGGCATGGCCACGGACGCCGCAGTAGTCGAGGAGAACGAGGCCAAGCTCGCCAAGGTCCTCGACATCTACGAGGCCCGGCTGAGCCAGTCCAAGTACTTGGGCTGCGACTGCTTCACCCTGGCCGACCTCTACCACCTCCCAGTCCTGACCAACCTGATGGGGACCCCTGTGAAGAAGCTGTTCGACGCCCGCCCGAAGGTGAGCGCTTGGGTGGCCGACATCATGGCCCGGCCGGCTTTGGCCAAGGTTCTTGCTATGAGGAACCAGCAGTGAAGCCCAGGCTCTAGTTTAAATTATCTGGTGCTGGGGGACCATAACATTAGACCTTTTCTACCCCTTTCTATATGAGTTGGTAATCGTATTTTGTTGTTGATTCTATCCTTCTTTGGTCAATGTTTTATGTGGGATTTTCTCTGAAGGGTCGTCTTCAGTCATCAAAGTTGGAGATAATGACTAGTCTGGTGTTTCACATAACTGTACTTCCAATTCTGTGATTTTCTATTATGAGCAATAAAAAGATTGGACAGATGCAGAGTCATGTTTCATGAGTCATTAGCTTAAATGTGTTAACTTTTTAGTTTCATTAGAGTGTAATGATTTCTGCGAGTGCTGGTATAATCTCTACTGATAAAAACCTCTCCTCTCATCCGCTCCATAGGATGACCTACAGTTTCCCTACCAGTCATGAAAGCTTCACCCGCTTTCACTGTTAAAGTACCATAGAGTTTCACTGGACTATATTCATAGATGAGCATTACCTTTACACAAAGGGAAGCCTACCTCAGAAATTCTAAAATTCATCAAGCAAATGCAATTCACCTAAAACTTTTAAATAGTGCAATTGAATCCTAATTAAATTTATATTATGAATTTCTTTATTAAGTCATTTGATTTGACAATTAAAAAAGCTGACTCTGCCTAGCGTCACATTAGGAAAAGAATTAAAAATTTTATAATAAAAAGTTTAGAGAAAGAAAAAGAGGATAAATAAAAATGATAAGAAACCGGACTCCATCCACCCAATGTCCTTGCTTTGAGCTGGCCACTCGAGCTCCGTCGAGCACACCATCATGGCCATATCATGGCCACGGCAAGTTTCTTCCGGATCCTGGCCATGGCATAGGGTAGGCGCGTGCCAATTGCACAATGAATTCTTGATTTTTGCACACTACTCATTCCTCGTCCCAAAGGCTGATCTCATGACATGGAACAGTGGATCTAGTAAGAAACTCTCAGGCCGGAAAATATCCGAGGCTGAAGTTACTTTGTCATTTCCACTTAAGTCTTTATTAACTTGTTTATAATTTATGGGCCAAATCTGGTCACTTCTTTGCATGGCTGCAAGCAAATGACTAAAATGGTGGGGCCAAATGAAAATTCTCCTATCCAAATTGGACTTTCTTTAAAAGTGCTCTTATGAACTTGTTAAAAAAAAAAAATTATGCAGTTTTCAGTGCACCATTTTTCTCGTTTTACTTATAAATGGTGCATTGTAATCAAATTCAAAATTATTCACAATGACCAAATCCCGCTCTATACCCCTCAGTAATGATTCCTCTGGCATTACGACCTTTAATACAACGATGCTGTCCATAGATCAAATTATTTCGCATATTAGATTTCACTTAACTGTCTATGGCTTCATTACGTGTGCTCGGGGTAGAAGTTTTGTATAAATGTATCGACATGCTATTAATATTAAGTTTTTATTTAAGTTCTTTTCTTTCTAAGAGGTGTGTTGACACCTAAATTTTGATAATCCGATTGGTTGTTTATCGCTTTAAAAATTATTGGATTAATTTTTAACCCATAAACAAAAAAATTATAATTAAATTACATAACATGTAGTTTTAAGAGCACCATTTTTTATTACATTTGCATTGGGTCGGTGACGAATGGATTTGACTTGATGATTCTGAACTTTTAGCAAGTTGGACTAAGCCGGTGAAACGGAATTGGCCCAAGCCCATTATTTTTTGATGACCAATAATTGGCGATTTGATATTTTCGATGATATGGCGGAGGATTTTTCGTATGTTCATGAAATATATTCATATATCCTCGAAAAGGGCAAATGTGAAAATGAGATTACGAGCTCATCTTTGTAAGATTTAGAATTTGAGAAAATCCTATTACGATCTTGAATGTTTGGCAATATGTGATAAAAATCGGTAGAGAATATTCATTTTTTTTGTATAGTCCGACGTGAAAAGAAAATAAATCAAATAAGGCTAGAAGAGATGTGGAAAATAAAAAGAAATATTGCATGTGGGGTACATATTTCGACAATATATCTTCATTCATGTTGAGAAAGTAAGTGTGAATATGATGTGAAAAAGGAAATACAATATTCTAAAAAGCCTTGATCCCTGGCCTATAAAAGCCGCTCGCAAACGGACGAAAGAAGGGGCGGACGTTAGATTTTACAAAAAAGGGCGTTCTCTCTCGTTTTTTTCAACAGGTCAACAAAGGACTTTGTCCTTTCTCTGACAAGGTGCAGAGGGAAAAGAAAGAAAGGACGCGAGAGAACAGAAAAGTGGGCAGCCCACGCAAAGGAAAAAGGAAGAAAAAAAAAAAAGAAAAAAGAAAGGGAACCGCCCATCGTCCTCGGCTGCCGCTGCTGCTCGACCAAACCGACGCCCGCGCCGCCGCTGCTGCCCCCGCCGACTAGCCCGACGTCGCGAACCGCCCATCGACGCTGCAACTCCGCCCGTCGCCGCTCCTCCGCCAGACGACGTGTCTCCGCCCGACGCCGACACCATTGTCCCAAGTTCAACCGCCTCGACGTCGCTGGCTGCTTCGACATTTGCTTCGACATTCGCTAGTCCCGACGACGCTTCCGACGTTCTCACAGATTTGCCGCCCGAGTCGTGACCAAGCCGACGTCCATCCCTACGACGTTAAGTTTCTTGTTTTGCAGGTCGCTTGAGGTTTGTTTGGCTACTGATCCAAGTGACTAGCAACCGTAGGCCACCTTCCGTGCTGCGAATCGCTAAGTCCGCGGTTGTTCTCGTTGCTTTACAAACTCGGTCACCTACCTCGCCCCCATCGCTCAGTGGAATCCAAACTGCTGCATCCTCTTAGTCCGCCTTGATATCGGCCGCCGTTGCGATCCACCAGCTTGAATTCGGAACCTAAATTAGGTAATAATCATTACCCTCAAATTTCACTGCCTATTTTAAACGATTGTTATCTAATTGTGATTTCATCGAGATTTTAGGTATTACCATGGAACATTTTAATGGCAAAAAGAATTGTTATAATCATTATTGTGGTCCGTAAGAGTTCGAATCATTTTTTTAATTGTCTTAATTTTTTTTTTTTTTGCAAAATAATTTTTAACTTTTGCCACATTATTATAATTATTAATTTGATCCGTAAAATTTCGGATCATTTTTTAATAATTTTGATTTTGCTTACGTGTTGTGATGTTTAGGGTTAAAATAATTGAAAATTTAATCCGTGAGACGATGGATTATTTTTTCAATTACCTTAATCCTTTGTTTGAAATCTCGATGAAGATCTTGTGGTGGATTGAGTGCATTGCTTATGCGTGATAATTGCCATGTTTGGAAAACACCAAAAGAAAAAACACAAGATTGCGTGATGGATCGGGATAGTTTCCTAAATTAGGATTGCATTTTTTTTATTAGATTACACGTTAGGATACATATGATTTCTCGATAACATTGCCTAGTTTAAATAAAATTGCATGTTTAGATAATTCTGGAATAGATTAGAATATATTCTAAATAATATTTTCTTTTATAGATAGGGTCTTAGATAACGCTTGCATATTTAGATAATCTCGCATTTTTGAAATAGTTTTCTGAGATAGGATAGGGTTTAAGTCAAATTAATCCCTAAAATAAATTAGAAAATTATTCATTTTAGATAGTTTAATTATGTTTTTTTTAATTACCAATTTTAATAAAAAAAAATACAAAAATATTATGTGCATGTCAAATAGTTTGCATGTTAGGTTCATTTAATTAGAAATTGCTTGTTAATAGAGTTAGGTCATGTAGTTAAAGTGCATATTATATAGGTAAGTTTTAATTTCAAGATAAGATAAAATCCCAAAAATGATTGCTTGTATTTAATTATTTTAGTGCAATTTATTTGATTCATTGAGTGTTTAATAATGACTGAGCATCCGTGTGATCACCCCATTGTATAATAGTGATTTAGGCTAAAACTAATCTAGATTGCCTACAATAAAAAAGAATAGTACCAAAAGAAAGTTCCCGTACCCAATTTTTCTTGTTCGTAGGAGTAAAATAATTCTCCTGTTATTTTAATTAAGTGTCTAATCGATCTACCATAAATTGATTAGTAACGACTTTTAACTAAAAACTTGAACCTAAGTCGCGAATTTGTATGGGTTTGGAAGAGCCTTAGCTAAATCTAGACTTAGTAATTCATTAGCCAAATTCTAGGTGGTGTACCCGAGGTTAGGTCACGACAAGGTGGAATAGAATAACCTAGTTGAAGCGTAATGATCATACATACCTTTCTTGAGAGTCGATGACTATTCATAACTTTTACCTTGACAGCAACGAAGCGTTCGACCCAATACTTTATTTCTGTCCTAGTTGATCCTGATTCAACATTAAAGGTATATTAATTTTTCTCCAATAACCAAATACTTTCATATGTAAATACTGCATATTTGATTCCATCCTAAATCGATTTTCTTCCTTATGAGTTCGAGTCTTAATAAGAATTGGAGTTCTTATTGTTTGTTCATATGTTATGATAAGAATATCACATCAATTTGTTATGTATGGATGATCAGATTCCATTAATACAGAGCCAATTCCAATAGACTTATTGTAGGGTTGTAGGGTCCCATGGTGTGCATCAAGTAGGAATTGAACCTATGAATTTGCCAATTAAGAGTTAGGCGCTTTAACCATTCAGCCATGGATGCTTAGTGAGGATCCTCGTACAGGTGAATAACCAAATTCCAATTGAAATGAAATCTTTAGGAGAAATCGATGCAATTTAGGAGAAATCAATGGAAGGACATCAATTCAAATCTTGGATTTTGGAATTGAGAGAGATCAAGAATTCTCACTATTTCTTAGATTTATGGACCCAATTCAGTTCTGTGGGATCTTTCATTCACTTTTTTTTTTTTCCACCAAGAACATTTTATAAAACTCTTGGACCCCTGAATTTGGAGTATCCTACTTCCACGCAATTCACAGGGTTCAACAAGCAATTGATAATTCATGATCAAAGATGTGGTATTATTTCTAATAGCGGTCCTCATATATCATATTAACAATCAAAATATGGTCAAAAGAAAAAATCTCTATTTGACAGGGCGTCTTCATATACCTATGAATTCCATTGGATTTAGAAATGATACATTGGAAGAATCTTTTGGGTCTTCCAATATCAATAGGTTGATTTTTTTATTTTTTTTTGGTGAAAGCAATAGGTTGATTGTTTCACTCTTCTATTTTCCAAAAGGAAAAAAGATCTTTGAGAGCTGTTTCTTGGATCCAAAAGAGAGTATTTGGGTTCTTCGAATAACGAAAAAGTGTATCATGCTTGAATCTAACTAGAGTTTGCGGTGGTGGAGGAACTAGATCGGAAAAAAAAGAGGGATTCTAGTTGTAAGATATCTAATGAAACCGTCGCTGGAATTGAGATCTCATTCAAAGAGAAAGATATCAAATATCTGAAGTTTATTTTGTATATTATATGGATGATCCGATCTGCAAAGACCATAATTGGCAATTTTTTATCATCTATCTTCGAGAAAGATACGAAAAATAATTAACTTGAATTCGCGATAGCTATTTGAAATCTTAGTTAAAGGTGTTATCTCATGTTTGCTTTTCGTGAAAATATAACAATTGAAGTGGAGGATTTCTTCAAACAACAAAGAGCTAGGTTAACTATTCAATCAAATGATATTGAGCCTATTTCCCATCTCTTCTCGAGAAAGAAGTGGGCTATTTCTTTGCACAATTTTGCCCAATTTCATACGTGGCAATTCCACGAAGATCTCTTCGTTAGTTGGTGAAAGAATCCGCCCGAATCGGATTTTTTGAGGGACATATCAAGAGAGAATTGGATTTAGTTAGACAATGTGTGATTGCTAAATAATGATTGATTTTTTTTAGCAAGGTATGGAATGTATCGTCAAATATTCAATATGATTCTACAAGATCTAATTATGTTCAAGTACGGATTCTAGCCAATTGAAAAGATTTTCTAATCAATCTAGAGACCATTTTGATTCCATTAGTAATGAGGATTCGGAATATCACACATTGATCAATTAAAGAGAGATTCAACAACTAAAAAAAAAGATCAATTCTTTGGGATCCTTCCTTTCTTCAAACGGAACGAACAGAGCTAGAATCAAATCAATTCTCTAAATGCCTTTTTGGATATTCCTGGCTATTCACGGAACGTGAGAAGACAATGAAGAATCATCTGCTTTCGAAAGAAATCGAAGAATTTCTTGGGAATCCTACAAGATCCTTTTTTTTTTCTCTGACAGATTGTCAGAACTTCATATGGATTCAAATCCTACTTAGAGGTCCACCAGAGATCGGAAATTGTTGAAGAAAAAAGAAGAAATTTCTTTTGTCCATTCCAGGCGATCGGGAAATAAAGAAATAGTTAATATATTCAAGATAATTATGTATATAAGAAACACCATCTCAATTCATCCTATTTCATCAAATCCGAGATGTGATATGGTTTTGAAGGATGAATTGGATATGCAAAGTTCCCATAAGATATCATTCTTCGACAAAAATACATTTTTTTTTATATATTTCGACCGTTCCATGATCGGAACAGGGGGATACACATTACACCACGATTTTGAATCAAAAGAGAGATTTCATGAAATGACAGATCCATTCACTCTATTAATAAGCGAGCCAGATCTAGTGTATCATAAGGGATTTGCCTTTTCTATGGATTCTTACGTATTGGATCAAAAACAATTCTTGAATGAGGTATTCAACTCCAGGAATGAATCGAAAAAGAAACCTTTATTGGTTCTACCTCCTCTTTTTTATGAAGAGAATGAATCTTTTTCTCAAAAGATTAAAAAAAAAAAAAAGAGTTTGAATCTCCTGCGGGAATGATTTGGAATATCCAAAACAAAAAATTGTGGTATTTTCTAGCAACAACATAATGGAGGCAGTTAATCAATATAGATGGATATGAAATATGATTCAAATCCAATATAGCACTTATGGGTACATAAGAAATATATGGAATTGATTCTTTTTATTGAATGGATCCAATCATAACTTCGAATATAGAATTTAAAGGGATCCAATAGGAAATGATACTTTGAATCATAGAACGATAATGAAATATACAATCAACCAACATTTATCGAATTTGAAAAAGAGTCAGAAGAAATGATTTAATCTTCTTATTTTTATTTCTCGAATCAAGAGATCCGTGAATTGGGGTCCTAATGCATATAGATACAAATAGTCCAATGGGAGCAAGAATTTCCAGGAACATTTAGAACATTTCGTTTCTAAGCAGAAGAGCCGTTTTCAAGTAGTCTTCAATCGTTTACATATTAATCAATATTCGATTGATTGGTCTTAGGTTATCGACAAAAAAACATTTGTCTAAGTCACTTTGGTTCGTTTTGTCCAAGTTACTTCTCTTTTTGTCCAAGTTTCTTCTTTTATTCTCTAACTCACTTCCTTTTTTCTTTGTAAGTTACGGGAATACCCCCATTCATAAGTCCGAGATCTATGTCTATGAATTGAAAAGTTCGAATGATCAACTCTGCAATCAGTTGTTAGAATTATTAGGTCTTCAAATCGTTCATTTGATTATTATTGGATGATCATGATACTTCCCAAAAATCGAAATGATTGATCAATGGAGGAACAATATTATCATTTTTGTTCAATAAGATACCAAAGTGGATGATTAACTCATTCAATACTAGAAATAATTGCAGGAAATCTTTTGATAACACGGATTCCTATTTCTCAATGATATCCCACAATCAAGACAATTGCTTGAATCTGGTGAAACTATTTCATAGAAGTTCATTGATATCTTCTTTTTATAATGTATTTCGGGGCAAATTTTCAAATGCATGACATACCATGCAATCAACATATTTCTTGCAATCAAATTACTTAAAATGGATCTTTCATACATCAACTACAAGAAAATATCCCACCTTTATAAGTTGCAGACCTAGGTTCCATTGGAGGAGAAAATCCTAAAATCCAATGTTGATGGCTCCTTTGTCAATGGATTGGTGGATGGTGCCATAGCTGGTATCTACAGAGATCATGCTCGTATTATTATTACGAGTTTCCCCAAATTGGTGAAGATCTCATCACCTTCTTAGGTGGAAGCCCTAGCCGTCCTTGAAGCAATCCAGCTTGTAGTTTTGAGTGAAAATAGTTCCGCAAACTATGCAATTGAGCTCAACCTGTCGATCTCGTGGAAGCTTTGATAAGTGTGTTTATAGATAATTTCAAGCAGGAGGAGCGACTTCTTATCATTAATTTTTTAAAGCTACCCAAGGCCCATCCATCCATTTGCATAGCTCATTTTTCGCGGGCTTCTAATGGAGTAACCAACTGAGTTATGAAGATAAGACGAATTGGCTCACTTCCACAAAACCAGCTTTCTTTTCATCTTCAAACCCTT
Source organism: Eucalyptus guilfoylei (assembly GCA_016097605.1). NCBI lineage: Eukaryota > Viridiplantae > Streptophyta > Magnoliopsida > Myrtales > Myrtaceae > Eucalyptus > Eucalyptus guilfoylei. The sequence continues at coordinate 12,410,902 of CM027867.1, read as the reverse complement.
TGGGCCCTCCTTTGTTTAGATTCGCCTTGCTTGGAGCTCTTTAAACCATGTTCGTAATTTCAATAAAATTTTCTTCGATAAAAAAAAAAAATCAAATTCAACTTTTAGCCCTTTCCTTATGTTTGCAATCATGGTCACCGGAAGAGAGAAGAAAATTACCAAAAAAAAAAAAAAAAGGAAGAAAAACAATTTCCACTCTTTTTATGCCTTAAGTAAAATTAGAAGTTTTCTTTATTTTCGACTCACCCAAAAATTCACTCCCTTCTCTCTCATTTTTGAAACATAATTAATGTTTTCTCAAAGTCTTTCTAAAGAGAGGATTGTATTTTTGCTTTTCAAAAAATTCTCCTTTTGAGTAGAGGCACATTTCGCACGAGTGACTCATCGTCGTGCATGTGCTGCACAGGGACTTGTTGTTTCCTTCCGAGTAAGGGTGATCAGTTCCTAATCTGATTAAGTTCCAAGGTGAAATCGGAAATCCGACCAAGAGGCGGTCCTATTCCCAAAAATTGGAACCGAGGATCGAATCGATTGGTCCTAGAATGGGAAACTGAACCGCACTATCGGTTTGGTCTAATTTTGGTCCGATCCAATGGAACCGATCGTTTATTTTTTCCCATTATTTTTTTCTCGTTGCTTTAGTAATTAGTTAATATTTTGCTAATTTTTTGAATAAATAATAAAATAAAATAAATATATTTAGTCGGTCCTATTAAGTTCTCCTTAAAAAATCGAAAATCAGATCGATATTATGAAAAATCGGATCAAAGAAGCTGGTAGAGTCTGGGCAGTTCCAGTTTTAGGCGGTCCGACCCCGACTGCCACCGAAGCTTTCAGATCACCAAAAAAGTAGTGCCGTGATAGATGGTGTTGAATTTAGCAGAAATAAGAAACAAGAATAGTACAGCAATAACATGGCGGTCGTGGTGCTTTCCCAGGTAAAGACACAGGTCGCTTTGTAAGGGAAGGTCCAGGAGGTCGAAGGCGCAACTGGCTGCTGTTGCGGGGAGGCATGGATCATTAGGTGTCTTAAGTGTGGCGTCGGGGTGATGGGTCCTCTGCTAACGTCACCCCGGGTTTACCTCGCCAGCTGCCAGCTGTACGGGGATTCCGAGTCATCAAAAAAAAAAAATAGTACAGCAATAACATCTCCTTTCCAAGAATGGGAGATAAGAATCTCGCCAACAGATAGGAACGTGGCTATGGAGGAGTCATCGCCTGCGTCTCTCTCTCTCTCTCTCTCCCCACATCCCGACAAGGAGCCACAGTTGTCATCTCCACCTGCTAAATATAAACAATATAATATACAAGGCAAGATTATCTCGTTGAAGGGCGTACCAGAATCGAAATGTTCAAGTCAATTACTTCATTCCAGAACAAGATCCTGAAACCCTTACAAAAAGAGCCCAAAACCTACCCTCTTTCTCCACATCTGTTCTGCATTTAGCCTTCGACAGAAAGAAAAGAAAGCAGAGCCAGCGACCATGGTGATGAAGGTCCACGGAAGCGTCTTCTCCACCGCGGCTATGCGGGTCCTTATTGCCCTCAACGAGAAGGGCCTCGAGTTCGAGTTCGTCCCCGTCGACATGCGGGCCGGCGAGCACAAGAAGGAGCATTTCCTCGCCCTCAACGTAAGTATCCGTTCCTGCCCACCACCCGTTCGGCCATTATCCTCGCAGATTTTCGGTCTTGGGGGGGTCTGAATGTGCTCTTTCAAGAAACCCTCTTTCGTCTCTCAGATCTAACGTTTCTGGATCTCTCTGTGCAGCCTTTCGGTCAAGTCCCGGCCTTTGAGGATGGAGATTTGAAGCTATTCGGTAAGTCTTTCTGTTAGTGGTGTATTATATTGTGTGACCATCATGAAAGATGAAAGTATTTAGTCAAAGGGTGCTGATTCGATTGTTGATAGATCGTGCGACCATGATGAAAGATCAAGTGTTTAGTCAATCTTTGAGTGTTCAATTCGACAACTGAACAAGAAACAACAACGCGAAGTATAGTTTACATCTTGATTGTGTTCTTTGTGGTGGCAGAATCAAGGGCAATTACTCAATACATTGCTCATGTATACGAGGACAAGGGCACTCCCCTCGTGTGCGAGGGCAAACCCATGGCGACCGTGGGCGTGTGGATGGAGGTCGAGGCCCACCAGTTTGACCCCGTGGCGTCGAAGCTGCAGTGGGAGCTCGTGTTCAAGCCGAAATTTGGCATGGCCACGGACGCCGCCGTAGTCGAGGAGAACGAGGCCAAGCTCGCCAAGGTCCTCGACATCTACGAGGCCCGGCTGAGCCAGTCCAAGTACTTGGGCTGCGACTGCTTCACCCTGGCCGACCTCCACCACCTCCCGGCCCTGACCAACCTGATGGGTTCACCTGTGAAGAAGCTGTTCGACGCCTGCCCCAAGGTGAGCGCTTGGGTGGCCGACATCATGGCCCGGCCGGCTTTGGCCAAGGTTCTTGCCATGAGGAACCAGCAGTGATGCAAAGGGGTCTAGTTTAAATTATCTGGTGCTGGGGGACCGTAACATTAGACCTTTTCTACCCCTTTTTATATGAGTTGTTAGCTGTATTTCGTTGTTGATTCTGTCCTTGGGTCAATGTTTTATGTGGGATTTGATGGGTTGTCTTCAATCATCAAAGTTGGAGATGATGACCAGGCTGGTGTTTCACAGAACTTGACTTCCGGTTCTGTGATTTTCTATTATGAGCAATAAAAAGATTGGACAGATGCAGAGTTATGTTTCATGAGTCATTGGCTTGCATGTCTCATCTTTCTAGTTTCATTAGAGTGTAATGATTGCTGCAAGTGCTGGTATTATCTCTACCGATGAAAACCTCTCCTCTCATCATCTCTCCATAGGATGGCCTACAGTTTCCCTACTAGTCACCAAAGCTTCACCTGCTTTCATCTGTTGAAGTACCATAGAAGTTCACTGGACTATGGATGAGTATTACCTTTACACAAAGTAATACCTACATCAGAAATTCTAAAATTCATCAAGCAAATGCAATTGACCTAAAACTTTTAAATAGTGCAATTGAATCCTATTCAAATTTGTATAATGAACTTTTACATTAATTCATTTGATTTGACCAACTAAAAAGCTGATACTACCTAACGCCACATTTGGAAAAGAATTAAAAAATTTATAATAAAAAGTTTAGAGAAAGAAAAAGAGGATAAAATAAAAATGATAAGAAATTGGACTCCACCCTCCCACTATCCCTGCTTTGAGCTGGCCACGCGAGCTCCGTCGAGCTCACCATCATGGCCACAACAAGTTTCTTCTGGATCCTGGCCATGGCTGCTCTGGTAGGGTAGGCGCGTGCCAATTGCACAATGAATTCTTGATTTTTGTACACTATTCAGTCCTCATCCAAAAGGCTAATCTCACAACATGGAACAGTGGATCTACTAAGAAGCTCTTAGGCTTGAAAATATTTGGGGTTGAAGTTACTATTTGTCCTTTCTACTTAAGTTTTTATTAACTTGTTTATAATTTATGGCCCAAATCTGGTCACTTTCTTTGCATGGCTGCAAGCAAATGACTAAAATGGTGGGGCCAAATGAAAATTCTCCTATCCAAATTGGACTTTATTTAAAAGTGCTCTTATGAACCTGTTAAAAAAAATAAAGAAAATTGTCAAGTTTTCAATGCACCGTCTTTCTCATTTTCTCATTTTATTTATAAGTAGTGCATTGTAAATCAAATTCAAAATTACCCACGGTGATTACAACTCATTGGAGTATCTGAAAATCCTGCTCTATGCCTTGTGGTAATGATTCCTTTAGCATTACGACATTTATTACAACGATGCTGTCCATATATCAAATTATTTCGTGTATTGGATTTCGCTTGACTTTCTACGGCTCCATTGCACGTGCTTGGGATAAAAGTTTTGTATAAATGTATCGCTATGCTATTAATATTAATCATTTTGATTTAAGTTATTTTCTTTTTAGGTGGTGGAATAGAATAACCCAGTTGAAGCGTAATAATCATACGTCTGTAATGCTTTGTATGTCCCAGAATAGGTCCCATTCTTCTACCCTTTCCCAGGAGTCGATGATTATTCATAACTTTTACCTTGACACCAAAGAAGAGTTCGACCCAATGCTTTACTTCTATCCAAGTTGATCTTGATTTGACATTAAAAGCATATTGATTTTTCCCCAATAACCGAATACTTTTGTCTGTAAATACATATTTGATTCCATCCATAAATTGATTTTCTTCCCTATGACTTCAAGTCTCAATAAGAATTGGAGTTCTTACTGTTTGTTCATATGTTATGATAGGAATATAACACATCATTAGTTATGTATGGATGATTAGATTCCATTGATACAAAGTCAATTCCAATAGACTAATTGTAGGGTCCTATTGGCGTGCATCTAGTAGGAATTGAACCTACGAATTCGCCAATTATGAGTTGGGCGCTTTAACCATTCAACCATAGATGCTTAGCGGGAATCCTCGTTCATGGTGAATAACCAAATTCCAATTGAAACGAAATCTTTAGGAGAAATCAATGAAATGACATCAATTAAAATCTTGGATTTTCGAATTGAGAGAGATCAAGAAATCTCACTATTTCTTAGATTCATGGACCCAATTTAATTTCGTGGGATCTTTCATTCACTTTTTTTTTCCCACCAAGAACGTTTTATAAAACTCTTGGACCCCCGAATTTGGAATATCCTACTTTCACGCAATTCACAGGGCTCAACAAGCAATCGATATTTCACGATGAAGGGTGTAGTACTATTTGCTAGCAACAATATAATAAGGCACTCAATCAATAATAGCATGAAGTCTTTTAATAACACGAATTCCTATTTCTCAATGATATCCCACGATCAAGACAATTGGCCGAATCTCGCGAAACCATTTCATAGAAGTTCATTGATATCATCTTTTTATGATGTATTTCAGGGCAAATTTCCGAACGCACGACATACCATGCAATCAACATATTTCTTGCAACCAAATTACTTAAATGGATCTTTCATACATCAAATACAAGAAAAGATCCCACCTTTATAAGTTGCAGACCTGGGTTCCATTGGAGGAGAAAATCCTAAAATCCACTGTTGATGGCTCCTTTGTCAATGGATTAGTGGATGGTGCCATAGCTGGTATCTACAGAGATCGTGCTTGTATTATTATTACGGGTTTCCCCAAATTGGTGAAGATCTCATCACCTTCTTAGGCGGAAGCCCTAGCCATCCTTGAAGCAATCTAGCTTGTAGTTTTGAGTGAAGATAATTCCGCAAACTATGCAGTTGAGCTCAACCATGCCGATCTCGTGGAAGCTTTGATAAGCGGGTTTACAGATAATTTCAACCAAGAGGAGTGACTTCTTATCATGAATTTTTTAAAGCTACTCAAGGCCATCCATCCATTCGCATAGCCCATTGTTCGCGGGCTTCTAATGCAGTAACCGACTGAGCTACAAAGACATGACGGATTGACTCACTTCCACAAAACCGGCTTTCTTTTCCTCCTCAAACCCTTTGGGCCCTCCTTTGTTTAGATTCGCCTTGCTCGGAGCTCTTTAGACCATGTTCATAATTTCAATAAAATTTTCTTCGATAAAAAAAAAATCAAATTCAACTTTTAGCCCTTTCCTTATGTTTGCAATCATGGTCAATGGAAGAGAGAAGAAAATTACAAAAAAAAAAAAAAGGAAAAAAAACAATTTCCACGCTTTTTATGCCTTAAGTAAAATTAGAAGTTTTATGTATTTTCGACCCACCCGAAAATTCATTCCATTCTCTCTCATTTCTAAAACACAATTAATGTTTTCTCAAAGTCTTTCTAAAGAGAGAATTGCCTTTTTGCTTTTCAAAAAATTATCTTTCTGAGTAGAGGCACATTTCGCACGAGTGACTTATCGTTGTGCTACTTGTTGCACAGGGATTTGTTGTCTCCTTCCGAGTAAGGGTGATCAGTTCCCGATCCGATCCAGTTCCATGGTGAAATCAGAAATCGGATCGACAGTCATGTTCCCAAAAACTAGAATTGAGGATTGATCGATTGGTCCTAGAATCGAAAATTGGACCACATCACCGATTCGGTCCAATTCGATCCGGTCTAATGGAACCGATCGTTTATTTTTTTCCATTATTTTTTTCTCATTGCTTTAGTATTTAGTTCATATTTTACTAATTTTTTGAATAAATAATAAAATAAAAAATATTTAGTCCCTCCGATTTAGTTCTCCCTTGAAATCGGACCAAATCGGCCGGTAGAGGCCACGCAGTTTCAGGTTTAGGGGTCCCATCCCAACTGCCACCGATGGACTTCATTCTCTGAGAAGCTTTCAGACCACAAAAAAAGTAGTGCCATGCTGTTGAATTTAGCAGAAATAGGAAATAAGAATAGTACAGCAATAGTATCTCCTTTCCAAGAATGGGAGATAAGAATCTCGCCGACAGACAGGTACATGGCTACCGAGGACTCATCGCCTGCGTCTCTCT